>CAMAPF010000975.1:0-402500 GCA_945859915.1 Cuscuta epithymum
CAAGGGTGGCAGACGTTGCCGGTGGCGGCAGCCTGGAGTTGATGGCAGTGGCTTCTTCTCGACTGCAGTGGCAGACTAGCTAGTTGAATGGCAGAGGTGGCGGACTCGCTGGACGGCCGGTGGCAGAGTCGCCGGACAGAGGCGGCAGAGGCGGACTCACCAGGACAGGTCTTCTAGACAGACGTGGCAGACTAGCCGAATGGCGGAGGAGGCAGACTCGCTGGGCGGCTGCGGCAGATTCGCCGGACGGCGGCGGCAGATTCGCCGGAAGGCAGCGACAGACTCGACAGACTCGCCAGATGGCGGCGGACTCTTGCACAGGTCTTGAACAACAGATTAGAGGCAGAGTTGTGCTAGCTAGGGTTTTAACTAATTTTTCTATTTTTTAATTGTAAAAAAATCTGTACCTTATACTCCGTGTTTCATTAAGGGTAATTTAGTCAAGTTATGTACTTTTTACTCCTACGTGGGAGTATTAATCATTGAACTCCTATATGAGAACTTTTTAATGTTTTACTCCTATTGAGGTAATTAGCCCTTTTGATTTGTTCACTGACTTCCCGCTTCCCATCTCTTACCCGGCGCATGTAATAGTAGACCCGATTTTAACACATTTTCGCCAATGTTTTAGGTTGGAACACTGTTCATCTTTGTACTTTGATTTGTATTAGGGGGTGTTTGGATCTGATTCTTAAAACTGCTTCTACTCCTTCAAGGAGCAGAAGCAGAAGCTGAAGTGTTTGGGTGAAAGTGCAGAAGTGAAACTGCTCTAATTTACTCCTAGAATCAGTTTTTTCTGAAGTTGGGGGTGACCAGCTTTTGAAACCCGATTCTGCTTCTGCTTTAAAAAAGAAGCAAAAGCAGAATCAGTTCCAAGCACCCTCATACTAAGATCTTAGGGAGACGAATATACGTAGTATATACTACCCTCCGTCGGAAGTTATTCGTTTCATTTTTGAATTTAAACACTCATTAATAATTAAAGTGAAAATGTATAATTATGAGATGAAAAAAGTAAAAATTTGTTAAGCACACCTACCAATTACCAAGTATGTGAAATGAGTATTATGAGAAAAAGTGCTCAATACTTCAACTTTTTATCCTACTAGGCATCATAATTAAAATTTGTGTGACTGTGTATAGAGATGGATGTTATGACAAAGTCGGTGAAGGATAAAATCAAAGAAGAAGTGGCATCACCGGATATGGAAAAGTCAGAGAAAAAAATAAGAAAAAGAAGAAAGACAAAGATGCAGAAAATGGGAAGCCTGCTGTAGCCGGAAGTGATGAAGAAGAAGAAGCAGATAGAAGTGTGAAGAAGAAAGCAAAGAAGAAAAAGAAGAATAAAGATGTGGAATAGATACTCAGCAAAATCCGCAGTTGTATGTGTTGTCAACTTCTGCTTAGACCTGCACAAAAACGGGCTAACCCCGGACTTTTATAAATTTTCTGACCATCATGTGTGGGCGGGTCTGGCCCGGTCCGCCAAAACGGACCTAACCCCATGCATCAAGCTGCCCGGCCGGAAAAACTTTAAATTTTTTAAAATTATTAATACGCTTATAATGTTACGTTTATAGGCCTTTCAACACACAAAAAAAAAAATATTACACAAAAATAATAATGAGAAACTATATCTCAAATTTAAAATTAAAGCTCATCAAAGTATTATCTTTAAGTACAAAAATAGATATTATATTGATTGGGCTAGTTGTTAAGAACTACTACATAAAAACTTAAATTTAAACATAATAGACTATAAATATGTATAAAGGTAAATTAGTAAATATAAATATACATGTGTACATGTAAATAAATAAATAAATAAATAAATAAATAAATAAATTAGTATGTGTGTGTGTGTACGTACGTACGTACGTACGTACGTACGTATGTATGTATGTATGTATGTATGTATGTATGTATGTATGTATGTATGTATGTATGTATACACATTAAATATACATGCACCCGAATGGACCTACACCCTAACCCAAGCCCCCTCCCCCCCAAATGTTATTGCGGGTCGGCACCAACCTGACCCGATGGATAAATATATATGCCCAAGCCCGTCCATTTGTGAGAGCGGGCCGGGCAGGCCGGGCGGCCCGGTTTTCTACAGGTCTAGTGTCTACATCTGCAGTTCTGTTGTTTTTAGTTTCTGTCTTATGTTTGTGAATGTAAGGCAGCACTGTTTTTAAAATTTTCCGGCTTAGTAACTTAGTTTCATCATCATTATAATGCTATGTGTTTTATTTATAAAAAGAAAAGAAAAAAAGTATTCTTTTATTTTCTACGCTTGTCTTTTTTAGATGTATTTAATTTTTGTTACATTTCCTTCTTTGGTAAGTTTTCCTTTTGAATTGCTCAGTTATCCTTATTTTTTATAGTACATATTTTTTATTTTCTCTTTTTCACTTTTCCACCATCTCTCGTACTCTTTCTACAATATTTGTTACTCCTACTACTTCAATTTCCTAAATATCATATAATAGTAGTAAACATTTCAAAACAAATTGATTATAAGATATTATGATCTTATATAGGTGTTACATGCACCCTAAGTTGTATGAGTAAGAATTAAAACATTTATATACGATCCTTTATCTAACAAAAGTTATTTACGATCTATTATCTAATAAAATTGTGAGATTTTTTTTTTAAATTTGTGTGATACTAATTGAGTATAAAGTTAATGGGCTTTTCTTTAATATTTCTAATAAAAAGACATTGAAAAAAAATATTACTTAGTGACTATAGTTGTGTTCAGTGTTTACATTGCAGTAACTTACATGTAATTACTACGATGTAAATTTGAACACAATTATTTTGATAACGCACTCAAATGTACTTGAAACTTTGATTTAAAATTCAATCCTTGTATTTGAATTCCCTATTATATATTAATTTTGTGTTAAATGATTAAAGATTTAATTAATAAATGATTTTTGTAAACCGTATATCGCTCCCACACTATAGGAATAGACTACAAAACATTTAATTGGGTCATCTTATTATAAACCATAGAAGCCCAGGTATAATTTAAAAGAGGGTGTGAAATCCTTTTGGCTGAACTAGAATCATTGGGCATCCCAAAAGGTCATTACGGCCCAACTTGCTAAAATAGAAATAATAGTGGAGAGGACTCCCTACACCCATTTGGGGACATCCCACATGTATTCTAGCCATCAAGTATACATCAGGAGGGCTGTAATTATTGGTGTATATGAACCAGGGGCGAGGGAAACTTTAGAAAAAGGGGTGATGCACCGTACATGGCACCATATGCATTATTGCTGGGCAACACGTACGAGTGCATCATATGCGTTATTGTTGGCCAATACATGTTATTGTTTGTTGTTACTTATGGCAGAGCGATGGGATTGGTTTGTTCAAAATGGAAATGGGCCCACGACCGGGCTAATTACTTTACTTTATATAAGTATGTATGTTTTAAAACGGGGCAGCTAAGAGTTATGGTCTAGATTATACTATTACCCTACTTGAGGGTCTTGTGTTTGAAATACTTGGTATATATCTATCAGCTGTCATCATCACCAGTACTTTGAAGTGAAGGAAAAGTACTGACCCCTTCGGAAGCATCCCACCATCATTTCGGGTTGAAGATTGAACTTGCTACTTATGTTGCTTGGATGATTGTCTAAGAGAGGAGACGTGATTCGTGCCTCCTTCATTTATGTTCTCAAATGCATATAATAATGCTCATGAACAATGTTTTCCTTTAAACTATTTGGGAGCTTGCATGCTCATGTTTTCCTAGTGTGGCTTGATATCTTACTACATCACTTACGATGTTTGAATGAATGTTTTACATTATGCTTGTTTATGATTGTACTATGTGTGAATGGTATTCATGATGCCTTGTATACTTTGAATATGCTTGACCATGGTTGACTTATTCACATTGTACGATGATTGTTGACGTGTCCAAGTAGGTCCGAGGCGTGACAGATATATAATCACTAATAGTTACCAAGTAATATTTTTGTCCACCAGATTTTAAAGAGTAATACTGATTGAATTTTTTCTAAAGTTAAATCTTACTTCAAACTTGTTAACATCGAAGTGTAATATTAGAGTTACTCACATACTTGACCTATTTAGTTACAAATTTGATCATTAATGTAGTTTGCTTGCAATTCTGAAAACTACATTGCAATTTTAATTATTTGCTTGTAAGATCATGCTTGCAAAAGTAGATAAGTTTGAACTTTTACTTTAAAACTACGTACATTTTAGTAGTAAAAAAATTTCACCCGCTTATTAAAAAAACTACGTATATTTCGTGATGCATAATTGTGTTGTGTTTTTTGTTCAAAAAAAAAAAAAATTGCTGTGTTTTTTCTCTAGTGAAGATGTGAACCCATTTATGCTCAATCCTATTAGAATTTAGAAACGTGTGGACCAACCCATCCTGCCCCTTAAGTCAATCTATGTAAACGGACCAGGGCTACACTTTTATTAAAAGTCTTGGCCCGTCCCATTCATTAATGTTTTAATGGTGATTCTAATCACAACCACAATTTTACTAAATACAGCCACACTTTTTTTCATTAAATGAAAGTTTCCTTTTGTTCCTATTTATCCTTGGCGTGCATGGCTTTGCTGGCTCCAGAAGAGGGCCTGTGAGTTTATTTCATCGGAACAAAGAGGCTAGGAGCACTCTCCGATTCATACACATTATATTTTTCTTTCGATTTTGGTACTTTCATCGGACTCTACGTCGTCTGTCTACCCAACTTCATCTCATCATCTGCGACAGAGAAGTAAAAGAGAAGATTAAGAGGGCAAGCTGTGGTGAGTGCCCATGAGCCAATATCCTCTGTTGTGCAATCGACAGAAGGTTTATTGAGGGTTGAATTGCTTCTTAATACATAATGTGGAGTTTGCAATTCCTATCTTTTTTTAGATTCCCAACTTTGGATTTTAAGATGGAATGGAGGAAAATCAATTTACAAAGGCTCACGGACTCAATGAAATTAAGGATTCGAAGAAAGGACCTTCTCTCTCCCTCTCCTCCCTAACTGGTCCTTCCTTCATCTGTTCCTTGGACAAAACTCTATTCGAAAAAATATGGAGGATGAGTCTAACAGTGGAGATGAAATGATTGAAGATGAGGAAAATTGTGTGAAATAGGAAGAAATGGAAGTGGCGGGAGGAGAAGAAGAAGATGAAGACATGTGATGATCTTTGGAATAGAGGCCGCTATTTTAACGACGGCTACTTAGGACTTTGGAGACCAGCTCCAAGGATAATTTAGGTATAAGAATTAGTTTTATTTATTAATATATAATTTAAATAATTTAATGGATATGTTTAGTAATTTGGGGGTTGTGAATAGAATTTCGGGAATTTTTCACAAGTAGTCTAAAAGGTGAAAGTAATATCACTTTTTTCACTTTTCAAAACTTATTTCAAAAATAGACTAGAAAGATTTCCTTTTCAAAAATAGACCTGACCATAACGGAAGCCTGCGTGGTTGTTAAGTAACGGAGCGGATCGGAAGATTGAAACTCATGCCAATTTTATGCTCTATTATTACACTTGCAAAATTTCATAATTTTAATACATTAAGAGAAAAAAATAAAAAAATAAATTGAAGTTCAATCAAAGAAACTTAACCGAATCTGTATACTCTTAGACAATTACAACTTTTTAAAAAAAAAGAGAGCACTGACAACTTTAAAAAGTTAAATAATGTAATACGAAGTAAGTTATAAAAAATTGCAAAAAGTAAAAATTATAAATTGAAAAACAAACAATTAAAAATGTAAAATAAGAACAATGTTTTGGAACTATTTAAAAAATATGAAAAGTAATTATAAATCTATTTTTGAAAGAGTACAATTTTTTTTAAATCGATATATATACAAAGTAAAATCATAAAAAAATCAAATAAATATACAAAATTTGAAAAAAGTAAAATTCAACTAAATATATAAAAAACATGCAAAAATAAATTAAATTTTTATTAGTAAAATTAAAATAGAAACCAAGATTCTTAAAATTTATTAAAAAATCAAAAGTTAAAGATAACTAAAATTCATGTAAACTATATAAAGCTGGAAATAAAAATTTCCAAAAAAAAAGAAAATAGAAAAAATTATAAATTCGTAATTTAATATTATATACAAATGAAAAGCATTTAAAGTTTTTTTATGAAAATAGTACTCGTATATTTTAAAAAATATGAATTATATAATACTAAAAACCTAAGAAATTTTATAAATACAGAAATTTATAAAATTCATAAAACTCATAGAAAATAGAAAATCTTATAAAATAGATTAAAAATAAAAACACAAAATCAATAAATGAAAAAGTGAAAAAATAAGAACTCGGAAATAAAAATGTGAAAAATGAAAATAATTTTTTTTTTTAAAATACCAATTTTTTTAAAAAGGTAAAAAAAAATTGATTTTTGTAACTGAATACTTTTAAAATGGTTACAGAATTTAATAATTATCATGATCATTTTAATGCCATTTTTTTCCTATTGTTTCTTTGTGTTTTTTGTTGTTGACAACTTTGAAAATTTCTGTTTTTTATTGTTTCTCCATGTTTCTTGTTGTTGTTCATACTAATTAACAGTAATTTAACATTTTAAGTGTTTGTATAAAAATATATATTGATATTTCTATTTTAAGGGTGAAGAAAAATATATAGAAATCCAAATAAACAACAAAAATATGGATAAACAATAATAAGAAACAAGGTGCAACAAAAAATAACAAGAAACAACAAAATGCAACACGATGCAACAAAATGAAATATACATGATAAACAAAAAGCAACAAAAAATAAGATGCAACAAAAGGAAATATACATGTTACAACAAAAAGCAACAAAAAATAATACTATGTACTTCGTATATCATAGTGTCACAACAAATATATAATTCAATCTATTATTTAGATTTAGTACAGTTATTCATTACATTATTTGGTTTTTCTTCTTGTCATCTCTTCTTCCGTATGTCACCTATATCAGTGTTGGTGTGCCTTATTAATTGTCTCTCAATCTGGATTGTCATTCATACACCATTCTTTGTCATCCTCCACACCAGTTGATGGTGGTACTCCTTCCCTGTAGAATATCAATCTCTTAAGTAAAGTAGTAAAAGAAACATATTAAAAGTTTATATTGTAAAGCAGCACATTAAAACTAATTACATTACGCTCAATTATAGCTTTTGATTACTTCCAAGTAAAGGGCAGGGGTCATGCTCCAGCTTTGGGCCTTTTTCTCAATGACCTGAGAAGAATCATTAAACAATGTACTTTAGAAGCTAAGAAGAAAAGGCACCGAGCATTAAGGAAGATACTTTAGAGACTAAGAAGAAAAGACACTGAGCATTAAGCAAGGTACTTTAGAAGCTTATCCTTCATGGGAGCTTCAAGATCAGACATGCAAGATACCTTTCCCACTCTCCATTCCTAGACATCCGAAATTTTTGACGATATGAAAATCACATAAGGATGACTTAGAGTTGCTTTGTTTGAATAGTGGATTCCATAATAAATAAATTAAAATCACTACACTCGTTTGTATCCATGCAGCACCTGAATGGCCTAATTTTGAAGATGAGAAGATCAATGCTCTTTATTTTCTGAAACCAAAAAAAGCATCACAAAACCACCCTCACAAATTATTTAGAGCAAACAACGTACATTGGGCTAGACTGCTAGAGTTATCTCTTACCTGTCAACTTGAAATGGCTTTAAAAATGAAAACCATTGCACTCAAATCCCTGGACGGATTTGCTATGACCTGCAAGTTGATGAAACACCAAACATTAACTGGTTCCCCAAGTTCAATTTTACACGTTAGAAAGAAAGGATACATACCATTGCACATAAACCTCGAAAAGCCTCCTCCTTCTCAATTATAGCGCATATTACCCTGATTCATGCTAAACATACTATGAAACTAAAATTACATTACTTTAGTTCAACAACTAGAAACCCAAAAGAAAATAAGAAGCTCACAAATTCTTATTCACTGTCAAAACTCAAAAACTGCATCAACAAAGAAAATTCATGTAGCAGATTAAATTGAGATCATGATTTAGTTGAGTTGAGTTAAGGAATTGCATCACTAAGAAATACCCCCAACCATGTAAGAAAGAAACTTCTGCAGAATAAGATAGTGGAAATTATCTCATTTGACTGATATTTGGTATATAGAATTACAACCCAAAGATATAACACTACAGTCTAAGGCACATACGGAGTACAAAATATTGAAATATGACAAGTTAAAAATCTCAGAATTCGGATGGAAAGCCTGACTTTAAAACATAATATTTCTTTTTTGAAATCATCATTCATATATCCAGATTTCAAGTCTAATGCCTTACAATTAAGGATATGAGCGCTGATAGTTTTAAAGCAGTTCTTAGCCTAAACTTTATTACTACGTATATCAGTATACAAAATAAGCAAACAAAAATTAAGGCTAAAACTAAAAACTAATGTTGAAAGCTTGAAACAGAGAATATATAAACAAAAATAAAGGTGAAAATAGGAAAAAAAAAATTGACCTGAATTGAAGTCTAGTGTTGAGTAATGAAGTAAGAAGCAAATGTCAGACTACCAGGCAATTTGTCAGCTGCGGCACACGGTGAGCTGTAGGAGGTATCGCGCCAGTTAAGGACTAGGTAGGCGACGAGCAACAGACGATTGATAAGGACCGGCTGCTGATTTGCCAAGCTAGGCGATGGACCGATGGTGAAGAAGAACAAAACATATGTCGATAAGCCTTGCATCTGTTCCACAATCGAATTGCAGATGGGAGAGAGACCGATTGAGATGGATTCAGAGAGCGGCGGTGCCGTGGTTGAAGTGAAGTCGCTGATAGAAGCTGTCGAGGAGATTGATGGGAAAACAGGGAAGACGGATAGAAGCTTTTCGGAGACGAAGACCGCTGCAGAGTCGGTTTTGTTTAGACGTTTAGACTCTTTTTGAAATAAAAAGTGGAAAGTGAAAAATTGAAAGTTTAAATTGAAAAGTAATTTGTGGGTGGACATAAATGATATATTAAGTATAAAAGAGGCTCATGCGGGTAATTTGCACTAGAATTTCCCATGTTTTAATATTAAGCCTATCCCGACTCAGCCCATAATCATTAGTTTTGGGCCGGTGTGGCCCAACCCAATATGGTGACGATCCCTATAACTTAATTTCAGGTTATTTGGGTAAAGGACGCAATATGATAAGAAATTAAAACATGAACTAAATAATCTTACAACAGAACTAGTTATATTTTATTTTCAAAAAAGACTAATTGGTTTTATTCAAGAAATATGTATACTACTTATTACATCTGGCGCGCAATTAAGTTTCTACTTGACTTTCGGAATGTGTCTTTTAAAAGTAAAAAGGGAGAAAAAAATACTCCGTAATGAATAATAGTAGGGTTAATTATCGAAATAGGACTAAAAGCTTGTTAATTTGAACAAATAGGATAAAAAAGTAAACTATGTTTTGATAGGACTAATTTTGTGTGTTGGACAAATATACCCTTGTTGCTATTGAAATGTTTTAATTCATAATAAAATAATAAAAACTAATAAAATTTCGTAAAAAATACTTAAAAATTAAAAAAAAAAATTAAATAATAATAATAATAATAATAATTAAAAAAATAAAATTAGAAATATTAAAAAAGAAAGAAAGAAAATGCAAAAACAAAATCAACGCCGCCTCTGCCGCCCCAGAACCACCACCTCCAGTCACCAGGGGAAAATACTACATCCATTACGCATTCCACATTTATGGCAGAAACAATGAAAATGTTGACATTCTCAAAGAATAATATGCCATTTTTTTTGGAAATTACAGAGAGAAAAAATGGCAGTTTTTAGAAAAAATGACATTTTTACACCGGTCGAAGGTGATGGTGCAGGGAGGCAGTACAGGCAATGGGAAAGGTATCCATATTTTTTTATTTTTTATGGAGCTTTACTATTTTTTATTAATTTTTCATTTTTTTTAAAAAACAACGCTTTATAACTTTTCTACGATTTTTTGATTTTTTAGAATTTATTATGAATTAAATATTTAATTATGACTTTTGATTACCTTTTATTCATATTTAAAGGAGGGGTAAAGATGAAATGAAAAAATATGTATGTTTCCGATAGGACTATTTTGAATAAAAACATAACAAGTCCTATTTTGATTTTTTTTCATAATTTTACTCATATTTGGAGTAATTTCTAATAATACTCCGACCTCCATACTATTTAATAATAGTACTTTTTATAACGTCAGAGTATTTGAGGACTCAAATATTACCAAAAAAGAGAAATTAAGTGTGAACTTGATTTTGAAATATGGAAAAAGCAAAGTGAAAAATTAATTGAAGAGGGAATATTTAGTACGTTGTAATTATTGTACGTGCCATGCGATAAAATGATAAATATTGATTGACAATGTCCATATAAACGAAGAAATTAATGAGTACACGTATCAGGGCTTTCATCGCATCTTTTTAATAGCTCTTCAATAATTACTTAAAATTATTCCTTTGAATTTATTAAGTTTACTTAATTAATTAATTATGGAGTACAATTAATTGAATTTACACCAAAGTGGAAACCCCCCTGTATAAATTTGGGTACCCATGCACATTCTTTTTGCACGTTAAGAGCTGTAAGAATATTTACCACAATATAATCACCCTATATGATTAAGATGACATCCACAGTAAAAGCCTCCAGTTTAATCTTCTTGGCAGCACTTTGCATCTTCCTCTTTGCTCTTCAATGCAAATCTTGCGGTCTGACTTTTTGTCATTTTGTTTAATTGTTTATTTAGAGTGCATTTAGTTACTCTGTTTTTCGATTTAACGGGCTTATTAGTCAACTTTTTAATCAAATACTCCGTATATATCTTTTGATTTCTCTCTCTGAATATAGTGTAATAATAAGAAAATGTAAGGTTGAAGTTACTTTTCTGGCTGTATTGACTAAAGTTACTGTAGATGACCATTTTAGCTATTTTTCATTTAATTTATCTTTATTTTATTTAATACAATAATTTTAAATATAATTTTAATAAATCAACAGAATCAGCCGACACAGTCACTTCAGCCAGAACTTCATAAATTTCAGTAGAATCAACAGATTCAACCGATTTCGGTGTTACTAAACGGACTCTTAATAATGTGTTTCTTTTGATATCTTAAATTAATTTCCACACTACTTATGCAGTTATACGTACTAACGTACATTATCATCACATCTTTTTCAGCCTTATAATTTTTTTTTGATGAATAATAATCTGATAATGCAGATTCCGAGAGGATATATCAACCAAAGAGCATGAAAGTACTTCATGAAATTATTCAAAGCAGAAAGGTATGGTAGAGTACGTAAGAGTATGTAATAACATATACTTCGGACGTATATTATTATTGACATACTACGTATAGCACTCACATGTCAAAATTTGGCATATTTGAGTTTTAAAAATTATGGTAAATTTTATCAGATAGTTCTGATTGATATATTTTTGTAAAACTTATAGATTTTATACATTTATGAACAATTTTGAACAAATGAGATTTGTATCATTCTCATATATATCATAAATACGTTTGTATAAAACTAAACCATTAGTCACCATTAGTCAAAGTATTGACTCGAAAGTCAAAGATGATTAAGTTGCGAGAAACAGAGTATATAAAACATATGTGTCTATGTTGTGGTTATGTTATTGTTTTTTTTTGGTACATCGGAAAAGATGTTATTGTATTTATTTACTTATATACATATGTATGCATGTTTCAGATGTTGAAGGAGAATGAAGGAGAAGTGGGCCTTTCAATCACTAGTGGTGGGAAGAAGCTTGAGAGGCAGCTAAGGGACGCGCCAGCAGGCCCAGATCCAATTCACAACCATAACGTTAGCCCAATCCCAGCCTGAATGAAGTAATGATACATATGCAAATCCCTAATTCATTAATAATAAGACTGATGTTTTTGTCTTAATGATTCTTGTTTGGTTAGCTAATTACTAATTAATACCCCTGATGTTTTTGCTGAACGCATTCAATTATATTCTTTGGTGCTATTCCTGACATAAAATTTACTTTTATTAATGATCTTTTCTGCATGCATGAGAGAATATACGTACGTACAAAAATGTGTTCTTAAACCTAAATAAAAATTGCTGAAGGATGAAGGAACATTATAAATTGGAGTATATACAGAGTTGTATATACTGCTTTCGTCAGAAATTATTCGTGATCAATCACATCATTCTATTTTATTTTAAAATTGCACTACTCTCATAATTAATCTTAGAGGGACAAAATTAAAGTAGTATATATTGCCTTCGTTAGAAGTTATTCTTGTCATTTTGAATTTATGCATTTGTTAATAAATTAAAGTGAAAATGTATACCTATGAGATAGAAATTGTAAAACTTGTTAACCATACATACCAAGTTACCAACTACCAAGTATGTGAAATGAATATGATGAGAAAGAGTACTCAATACTTTAATTTTTTATCCTACTAGGGATCAGAATTAAAATTAGTGTTACCATATTTTTTTATGGCGTAGTACAAACACATTATTCTCTATGTATTTTTTCCCAGAGTTACTAGATTAGGAATCTGTACTACATACTCTACCTTAGTCCTATTTAAGAACTTCAGGAAAAATTTAATCCCATTTAGGGAAATAAGTCTTTTTATTTTCTATTTTATACTTTTCTACCATTTCTCGTACTCTTTCTACAATACTTATTAGAAAAAAAATCATAAATATTACTCTTTCAAATATGATGGGCAAAAATATTACTTATTAACTATTAGTGACTATAACCGTGTTCAAAATTTGCACTGTAGTCACAAAATGTAAGTTACTAAATTTGAACACAATTTTAGTCACAAATAATTACCAAGTCACATTTTTTTATTATACGGAGTAATATTTAAGAAAAAACCCCTATTTATTACTCCTACTAGTTTAAATTTTCCTTAGCTTAAATATTTTATAAAACCTTATTATCGCAAACATTTCAACACAAATATATTATACTCCCTCCGTCCCAAAATGATTGGCCAATTTGACTTTTCTTGGTCAATGGTGACGGAGTTTGACCAACGATATCTTTTAATACAAAATTATTTAAAATATAAAAATTATATTAGCATATTCTTTATTATAAAATCTTTCATAAAAGTATAAAATTTATAAATTACACATAAATATAATATCTAAAACCATTGTCTGAACTTTAACACCATTGACCAAGAAAAGTCAAAATGACCAATCTTTTTGGGACGGAGGTAGTAAGATATTATGATCTTATATAAGTGTTATATGCACCCTAAATTGTATGAGTAAGAATTAAAACATTTATATAGATCCTTTATCTAATAAAATTTATATACGGTCTATTATCTAAAAAAAGTTAAGCGACTTTTCCTTAAATATTACTAATAAAAAAGTCATGCACAAAAATATTACTTAATACTCCATCTGTCCCATTATATAAGATATCTTTACTATTCACTTGGTCAACAGAAATCACTCTTAATCTCTTACTTTATATATCAAGATTTTATGAAATTCGAATTATTTTTTGGAGGTTTTGTAGCGGGTTTAATGTAGTTTCTGAATATGTATTTTTTTTCCCTAAAAATAACTTGAGTGCAGACAGAGATCCGTTTGCTTTATCGTCGGTCAAACATCGTAAACCGAAAAGTATTTTATAATTCGGGACGGAGGGAGTAACTATTAGAGACTATAAATGTGTTCAAAGTTTACATCGTAGTAATACATGCATGTAATTACTAAAGCATAATCGCACCTATGATGTGATTTCCGTGGATTATGATGCCTAAAGCATGATAAAATACGGACATCTTAGGTAATGAATGAATTTATCTATATATATATATATATATATATATATATATATATATATATATATATGTTCTGGTACTATATAAATGATATAGTGTTAATTAAGCTATTAGTGAACTCTTATGTTGAAATAACCACTTTTAGCTTATGAATGGATTGTGTGAATATATAAATGAGTATTTTTATATTGCAAATGACCAAGAGTGTAGCTGCCAAGTATCTATGAGCATGCTGAAATACACATGTATGAATATTTGATGCTGATAGGAACAACCTTAGTAGTATTAAGCATGATTTGAGCTAGGGTCAGTCCTTAAGGATAACCCTAAGTGATTTGATTGCTCTTACAACTTGTAGGCATACGATGTGTTTATGAATGTGTTGTGACGAATTGTTGTTGAGTATCGCGAGGTGTGACATCGTATGCATTATTGCTGGCAGCACATACGGGTGTATCATATGCATTTTTGATGGACAAGACATTATATGATTGTGTAGTAACGAATTATTGTTGGGCAATACAAAGAAGTGGCATTGTATGCATAATTGTTTGGTAACACGTCCGGGTGCACCATATGCATTATTGTTGGTCAATACATAAGATTCTTTGTTGTTAATTATCGCAGGGCAATGGGAGTGGTTTGTTCAAAATGAAAACGGTCCCACGGACTGATTACTTTATTTTATATAAGCATGTACTCCGTATGTTTTAAAACGGGGTAATTAGAGTTACGGTCTAGATTATACTATCACCCTACTTGACGGTCTTGTGTTTAAATTACTTGTTATATATCTATTAGCTACCATCATCACCCAAGTTAGGGAAATTACTGAGCTTTTCGGGGGCATCCCACCATCATTTCAGGTTGAAGCTTGAGCTTGCTATCTGTGCCTGTTGCTTGGGTGATTGTCTAGAAGAGGAGGCATGGTTCGTGCTTCCTCCATTTCTGTTTTCAAAAACTCATAATAATGCTCATGGACAATGTTTTCCTTTAAACTATTTGGAAGCTTGCATGCTCATGTTTGCGTAGTGTGGCTTAATCTCTTATTACATTACTACCGTTGTTTGAATGAATGTTTTAGATTATGTTTGTTTATGGATGTACTATGTGTGAATGATATTAATGATGTCGTGTATATGCTTGACCTCGGTTGACTTATTCGGATTGTATGGCGGTTGTTAACGTGTCCAGCTAGGTCCGGGACGTGACAGTTATAGTCACTAATAGCTACTAAGTAATATTGTTGTCCATCAGATTTTAAAGAGTAATATTCCTGGAAAACTTTTCTGAAGTTAAATCTTACCTCGTACTAGTTGACATTGAAGTGTAATATTAGAGTTACTCACATATTTGACCTATTAAGTTACAAATTTGATCAATAATGTATTTGCTTGCAAATCTAAAAACTATATTCAAATTTTAATTATTTGCTCTACCACCGTGAGAAGAGCTGTTTATTTATAAATTGAAAAAACAAGTAATAATATAATAAAAACATGATATTCTTATTGGTAAGCAATAATTTCTTATTTGCGATATGATTTTCTTGGTCATGCTTCGGAAAGCGAAACGAGCAACCTTGTTTCTTCAAAGGAGAATTTGTGGGTCGGGTCTTCGACATAAATCTAAATATATGTAGCCCAGCTAAACTAATCACGAGAGACAACGACTTGCCTACAATGATCAAAATTAGACCCCCAAATTAACGAGATGAGAGTACGGCAAACAGATATAGCATAACTAGTGGTGGATTGTGAGGTGTTTAATTAGTCTTTGCCTAATCGGCATATCAGAGTAGACAATAATAAGACAATTCAAAGAGCACACGAAGTCCTTAAAGTTGGAGTCCATGAGTAGGAGTACATTGCAAATAAGTAAACACTTAACGTACAACATGTAAGTCAGTAAGTGATTTGTGCGTGGAACATGCATAAATTGGGAAACCACGCGAACTGCAAAAGAAATGTTAGGTCAAGTTATAGTGATATTCATACCCATCAGCTAATAATTCCCCATTAATTAAGGATAGGGTACAAGAGAGAATAAGAGTGACGACTGGTTTGACAGTGTGTTTACGTACCTGATGCACGATAAATTAGCATAGAAGGATCAACAGAACTACATATAAACCCTAAAGAGATGAGAGAAGATAACTACTCATAAAGCTATGAAAGCACATGCAATAAGCCTGTTTTCACTACAAAAAAACATTGAAATAGGCACGGACTTGGCACGGATTAGGCGAGTTTGGCACGGACTGTAACTTATTTTTGGCACAGCGTCGTGCCAAATAGCTGGTGACAAAACAACTTTGGCATGGAATTTGGCACGGATTTAACGCATCCGTGCCAAATCTGTGCCAAATACCCTACGAATTTTGGTAAATCCATGCCAAATTCGTGCCAAAATCATTGTTTTTTTGTAGTGTTTAGTCCGTATATGAGCGACAAAGAAGACACAGATGATTGGAAAAATCAGGATGAGTAAATCCCAATGGTTGTTTCATATACACTTCTTGACATCTAACCGATGAACATGCCATTTTCGAGAGGGAGAAAAAGAAAAAGATCAGTCCTAATGATAGGGATATCAACATGACTAAAGGTCTAAAAAAATCAATATCATGTCTTTGGTGAAACCCCAGGGCAACCAATACAACTTTATAGCGTTTCATAGAACCATCTTTGAAAACACATCTACGAGTCGGACAGGGGAGGTTGCACATGGTTACGTCCGCCGTGATCTCGACCACGGTACCCTCTGCCGTATCCATGAGGAGGACCCGACAATCGAGCCACTAGTAACAGACTATATAATACCAACTACTTGAGCAAAATCACTAACACTTTTTTAAAAGAAAAGTGGGGAGCTTAAAATTAATTTAAGAATAAGAAAGTACTTATTTGATACTCCGAATTGAAGTTCAGATATTAATTTCTTTTACCAACAAAGTTTAGTGAAAGAGTTTTACGTTGGGCCATCTATAAGTAAAATTCAATAAATCTCATAATTGATATTCCTTCCGTCCCATTTTGTAAGATACATTTTCCTTTTTGAGTTGTCCAAAAAATATGAACATTTTCATAAATTGAGTTCCCCTAACTTTTTACTTTTTCATTTCATCCCTTAATCTATCATTTCACCCAATACTTTTGTCGACCCATTTTCACCTTTTTACCCTTTGGAGGTTAGAATTATAAAACAATCACTTAATTGTTTATTTTCTTAAAACCGTATCAATCTCAGTACATTATGGGATGAAAGTAGTATATATTACGTATATGTTTAGTCAAATCATTTTCTATAGTTATATTGAGGGAAACCGATTATGTACTCCCTCCATCCCAATTTGTTTTGCAAAGTCAACATTTTTTGGTCAACCAATAATAAAAGTCAACTCTCCCTACGCATAATTAATTCAATTTTTAATAATTAAAATTTACATATTCGAAAACTATATTAAAATCTCTTCAAAGTTGTAAACTCCAAATTAGAAAATAATTAAAAATTGACATCCTAATTAAGTGAACAAAACGAGACTGTTTGACTAAGAAAAGTCAAATTTGCAACTCTTTTTGGGACGGAGGTAATATGTTTTATTACTCTCTTACTTAAATTTTTCATACTTATTTGACATTGAAATTCTATTCCATCATTTGTAATTAATGGAGTCAAAGACTCACTATTTTTTGGCTTGGAAATATGATGGAATAAAGCAAAATGGCTCACTAAACTGTCTACGTTTCTTTATTATGAAGCAACAGTCAGTCCATGCAATTTTTGAAGCAATTTTCACTTTGGGTCATTCGGAAAAAGTCTATTTGTACTTTAATACAGGGATAAGACTGCGTACATCTATCCGACCCCCCTGTTACCCCACCGTAGGTGGGAGCCTTCGCGGCACTCAGATAATGAAGAAGAAGAAAATTTGACATTGAAATTCTGGTTTTCCGGTGGACTACACTTTTAATACTCCGTATAAACATCCTACAAAATACAAACATTGTAATTTTGGTTTTCCGTTGTACTACACTTTTAAGTAAACATCCTACAAAATGCCAATTTGTGTGTTAATAGGAAAATTTAACTTTCATGTTTATTAAATTATTAAACATAGGTGACTTTAAACAATAGTGTCATGTATATATGGGACAAAAACTAGGGAATAGATCGAGGTGATAATTGTTAAAACATTTATCACACACCGGAAAGTTATAAAACAATTAAACATTATATAAAGTTTTGAGTTACTCCTCCTATAAGCTTGATCTTTTAGGATGGAATCTCAGGTCTTAATATGATAGCAAAGCCAATTCCGGTTGTGATTTGACGGCTTGTTTAGCATCCATGATAAAAGGTAGTTTGTTAAGGGTTTGTTTGATCTCTTTAGGATGTAAACCTATCATAATGTTATATCTTGAATCCAGCTCAGGTCTCCACAAGAATTCACCCACAAAGGATGAAGACGTATACCGATACTTCTTTGCCTGGTAAATTGTTTTTGCTTGAGAAGTTCTTTAGATTTAGGCTTGACCTGTCTAAGGACATAGATGAGAACCTAGATGTGTTTAACAAGCTTATTCAGAATATTAAGCAAGCCGGTGATAAACACATAGATGACTACACACCCATAGTGTACGTTACTTAATGCCATCCCTGACTCATACAATGACTTCAAATCTGCCATAAAGTATGGTAGAGATGATAAATCGTTGGATGTAGTCGTTAATGGATTAAGGAGTAAGGAGTTAGACCTTAGACACTCGAGGGGTAGTAACAGTCAGTCTAGGGACTCAGGTGAAGCGTTGTTTGTCAGGGGTAGGTCTAAGAGAGATCTAGAAACCATAAGAAGGGCAACAACGATAAGAACAAAAACAATGACCCGGGGAAGAAGAGAGGTAAGTCTAAGAAGAGAGTGTGCTATAATTGTGGTAATTCTAGTCACTTCATTAAGGATTGTCCCCATCCGAAGAAGTCTGAACATGCTAATGTGGTAGATAATAATAACTTGCATGAAGGAGTTTTTATGATTTGTGATTCTGCCAATTCTGTGTTGAGTAGCATGACTGAAAATGAGTGGTTGATTGACTCTGGTTGTACTTATCATATGACACCTTTTAGATCCCTGTTTTCTTCTTATGATTCTTGCAATGATGGTTTTGTGTCTCTTGCTGATAATAAGAAATGCAAAATTCATGGGGTGGGTGATATATGCTTGAAGTTTGATAATGGGACTGTGTTTACTATGAAAAATGTGAGGCATGTTCCTGATTTGCGTCATAACTTGTTTTCTGTTGCTGCTTTTAAGGGTAGTGGGTTAGAGGGTAAATGGTGTAATGGGTGCATGAAAGTTTTGAAAAAATTCCCTTGTTTTGTTTAAGGCAAAAAAGGTGAATAACTTGTATGTGTGCCATGCTCAGCCTTTCTGTGACTCTGCTCATGTTGTTAGTTCTGATAAAACTGCTTTGTGGCATAATAGATTAGGACACATGAGTAATAGGGGTTTAGAGATTTTGCATAAATCTGGTTGTTTTGGTAAGGATTCTGTGTCCCCCATCCCCTTCTGTGAATCTTGTGTGTTAGGCAAGCAACATAAGGTTACATTCCCCTCCTCCCCATATCCTAATCCCACTAAGTGTACCTCTGTGTTAGAGTATGTTCATGCTGATGTGTGGGGTCCTGCTAGTGTCTCTACCCACGGGGGTAAGAGATATTTTCTGTCCATCATTGATGATTTTTCTAGGAAGGTGTGGGTCCGTCTCCTTGAGCATAAGTCCGATGTCTTTGATGGTCCCGGATAGGGTAAAAGTCTAGAGGGGGGGGGGGGGGGGGGTGAATAGACTTTTAAATCTTTTTCAACTTTATGAAGTTTTCCCTCTAGATGAATTGCTCTATAATCGTTTTGAGAGATTAACAGATGCACAGCGGAAGTCTTTACCCTTTATGTAATGAGTGTTTGACCGCTTTCTAATTCTGGGAAGATTGGACTTAGATAGCTAGCAGTTGGCTTGGCAGTTAGCTTAGCAGTTGACTAGGTAGCAGGAACCTGCTGAGGTAACTGCTAAAGAAATATTGACTTTATGATGATAGTGATGATGAAACGTTGTTTAGAACGCAAGAAAGATGTCTGAAAAGGTACTTAAGTAAGGTTAAGATGAAGGTTAACTGGAGCAGTGGTCTTGGCAGTTGGGTGGTACAAAGGGAACTGCTGAGTCACCTGCTTAGGTTATGAGCAGATTTTCAGAGCAAAACTTCGTGTGATGATGTTATGAGGATCTGGTAATGTTGAGTTGTTTAAAGGAAATATATGTATGTGAGCAGGGGGCTCAGCAGTTGGGTGGTACTGAGGAGACTGCTGAGGCACCTGCTATACTTTGAAAGTGAATTTCCGAGAACTGATAGAACAACCTTTTTGGTAATGCTTTAGCAAGTGAACTGTGTGGAGATAGCCTCAAAGAGAGTGAGTAATTAAGCAGAAGGATAAGCAGTTGGGTCAATTAAGACAACTGCTTAAAATGCTGCTGGCAAACTACAATCTTTATACGAGAAGTGCTGGGTGTGTGTTTTGTTGAATGAAGTGAAATCAACACACGATGTATCCTGGTTCAGAGGTGGTGTAATCCTCCTACATCCAGTCCCACCCTATTTCAGATGGATTTCCACTAAAGTATTAAGCCCAATACACTTAGTGCCAATCTAGCCTTTACAACACTTAGGCCTAGATTGAAGGTTTTTCACAATGAGTATAAACACCACTCAAAGTTACTCAGTCCTTAGACTTTTCTCAAATGATCCAGTGGGGATCAAAAGGTACTCTATCTATCTAACTAACTACACTTTAGGATCCGAACAACAGTTCTCCTAAGTGTTTACAACCACTTGTAAAATACAAGGAATTTCTAACCTCCAACTATGAACTAAGCTCTAAAGATGTGAAAGTGTTGATCTAATCTAAGAGCTTAGTGAAGCAAGAGGCTAAGCAGAGAGTAAAGTTGAGTTTGCACTTTCTCTTTTGCTAGATAGCTCGTATATGTTTTGATGAAAGTATTTCTCTACTTAGGATGCTCAAGCTTGTTTTTGAACTCATGCTTCTACCTATATTTATAGGCCTTCATGGTTGATCAATCTCATCCGTTGGTTGAGATGGATTAATCTTGTGCGTTGAGGGTCTGGCAAGGACGAATTGTACATTTGTCTTCTTGTGCAGGAGCTTTTAATATTTTTGTTTTCTGTCTTGAATGATTGGGCCGCGGCATGGGTTTGTCTTCAGCTGCTGCCGCTTTACTCCAAAAGGACGTCCCATGCTGTAGGACCATGTACCTGTTTAAGTTTTTAATGCTGGTCATGTTTTGTCTTCTTTGATGTATATGATTTTTCGAGCATCTTTAAAATGTGACATTTATTTAATCTTTGAGCCAAATGATATTTGCCGGTTGGATCTAAATATCCGTTTAAGGTAAACAAAAAGTACCTTATTGCATTTTTACTTTTTCCGGTACTATTTCATTAGTCTCAAAAATTGTACATTTATTTTGTCACATTTGAATAATTTGAGTGCTAATACTTGAATTTAATTTAGACACAATGTACGGGTGCAAAGTATAGTGGCATCATCAAAATCTTATCAAAATTGGGTACTAACAATTTCCCCCTTTTTGATGATGCCAAAACTATACAACACAAGAAACAAATGTTTTTATTGATTTTCATGGAGACAATCGTACATTGGTCTACAGTCTAAAGTACATTAGTTTTTAGTCACTTTCGGACTTGAGAACTAGTCTATTCTTGTTTCTTCTTAGCAACTTCTTCCTTGGCTTTGGCTTCTTCTTCCTTTCTTCTTCTTATCTCAGCTTCTTCTTTGTAGAGTTGGTTTTTTCTTCTTGTTGCAGCCGCTTTCTTTGCTGCCAGAGATCGATTAGAAGAGGGGCCTGCTTGTGTTGACTCTTCCCCCTTTTTGGCATCAGCCAGGAGGGGGGTTTGGCTTTCTCTAAAGAGTGCCTCAATTTCTTCATCTGAGTCTTGATCCTCAATTTGTCTCCTTGATGGATCCAGACCATATACTTCAATGGACAGGGCCTTGATATGGTTATTGATGTCCAAAAGATCTGTTTTGACTTCATCTTTGACTTCATTCTCTAATCTTTGAAGCTTTTCCTGTGTAGCTACTAGGCTCTGACCTAGCTTCTGAAAGTCAGACCCTTGCTTCCAAAAGGTGTCCTGAGTAGCCTTTTGAAGAACTTGAAAGTTGTTCTTAATAGCCGTTGTTAACTTCCCATATGCTTGTACATGAGCCTGCTGTTCTACAAGGAATTTCTGAGATAGTTGGAGCATGGCAGGGAGTTCTTCATTCCTTAGTTTGTTGATGTAAGCCTCATGCTCTTGAATTGTTTGGAGGGCCTGCTCAAGGTTGGGAGGTAAAGAGGGAAGAGAGTGTACCTGCCCAGAGGGCTCTGCTGAGGGTTGGGAGGCACCTGCTAGCTCTTGGTGTCTTAGTTCCCTCAGTGAGGCGAGGATTTGGTCTTCCAGTGCTTTGTCTTTGGCGCGTAGATCTTCAAGGTCCTTGTGTATAGCTTCCATTTGAGCTGGTTGCCTGGAGAGTTGGATGCTGAGTTGAGCTTTTTGTTCAGAATTGAACACTTGCTGGATCATTAGGTTGCTTTTGAGATGGCAGTGGACTTCTGCAAACCTCTTGTCCAGTCTTGCTTCAAGTTGCTTCTTCATCTTGATGAGCCGTTTGTGCAGTCGAACTTCAGCATTACTTATGAACTTGGTTGTTGCTCTTCTTTCCCTAATGAAGACATCTGCCAAGGTAGCAGTGTCTTCCTCATCATCCTCGGTTTCAAGAATGAACGTGGGAGAGTGCTGCTCAATGTTTTGAGTAGATGCCTGTGAATGTGCGCTAGTCTGCTGTTCGTGATCTGCCATTGTTTGGGGAGTAGACGCCAGTAGTGGAATATTGGCAGGTTGCTGCTCAGTGGACTGCTGTGTTTCTTCCGCCATTACTTTAGAGGTTTCTCCACCTCCTCTAGTCTCAAATCTAGATTTTTCTAGAACCATTTGAAGTTCTTTATCACTAGAAGAGGAAGAGGAGATGATTTGTTTACCTCTATTCTTTGAAGAGTCATGTGGCGCATGATTGTTGTCATCATCATCAGCTGAATCATCATCATTGGCATCCGTGGAGTGATCTTCTAGTGGCTTATCAGTCAGCTGTTTCTTCTTATAGATCAGATGAATCTGGTGGAGATTTGTTGCCTTTGCTATATCTTCTGTGCCAAGCCAGGTTAGAGCAAAGTACTCTTCACTGATGAATTTTGATAGAGTACTGGCTTGGTGGAGGATTTTGGAGAGTTTCCATTCCCTCCAAGCCTTGACTCTTGCCCATTCAGCCTCTAATCGTTGCAGAGGAGTAGGAGAGTGATCTGTTGGTGAAGGTGGAGTTGTTTGCTTGTGGAGCTGATTTGGCTGGTCTATCTTTGGAGAAGTCACCTGCTCTTCCTGTTGAGTCCTCTGCTCTTCTATCTGAGCAGGTTGGTCTTCTTGCTGTTGTATTGTTGGATGAAGAATGGAGAGCGGAATGGCAGAGCTGTTGCTAGCATTGGACGAGTTGGAAGAGGACTCTGCATCCTCTTGAATTATGGTGAGAGGAGAGCCTTCTGCTGCATGCATAGATGATGCTGCTTCTTCCATTTCTCTGTGTAGATTCCTGGTTGCTGTCCTTGGCCTTTTTGACTGTGGTTCTTGACACCCAGATCGTAGTCTTTTGGCGGTCTTGGTATCAACTTTGAAGGATACCAAGAGGAGGTCGTTGGAGAGGAAGGAATCATCATTCTTTGGAATTTCTGGAGCCCCTACCTTGGAAGTTTGGAATAGGAATTTCCTCCAAGTAGTTGCCTCTTTTCTTGTGCCCAGTATACCCTTCTTTTTGAGTAGTTCTCCGATGAGGAATCCGTAGCCCAGTAATGGTAGAGATCCATCCTCCTTTCTTCCTGCGTGTGATTTGGTCACATAGCGTTTGAGTTCATGAGAGACATATTTGGTCCAGTTGTATGGAGTTCCTGAGATTATGGCGGCTAATGGCTTTGCCCTTTGTGCATTGATCTCATCAAGTGCTGTGGTCCTTGAGTCAATACATTTGTAGAGGATGTCTAGGAGAATATCATATTCTTGGACCATTAGCTTCTTCTTTATCTTGAGAGTACTGAGATTTTGAGCTTTTGGTAGGAAGACAGTTTCTTTGAATGCTGTTTCGTCCAAGAGGAGGTTCTCTACTTCTGGGGCTTCGTCACCAGGAAGAGAGAGCAACTCCTTAATATCTTCTTCTTGTATTTCCACCTCAACTCCCATAACTACTGATTTCAAAGTGTCTGGGGTTGAGTTGATGTAGAACTCTGCTACCACTTCGGGATAGAAGTGGGAGTATGTGAAGGTTGCCATTTTTATGAGCCCGGTTGTGTCAAGCTTCCTTAGGAGCTCCCTCATAAGATCACTGTTGTTTGCTCTTTCAAGTGCTTTGGAGGTGTTTAAGATGGAGCCACTGAAAATGGACTTAGAGATTTTGGTGAGTGAGGCCATTTGTGGGTTTGTGAGAAGATTTGGTGATTGCGGAAGTGGTGTGTTTGAGAGTTTTTAGAGAAGGCTTAGAGAGTGTTTGAGAGCTTGAGAGATGTAGAGAGATTGCAAGGTGAAAAGTGTTGGTGGATTGTACGGAGAAAATATTTATAGGCTATCGGGTACTAGCCGTTGGAATATAGCCGTTGGAAAATACGGCTGGTTCCTTCTAGCACTTATTGAGTTCATACTGGTAGCAGGGGGCTCTGGCTTGGGTAAATTTGATGTTTTCTGAAGGTATGACTTACCGCTTTGAAATCCTTGATATAGGGAGATCAAGATGATATACGCCACGAGCTGAGATTTCATGTATGTTGACCAGAAAGTGAGCCAACTGCTGTCGTAAGACAGGCTTCTGCTCCTGAGGCAGACATCTGCTGGCAGACATCTGTTCGAATTTGTGAACTAGTGTCTTTACCTCCATTGTTTTTCCCTTGTTCCAAACTTGTACTCGTCTTTATGAAAGTATTAATTCAATTCCTCTTGTTACACATGTAGCAGTGGTCTATTTGGTCAGTTGCCTGCTGACCCTACTGCTGTCTTGAGTAGTCACCTGCTGAGCCTACTTCTTGAATTTTGATTCCCTCTTTCTTTTGAAAGTCTGAGATAGACCTTCTTGGACCTTGATGCTTCATTCCTTTTGGATTGTGAGTAGCCTGAGATGGCTACCCCTGTTAGTTCCCCCTCAGCAGATGGCTAGGAATTCCCCCTGAATAGATGCAGGGTTATTCCCTTACTTGATCTAGATCATCTAACATACCAAGCTCTTGCCTTAGTTGGTTGAATCTAGCTTCATTCAATGGTTTGGTGAAGATGTCAGCCAGCTGCTTTTCGGTGGGGATGTACTCAAGCTTGATGGTTTTCTTCTCAACATGCTCTCTGATAAAGTGGTGCCTGATCTCAATATGCTTGGTTCTTGAGTGAAACACTGGATTATGAGTGATAGCTATAGCACTTGTGTTGTCACACAGTATGCTAATCTCCTTTGTTTCTTCTCCATAATCCTTTAATTGTTGTTTCATCCAAAGTACTTGAGCACAGCAGCTGCCTGCAGCTATATATTCAGCTTCGGCAGTGCTTGTAGCAATTGAGCTTTGTTTCTTGCTGAACCATGAAACAAGTCTTCCACCAATTAATTGACAAGTTCCTGAGGTGCTTTTTCTATCAATTTTGCATCCGGCAAAGTCAGAGTCCGAATAACCATAGAGTTCAAAACCTCCATTTGTTGGGTACCATAATCCAGAGTTAGGATTGCCTTTTAGATACCTCAGAATTTTCTTGGCAGCTAGAAGATGGCTTTCCTTGGGCTTAGATTGAAACCTTGCACACACACCAACTGAGTAGGAAATATCTGGCCGACTAGTGGTGAGATATAACAAGGAACCAATCAGACCTCTGTAAAGTGTGGGATCAACATCTTTGCCATCATCATCCTGACTTAGACCTTGGGATGTATTCATGGGTATTTTCACAGTTGACTTGTTTTCGACCTTGAACTTTTTCATGAGATCTCTTGTATATTTGGCTTGGTTGATGAAGATACCTTGAGGAGTCTGCTTCACTTGTAGTCCCAGAAAATAATTCAACTCTCCCATCATGCTCATTTCAAACTTGCTTTGCATGAGAGTTGAAAATTTCTCACATAATGCTTGATTTGAACTTCCAAAAATTATGTCATCAACATAGATTTGAACAAGCAATATGTGGGGACCTTCTTCAATTTTGAATAAAGTCTTGTCTACTTTGCCCTTAGTGAATCCATTATTCACTAAGTACTCAGAGAGAGTGTCATACCATGCTCTTGGGGCTTGTTTGAGTCCATAAAGAGCTTTATGCAGTTTGTAGACTAGATCCTTCTCTTTATTGATTTCAAAACCAGGAGGTTGCTCCACATAGACCTCCTCTTCTAGTAGACCGTTTAGGAAGGCACTTTTCACATCCATTTGATAGACTGTGAATTGCTTGTGAGCAGCATAAGCCAAGAATATTCTTATTGCTTCTAATCTAGCAACAGGAGCAAAGGTTTCATCAAAATCTATACCTTCTTCCTGGCAGTAGCCTTTGGCTACCAGTCTTGCCTTGTTCTTGACAATGGTGCCTTCCTCATCCATTTTGTTTCTGAACACCCATTTAGTTCCTATCACATGTTGATGATAGGGTCTGGATACAAGCTCCCATACATTATTTCTTTCAAACTGGTTGAGTTCTTCTTGCATGGCTTGTATCCAGTCAGAGTCAAGTAGGGCTTCTTCAATTTTCTTGGGTTCAATTTGTGAGATGAAGCATGAGAATAGTGCTTCTCTTTGAGTTGCTGATCTGGTACGAACCCCTTCATGAATGTTTCCAATAATCTGTTGTGGTGGATGTTGATTCAGCCATCTAATATCAGATGTCTGATTAGAGTTAGTTTTCATTTGTTGGTCATCCTCCTCTTCTTCTTCACTATCCTCTGGTAGAATAGGATACTTAGGAATTTCATGAGTTCCTGAAAGGGGGTCTGTTTGTGAGCCACCTGCTGGCAGTGTTCTATAGTCAGAGGCAACTGCTGGCAGTGGGCTGCCTTTGGAGTTAACTGTTTCTTTCACTATCATTCCATCCTTTTTAGCATAATCATTTGGAAGGCAGCTTGGAGCCTTTCCTGTGTCCTCCTTTGATTTGGATGACTCACCTTTATCTATTGAATGAGCAGTGGAGTGGTTTTCAAAAACCACATGGATTGATTCTTCTACCACCAGTGTTCTTTTGTTGAGGATCCGGAATGCCTTGCTTGTTGCTGAGTATCCCAGGAAGATTCCTTCATCAGATTTGGGATCAAATGGCTTGAGATAGTCTTTTCCATTGTTTAGAATGAAGCATTTGGATCCAAACACATGGAAATGACTAACATTAGGCTTTCTTTCTTTCCATAGTTCATATGGAGTCTTTTTGTAAGTCTTATGAATGAGACTTCTATTCTGGGTGTAGCAAGCAGTGTTGATGGCTTCTGCCCAAAATCTTTTGGGTAAACCAGCTGCTTCTAAGATTGTCCTTCCGGCTTCTTTGAGAGTTCTATTCCTTCTTTCAGCAACACCATTTTGTTGAGGTGTTCTTGCTGCTGAGGTTTGGTGATGGATTCCATTTTCTTCACAGTACTGAATTATTATAGAATTAATAAATTCAGTACCTCTATCTGACCGGATTTTTTGAATTGAGAGGCTTTTCTCATTTTGGATTAGTCTCATCAATTCAGGAAGCTTCTTTTCTGTTTCATTCTTCTTCTTTAGGAATATGGTCCAAGTGTATCTTGAGTAATCATCAACTATCACCAGGGTGTATCTTCTACCACTTAAGCTCGTTGGTTCAACTGGTCCAAACAAGTCAAGGTGTAGTAGGCTTAAGGGCCTAGTTGATGATTCCAGTTCCTTTGATTTGAATGATACCTTGATTTGTTTTCCTTTTTGGCAAGCATCACAGAGATGGTCCTTCTTGAAATTGATTTCAGGAAGTCCTTTCACCAATCCTTTTCTGGACAGTTTGTTGATTGTTTTGAAGTTGAGATGGCTTAATTTGTTGTGTCATTCCCAACTCAAATTTGAATTTGCCTTTGTTACCAAGCAAATCCCTTCCTTTGCTGAGCTCCAATCAACAATGTACATGTCCTTCTTCCTTCTACCAGTGAGCACAATTTTGTCATTTTTGACATCTCTAATCAAGCAGATGTCTTTGGAGAATGTAACATTATAGCCATTGTCACAGAGCTGGCTTGTGCTTATGAGATTGAACTTTAATCCTTTAACATAAGATATGTTTTGGATTGTAAGTCCATTGATGGATAGGTCTCCAGCTCCTTTGGTCTCTCCTTGTTTTTCAACATTCCCAAAAGTAACTTTGGGTCCTTCGCTTGCCATATAGTTTGACAGGAGCCGCCTGCTGCCTGTCATGTGCCTGGAGCAGCCTGAATCTATGTACCATGTTTGTGAGTCAACTGCTCCAGCACCTTCCTGTATTTCATCATTGTTGAGCAGTAGCCCACAAGTTAGTGGGCAACTTCCTTTGTACAAGTTTGGGCATCCATGCCCATCTAGAACCATTTAGTTCTAAGCAGATTGGTCTATAGCCATTTGAAGTATTATAATCATGGGGGATGGCTATGTAATTGTTAATCCTTTTTCTTCTTGAAGTTGAAAATGGATTATTGACCTTTGGAGGAGACTGCTTAGTGTTTTGACTGTGGTTGGTCTTATTGGTTGATTGCCAACGGGTTCTTGGGTTTTGATGATTGGGAAGTTTTTGTCTATACAGGGGATTGGATTTTGATTTGGGAGCAGGCAGGTTCCTTCTTATGGGAACATTCTGAGAATGGGATTTTTGGTAGATTAGCTTTCTTGTATTTTGTTGGTGGCTTGTGGAGGGTGAGTTTTGAGTGAGTCTGGTGGGGGATACATATCCAAGGCCTCTTCTCTTCTTATTTAAAACAACTTCAGCAGTAGAGTCACTGGTTTTACTATCCATGCTGAAGTTATTCATTTTGTCTTTTAGCTCTTTGTTCTCTTCTTCTAAGACATTGTTTTTGGTTAAGGCATCTAGCAATCTTGTGTGAACAGCCTTAATGTCTTGTTTTAATCTATCATTTTCTGATCTTAAGAGAACATGGTGATTTTGGACTTTTTGGAAATCTTGTAATAAAGATTCCAGAGTAATATTGGTTGGTCCAGAATCACTAGAGCTATAGGAAGAGCAGGATGTTACCTCAACATCATTGTAGTGGTCCTTGGCCATTAGGCATTTAGGGGAGCTGCATTCATCATCTTTACTGAGCCATCTGCTGCTTTCTTCAGTGAGCCAGCTGCCGCCTTCTTCAGCCACCTGCCAGGATCCCAGGCATAGAAGTGCTTCCTCTGAGCTTTCAGATGAAGAACTTTCGTCACTTGAGCTGCTTTCATCTTCAGATTGGGGTTCCTCCTTTTTCTTTTCACTTACGAAAGCTTGTCTATTGCTTTTGAAGTCCCTCTTGTAACTAGCTTTGGGACCAGTCCCCTGCTGCCCTTGATACTTCTGGGCTAAGGGCAGAGGGCATTCATTTTTGTAATGTCCTGGCTGTCTACAGTTGTAGCACAGAACAGTTTCCTCACTGGATTGAGGTCTCCCTTGTCTTCTAGGTGGCAGGTTGTATGCTTTCTTTGGAGCAGTTCCCTCCTTTTTCATGAATCTCTTAAATTTCCTCACAAACATAGCAAACTGCTCGTCAGTGAGGAGATTATTGAGGGATTTTTCAGCAGATTTTGAAGTACTTGGCTCAGACACTAGAGCTAGTGTCTTGTATTCATCTTCCTTCTCTTCTTTGATCTCCTTCATTTCAAATTCATAGGCCTTGAGATCACTGAAGAGTTTGTCAGTTGACAAAGTTCTGAGATCTCTGCTATCTCTCATAGCAGTTACCTTCATGTCCCATTTTGATGGCAGGCCTCTCAAGATTTTAAGGGAAATTTCCTTTTGAGAGAGTTCTTTCCCAAGGTCAGAGACCTCTGCCACAATCTTCAGGAATCTGGATTCCATTTCATGGATAGATTCAGATGACAGCATTTTGAAATCCTCAAATTTTTTGAGGGCTATGGTCAGTTTATTGTCCTTCTCCTGTTCATCCCCTGCTCCAATCTTTGTTAGCTCATCCCAGACATCTTTGGCAGTTTCGCATTTCCTGATTCTGGGAAATATAGATTCATCAACAGATTTGAAGAGAATGTCCTTGGCAATGTTGTCAAGATTGTTTCTCTTCCTGTCCTCAGTTGTCCATTCCATTTTGGGTTTTGGAATGTATACATCATCTGTCCCTTCTGTGGTTCTGGATGTGATGACTTTCATGATTTTGATAGGTCCATCAGTAATTACTTCAAGCATCTCATCATGTAAGGCACTGAGATGTGCTCTCATCCGTATTTTCCAGTCATCAAATTTGTTCAAGTTGAACAGAAGATTCTTGGCTAACTGACTGTCCATTTTTAGAAAGTGTTTGGAAGGTAGAGTGGTTTGGATCTTTAGTTCAAATTAGTCAGACACTGACTCTAGGAACACTCTGCTCTGATACCACTTGATGGTCCCGGATAGGGTAAAAGTCTAGAGGGGGGGGGGGTGAATAGACTTTTAAATCTTTTTCAACTTTATGAAGTTTTCCCTCTAGATGAATTGCTCTATAATCGTTTTGAGAGATTAACAGATGCACAGCGGAAGTCTTTACCCTTTATGTAATGAGTGTTTGACCGCTTTCTAATTCTGGGAAGATTGGACTTAGATAGCTAGCAGTTGGCTTGGCAGTTAGCTTAGCAGTTGACTAGGTAGCAGGAACCTGCTGAGGTAACTGCTAAAGAAATATTGACTTTATGATGATAGTGATGATGAAACGTTGTTTAGAACGCAAGAAAGATGTCTGAAAAGGTACTTAAGTAAGGTTAAGATGAAGGTTAACTGGAGCAGTGGTCTTGGCAGTTGGGTGGTACAAAGGGAACTGCTGAGTCACCTGCTTAGGTTATGAGCAGATTTTCAGAGCAAAACTTCGTGTGATGATGTTATGAGGATCTGGTAATGTTGAGTTGTTTAAAGGAAATATATGTATGTGAGCAGGGGGCTCAGCAGTTGGGTGGTACTGAGGAGACTGCTGAGGCACCTGCTATACTTTGAAAGTGAATTTCCGAGAACTGATAGAACAACCTTTTTGGTAATGCTTTAGCAAGTGAACTGTGTGGACATAGCCTCAAAGAGAGTGAGTAATTAAGCAGAAGGATAAGCAGTTGGGTCAATTAAGACAACTGCTTAAGATGCTGCTGGCAAACTACAATCTTTATACGAGAAGTGCTGGGTGTGTGTTTTGTTGAATGAAGTGAAATCAACACACGATGTATCCTGGTTCAGAGGTGGTGTAATCCTCCTACATCCAGTCCCACCCTATTTCAGATGGATTTCCACTAAAGTATTAAGCCCAATACACTTAGTGCCAATCTAGCCTTTACAACACTTAGGCCTAGATTGAAGGTTTTTCACAATGAGTATAAACACCACTCAAAGTTACTCAGTCCTTAGACTTTTCTCAAATGATCCAGTGGGGATCAAAAGGTACTCTATCTATCTAACTAACTACACTTTAGGATCCGAACAACAGTTCTCCTAAGTGTTTACAACCACTTGTAAAATACAAGGAATTTCTAACCTCCAACTATGAACTAAGCTCTAAAGATGTGAAAGTGTTGATCTAATCTAAGAGCTTAGTGAAGCAAGAGGCTAAGCAGAGAGTAAAGTTGAGTTTGCACTTTCTCTTTTGCTAGATAGCTCGTATATGTTTTGATGAAAGTATTTCTCTACTTAGGATGCTCAAGCTTGTTTTTGAACTCATGCTTCTACCTATATTTATAGGCCTTCATGGTTGATCAATCTCATCCGTTGGTTGAGATGGATTAATCTTGTGCGTTGAGGGTCTGGCAAGGACGAATTGTACATTTGTCTTCTTGTGCAGGAGCTTTTAATATTTTTGTTTTCTGTCTTGAATGATTGGGCCGCGGCATGGGTTTGTCTTCAGCTGCTGCCGCTTTACTCCAAAAGGACGTCCCATGCTGTAGGACCATGTACCTGTTTAAGTTTTTAATGCTGGTCATGTTTTGTCTTCTTTGATGTATATGATTTTTCGAGCATCTTTAAAATGTGACATTTATTTAATCTTTGAGCCAAATGATATTTGCCGGTTGGATCTAAATATCCGTTTAAGGTAAACAAAAAGTACCTTATTGCATTTTTACTTTTTCCGGTACTATTTCATTAGTCTCAAAAATTGTACATTTATTTTGTCACATTTGAATAATTTGAGTGCTAATACTTGAATTTAATTTAGACACAATGTACGGGTGCAAAGTATAGTGGCATCATCAAAATCTTATCAAAATTGGGTACTAACAGTCTTTGTGAAGTTTAGGGAGTGGAAAAACCTTGTAGAAAATCAAACTGGTAAGAAGGTCAAAACCCTTAGGACAGATAATGGTCTAGAGTTTTGCAATAAGGATATGGACCAACTGTGTGTTGATTGTGGGATTAGAAGGCACAAAACTGTGCCCTATACTCCCCAACAAAATGGGATAACCGAGAGGATGAATAGGACTGTTCTAGATAAGGTTAGGAGTATGCTTGCTACCGCCGGTTTGTCTAAAAAGTTTTGGGGTGAAGCAGTTAACACTGCTGTCTACTTGATTAACCGGTCTCCTTCTGTTCCCTTTGGTGGGAAGTGCCCTGAATCTGTTTTTTCAAACAAACCCCTTGATTTGTCCAATCTTAGAGTGTTTGGGTGTGCAGCGTATGTGCACCAACAAGGTGACAAGTTGGATCCTAGGTCTAAGAAAGGAGTCTTCCTAGGTTATCCCGAGGGTGTGAAGGGGTATAGGGTTTGGGATAGGAACCAGGTAGGTTTCAAAGTTGTGGTAAGTAGAAACGTTGTTTTCAATGAATCCGAGTTTCCTTGTCTGGTTAAGTCAGTTCCTGATTCTGAGTCTGATCCTAGTAGTACACCCGTTGAGGTGGAGTCCATACCACGTGCTGCTAGCCTTTTTTGCTAATCATGATAATGTTGTTTTGCATTATTCTAATTCTTCTGAATTGCATGATTCTGATTCTTCTGAGCATGATACTACCACCACTTCAAGTGAGGTGGATGATATGCACTAGTTAGTAGTGCATAAATGTGTGTTTTTATATCTTGTTTTGTGTGGATTGTTTACCATTTGTGTGTAGTTGTAAACATTTGTTTACTTTTATTTGTAAGTATTTTTAGCTTTTATTTGTGAGTTAGGAGGTTTTGGTAGAATTATTGGCAAGGAAAAGGAAGAAAAACAAGGAGAATGCTGCCCAGGAGTGTAAACCCGACCGGGTAGAAACCTTCACCCGGTCGGGCTTGAATTAACAATTGCGATCTCCAGGAAACTGCTTAGCCCGGTCGGGCCCTATACCTCACCCGGTCGGGTGAGACTTGACCGAAGACAACCCGACGTGCTGAAGAACACTAGAACGTGGTAAATATTTGATTCGGACCGGTACCCGGTCGGGTAGATACTCTACCCGGTCGGGTACCCGGCCAAAGGTGTTGAAAAACACCTATAAATAGCACACTTTTCCTTCACTAAAGGATATCCCTTCTTCCATACTCTTAAACTCAGTTTAGAATAGTATTTCTTTTATATTTTTATAGCATGTTTAGTCTCCAAATGAGGAGCTAAACTCTTCCATCTTGGTTTTATTACTTTGAAGCTTAATGAATTTGTAAGTTGTGAGTTATTATCTTTAATCTTCTTCCTTGAATATTAATTCTTCTTTTAAATACTATTTCTATATCAATGTTGGGGAGTGTTACTAAGATGACAATTAGTTAACATCTTGACATTAGTTATAGTAATAATTATTTCTTCCTCTACGTTAATATTGGGGAGTGTTACTAAGATGACAATTAGTTAACATCTTGATATTAACTATAGTAGGATTCATCTTCTTTAATATTCTTTCTTGAGTATTAATTAATTCCTATTCATATTTCATATTAATATTTTGAACATTACTTAAAGGATCAACTAGTTTTGTTTCGTATATTAATTAATACTAGAATCGGTCGATTAATACGCTTGTTATTAATTCGGTCCTTTCATGGTAGTAAACTTGGATTATTAATGCATGCATCTCATGGTTAATAATCTAAGGGGAATTAATTATATTGATTAAACCAATAAACCGCTTGTGTTGAGGTTATCAATCTCAATCGTTTTCATCTTGATTTTATTGCTACTATCAAGTTAATATACGGCGCTTGTTCTATATTGACTCGGTAGTAAGTTTTATTAATGAACGCATCTCGTTATTAATAACTACCCTTGATGAACTGGATATACTCCTCGATTGAGTATTCGAGAGGAAGATAGTTAAAGATATAACCGGGATCGACGAACATTTCATTAAGTGGATAAAAGCAAAGCCAAGTCTTCTTCTCATTAATTAAACCACATAACTCGTTCATCTTCATGTTTAATTTATTAAACCAAATCAAACTAAAAACCCCCATTTTGTTACTAGTTCTATAAAAAGAGAATTAGTCCTTTCCCTGTGGATACGAACCTTACTACGCTATACTACGTATAAGTGTTGTATTGTATTATTATTTTGAGTGCACATCACGACAAGTGCACGTCAAATTTGGCGCCGTTGCCGGGGAAAGGCAATTATTTTTCTTTTTTATTTTATTTCAAGAAAAATCCAAAAAAATAATTAACCAAAAATATAAAGAATTCTTATTTTCTATTTCTGAGCTTTGTTTGAGTATATGGTTAAACACCGATCTATAAACCAAATCACCTACCAAACAAATCCCGAAACGGAACAAGCCTTCGAGAGGTTTAGGAATTTATTTCCAAATACTTCTTCAGAGGAATCATCAAGCGCTAGTTCTTATTCTAGCAAGAACGAAGAGCCAATCACTATGGCTCAAGAGACAAGAACATTGAGGGAGCTCACAGCTCCAAACTTGAATCAACAACCATTGTGTATTACCTTCCCTACTCTTGATGAGGGTAATACGTTTGAGCTAAAATCTGGGCTCATTCATCTACTACCGTCCTTCCATGGCCTAAGAGGGGAGGATCCGAACAAACACCTCTCAGAGTTTCACATCGTTTGCACAAGCATGTGTCCAAACGGTGTGACTGAAGAACAAATCAAGCTAAGGGCTTTCCCCTTGTCCTTGAAGGACACCGCGAAGGATTGGCTTTTCTATCTTCCTTCGGGGAGCATCAACACATGGGCACAAATGAAGAAATGCTTCCTTGATAGGTATTATCCTGCTTCTATCTCGTCTTCTCTCAAAAAGCAAATAAGCAACATCGAGCAAAAGGATGATGAGTCTTTGTATGAATTTTGGGAACGATTTAAGAAGCTATGTGCCAGCTGTCCCTATCATGGATACTCAGAACAAGACCTCATTTTATATTTTTATGATGGTCTGTGTGATGATGATAGAAGAATGGTGAACGCCGCCTGTGGAGGCGGCATTGTCAATAAAACACCTTCACAAGCCATAAACCTTATCTCGGAGTTGGCCGAGAACTCACGGCAATTCAGCCGCAAATCCTCCACCCGAAGAGTTCTTGCTGCGGAAACAAGTACAACCGATCTAGAAAGTCAAGTTGCCGGCTTGACTTCTTTGGTAAAAGAACTCCTTATAAAACCAAAAATTCAGGAGGTCAAAGCTTGTGGCATTTGCACATCAACCGAGCACCCCACTGATTCATGTCCATCACTCCAAGAAGAGCAAGTCAACGCCCTCGGTTTCCAAGGACATCAACAAAGAAGGTATGATCCTTTCTCAAATTCTTATAATCCGGGATTGAGGGATCATCCAAATTTGAGATATGGGAACCCTCAACAAACCAACTCATCTTCTCAACCACCTTTCAACACCCAAGGCTCAAATTCTCAATCTAATATGTCAACTGATGAGATGATCCGAACTTTGACCTCAAACATGGTTACCATGCAACAAAGCATGGGACAATTTCAACAAACCATGATACAATTTCAACATGAAACGAAGTCAAGAATTAAAAATTTGGAAACTCAAGTTAGCCAAATTTCAAATGCTGTAAGCCGACTTGAAGCTAAGGACTCGGGTAAACTCCCGTCTCAAACGGAGCAAAACCCGAGACAACATGTGAACTCAATCATGTTGAGAAGTGATACGACACTGAAGGAGGTGGATGATCAAAAGGACGGGGAAATTGATCGCGAAGAAGCTCACTCGGAGGAAGGAATCACAAAGGCAAAACTGCCTCCACATTCATCATATGAACTAGTGGTCCCATTTCCCGAGACATTGAAGGAGACAAGGAAGCTTGACAAAGATGCTGACATCTATGAAACTTTCTCCAAGTGTGAGGTAAACATTCCACTCCTTAACTCAATTAAAAGTATTCCCCGTTTTGCTAAATTTTTAAAAGAATTATGCAAAACAAAAACAAAAAATAAAGTGAAGGGAAAACAAGAGGTTAAGGTGAGTGAACATGTTTCGGCTCTTTTTCAAAAGAAACTTCCCGAAAAATGTAGCGACCCGGGCATGTTCACTATTCCCTGCAAAATAGGGGACACCGTATTTTCTAAGGCGTTGTTGGATTTAGGAGCATCAATAAATGTCATTCCTTATTCCTTGTATAAATCCTTACAACTCGGCCCGCTACATCAAACTGGTGTAGTGATTCAACTAGCGGATCGATCTAATACATACCCAAAAGGTGTAATAGAAGATGTGCTAGTAGAAGTAGAAAATTTGGTTTTCCCTGTTGACTTCTATGTCCTTGAAATGGGAAATGATGACCAAACAACACCCATCCTTTTGGGAAGACCTTTCTTGAAAACCGCCAAGACAAAAATTGATGTGTCTAGTGGTTCATTGACAATAGAATTTGATAACCAAAAAGTAGAATTCAACATCTTTGATTCTACTAAAAAACAAATTAAAAAGCAATCTCTTTGTTCTTTAAATGTTTTTGAACCAACAACACTGAATATTTTTGTTGAGGAGGAACCAAAAAATTCTATTTTGAAAGGAAAACCACCTACCATTGAGGTGGTAACTAGGAAGAAAATTCGACCTTACTGGAAAAGACCGAGAAAGAAAGCTGAAACGTGTCCTAACATGGTCTTTGAATATGAAACAAGGGATATTCACGATCCCACTTAAAACAGAAAATAAAATAAAAATGACGTCGTGCCACGACATTAAATCAAGCGCTTCTTGGGAGGCAACCCAAGTTTGTATTTGATTATTTTTCATTTATTTTTGTGTGTGTGAGGAGAGTTTAAAAAAAAAAAAAAAAAAAAAAAAAAAAAAAAAAAAAAATTAGGCCAGACCCGGCCGGGTATCTTGTTTCACCCGGTCGGATCTAGCACAAAATCCTTTCACCAACCCTCCACCCGACCGAAGCACGCCACATTTTCACTAAAAACTTGAAACTACCCGACCGGGTAACTTCAACAGACCCGACCGGGTAGCTCAACATTTTTTATATCGGACCACTGCTTTATAAATCCGACCGGGTCAAACCACGAACCCGGCCGGACAAAAAATTAATTTAAAAAGTCCTGAATTAACTAATACCCGACCGGGTGCTTCACCATACCCGACCGGGTTTTCATTCCAGTGGCTACTGGATTGGCAATATCCGAAGACCCGACCGGGTCTATTAACCCACCCGACCGGGTGACGAGAAACAGCCTTCACCAGGTCGGGCTCCTCCTCTTCCCCTCCCATTTTTCCTTCTTCTTCATACGAACCAACCTCTCAAATCCCCCATTTTTGCACTCCAAAAGCTTCGAATCTACCCCATCTCTCCACCAAATCAAGCAAATAACACCATTTTCTTCATCTCCTCTCCACCCTCTTCCACCCTATACCCATAAATCCCTCCCAAAACAACCAAATCACTCAAACACATAAACCCTACCCCAAGGTCCGAAAATCCCCAATTTTGGACATCCAAGGTCCGAATTCTTCCCAAAAAACCTCAACCAACACCATATTCCTGCTCTTCTCACCACCCTCTTCAACACCATACCCATAAAAACCCCCCAAACTTCACCCTAGCCAAAAGTACGAAAATCCCTCAAGAAAAACAAAAAAAAAATATCAAGTTCAATGGCTCCAAGAAAATCAAAAGGCTCTTCCTCAAGGGGTAACCGAGCTATACCACCGGTGCCGGGCTACGAGAATGTGGATTTGGCTACGGAGGGTCAAAGGGAAAGCTTCATCAACCAAACAAAGAGGGAGGTAAAACAATCCCGTTTTATGTGCTTAACTACTTTAGCACTCCTATGGATTGATACCGTGATGCGTAACATATTTGCAAGAATTGGAATGACTAGAATTTTTGAAATGCAATATGTGACATATCCTCATTTGGTATATGAATTTTTTAGCTCATTTGCGTATACAAAAGATGTGGATGATCATGCAAATGACATCATCACTTTTCGTTTACTAAATGAGAATCGTTCATTAACCAAAAGGGAATTTGCTCAACACTTTGGCCTCCCATTGTTTGATGAAGCACGTACATATGATTCTCTTGTGGGATATGAGTTGTGGAAGAGAATGACAGGAAAACCTGTGGTTGATCTTTCTAAGCTGAGCGTGAACCGTGTGCAACATCCGGTCTTCCGACTATTCTTAAAATTTTGCTCAAATTATTTTCTCGGAAGACCGAATAATCACCACACGCGTATTTGGGATGTGTGTGTTCTAGCACAAGCCGTTTTGCCGGGTCCAGATCAAGTCGATGTTGCCACCATCTTATGGACTCATTTTTACAACGTGGCAACATCAACAGGACCAATTGTGATGGGGGGCCTCATCACACATATAGCCACCTTATACGGTTTTGTAGACCACGGCCCCATCACCTCAAGACAACTTGTTAGTACCCAATTTTGATAGATTTTGATGATGCCACTATACTTTGCACTCGTACATTATGTCTAAATTAAATTCAAATATTGGCGCTATGATGTGACAAAATAAATGTAAAACTTTTGGAACTAATAAAAATTACACTGGAAAGTTAAAATGCAATAAGGTTTACCTTAAAAGGATATTTAAATCCTGCCAGTATAATTTTTATTTGCACACAAAAATTAACTGTCACAAAAATAGAAGCCATTTGCTCGAAAATCAAATACATTGATGTATATGATTGAAAGACAATATTTGACCTACCTTAAATGCTAAAACAGGTACATAGACCTACAGCATGGGACGAACACATACCAGAAAAGATGCTCCAGCGGCTGAATAATGCAAGACAAAGAGATCAGCCGCAATAAATGCTCCAGCACAAAAAGACGAATGTACAATTCGTCCTCACCAGTGATTCAACGGAAGAGATCAAACTATCCTAACCAACGGATAAGATTGATCAACCAAAAAGCCTATAAATAGAGGCTGAAACGAAAATTTCTAACCAAGCTTGAGCATCCTAAGTAGAGAAATACTTTCATCAAAGCATATACGAGCTATCTAGCAAAAGAGAAAGTGCAAACTCAACTTTACTCTCTGCTTAGCCTCATGCTTCACTAAGCTCTTAGATTAGATCAACACTTTCACATTTTTGGAGCTTAGTTCATAGTTGGAGGTTAGAACTTTCTTGTAACATTTCACAAGTGGTTGTAAACACTTAGGAGAACAGTTGTTCGGATCCTAAAGTGTAGTTAGATAGATAGAGTATCTTTTGATCCCCACTGGATCAATCGAGAAAAGTCTAAGGACTGAGTAACTTTGAGTGGTGTCATACTCATTGTGAAAAACCTTCAATCTAGGCCTAAGTGTTGTAAAGGCCAGATTGTCACTAAGTGTATTGAGCTAAATACTTTAGTGGAAATCCATTTGAAAGAGAATGGGACTGGACGTAGGAGGATTACACCACCTCTGAACCAGGATACATTGTGTGTTGATTTTACTTCACTCTACAAAGCACACACCCAGCACTTCTCGTATAAAGATTGTAGTTTGCCAGCAGCATTTTAAGCAGTTGTCTTAATTGACCCAACTGCTTATTCTTCTGCTTAATTACTCACTCTCTTTGAAAACATTATCACACAGTCCACTTGCCAAAGCATCACCAAAAAGGTTGTTCTATCAATTCCCGGAAATTCACTTTCTAACAATAGCAGGTGCCTCAGCAGTTCCTTCATCACCCAACTGCTGAGCCCTCTGCTCACATACATATATTTCCTTCAAACAACTCAAACATCACTAGATTTTTATAACATCATCAACAAGAAGTTTTGCTTAAATGGATCTCTGAAAGTCTGCTTATCACCTTAGCAGGTGGCTCAGCAGTTCCCTCAGTACCACCCAACTGTCGAGACCACTGCTCCAGTTAACCTTCACCTTACTCTTACTAAAATACTTTGTCAGACATCTCTCTTCATCTTAAACAACTCTCCATCATCACTTTCATCATAAAGTCCATATTTCCCTAGCAGTTGCCTCAGCAGTTCCCTGCTATTTAGCCAACTGCTAAGCTAACTGTCAAGCCAACTGCTAGCTATCTAAGTCCAATCTTCCCAAATTAGAAAGAGGTCAAACACTCATTTCATAAAGGGTGAAAACTTCCGCTGTGCATCTATTAATCTCTCAAAAGATTATAGATCAACTCATCTAGAGGGAAAACTTCTAAAAGTCGAAAAAGTTTTAAAAGTCTATTCACCCCCCCCCCCCCCCCCCTCTAGACTTTTATCCTATCCAGGACCATCAAGTGGTATCAGACCCGAGTGTTCCTAGAGTCAGTTTCTGACTAATTTGAACTAAAGATCCAAACCACTCTGCTTTCCAAACACTTTCTAAAAATGGACAGTCAGTTAGCCAAGAATCTTCTGTTCAACTTGAACAAATTTGATGACTGGAAAATACGGATGAAAGCACATCTCAGTGCTTTACATGATGAGATGCTTGAAGTAATCACTGATGGACCTATCAAAATAATGAAGGTCATCACATCCAGAACCACAGAAGGGACAGATGATGTGTACATTCCAAAACCCAAAATGGAATGGACAACTGAGGACAGGAAGAGACACAATCTTGACAACATTGCCAAGGACATTCTCTTCAAATCTGTTGATGAATCTATATTTCCCAGAATCAGGAAATGCGAAACTGCCAAAGATGTCTGGGATGAGCTCACAAAGATTGGAACAGGGGATGAACAGGAGAAGGACAATAAACTAACCATAGCCCTCAAGAAATTTGAGGATTTCAAAATGCTGTCAACTGAATCTATCCATGAGATGGAATCCAGATTCCTGAAGATTGTGGCAGAGGTCTCTGACCTTGGGAAAGAACTTTCTCAAAAGGAAATTTCCCTTAAAATCTTGAGAGGCCTGCCATCAAAATGGGACATGAAGGTAACTGCTATGAGAGATAGCAGAGATCTCAGAACTCTGTCAACCGACAAACTCTTCAGTGATCTCAAGGCCTATGAATTTGAAATGAAGGAGATCAAAGAAGAGAAGGAAGATGAATACAAGACACTAGCTCTAGTGTCTGAGCCAAGCACTTCAAAATCTGCTGAAAAATCCCTCAATAATCTCCTCACTGACGAGCAGTTTGCTATGTTTGTGAGGAAATTTAAAAGATTCATGAAGAAGGAGGGAACTGCTCCAAAGAAAGCATACAACCTGCCACCTAGAAGACAAGGGAGACCTCAATCCAGTGAGGAAACTGTTCTGTGCTACAACTGTAGACAGCCAGGACATTACAAAAATGAATGCCCTCTGCCCTTAGCCCAGAAGTATCAAGGGCAGCAGGGGACTGGTCCCAAAGCTAGTTACAAGAGGGACTTCAAAAGCAATAGACAAGCTTTTGTAAGTGAAAAGAAAAAGGAGGAACCCCAATCTGAAGATGAAAGCAGCTCAAGTGATGAAAGCTCTTCATCTGAAAGCTCAGAGGAAGCACTTCTATGCCTGGGATCCTGGCAGGTGGCTGAAGAAGGCGGCAGCTGGCTCACTGAAGAAAGCAGCAGATGGCTCAGTAAAGATGATGAATGCAGCTCCCCAAAATGCCTAATGGCCAAAGACCACTACAATGATGTTGAGGTAACATCCTGCTCTTCCTATAGCTCTAGTGATTCTGGACCAACCAATATTACACTGGAATCTTTATTACAAGATTTCCAAAAAGTCCAAAATCACCATGTTCTCTTAAGATCAGAAAATGATAGATTAAAACAAGACATTAAGGCTATTCATACTAAATTGTTAGATGCCTTAACCAAAAACAATGTCTTAGAAGAAGAGAACAAAGAGCTGAAAGACAAAAAGAATAACTTCAGCATGGATAGTAAAACCCGTGACTCTACTGCTGAAGTTGTTCTAAATAGGAAGAGAAGAGGGCTCGGATATGTATCCCCCACCAGACTCACTCAAAACTCACCCTCCACAAGCAACCAACAAAATGCAAGAAAGCCAATCTACCAAAAATTCAACTCCCAAAATATTCCCACAAGAAGGAACCTGCCTGCTCCCAAATCAAAATCCAAATTCATGTATAAACAAAAACTTCCCAACCATCAAACCCCAAGGACCCGTTGGCAACCAACCAATAAGACCAACCACAGTCATAACACTGAGCAGTGTCCTCCAAAAGCCAATAATCCATTTCCCATTTTAAGAAGGAAAAGGATTAACAAATACATAGCCATCCCCCATGATTATAACACTTCAAATGGCTATAGACCAATTTGCTTAGAACTAAATGGTTCTAGATGGGCATGGATGCCCAAACTTGTACAAAGGAAGTTGCCCACTAACTTGTGGGCTACTGCTCAACAATGATGAATACAGGAAGGTGCTGGAGCAGTTGACTCACAAACATGGTACATAGATTCAGGCTGCTCCAGGCACATGACAGGCAGCAGGCGGCTCCTGTCCAACTAGATGACAAGAGAAGGACCCAAAGTGACTTTTGGGAATGTGAAAAAACAAGGAGAAACCAAAGGAGCTGGAGACCTATCCATCAATGGACTTACAATCCAAAACATATCTTATGTTAAAGGATTAAAGTTCAATCTCATAAGCACAAGCCAGCTCTGTGACAATGGCTATAATGTTACATTCTCCAAAGACATCTGCTTGATTAGAGATGTCAAAAATGACAAAATTGTGCTCACTGGTAGAAGGAAGAAGGACATGTACACTGTTGATTGGAGCTCAGCAAAGGAAGGGATCTGCTTGGTGACAAAGGCAGATTCAAATTTGAGTAGGGAATGGCACAACAAATTAAGCCATCTAAATTTCAAAACAATCAACAAATTATCCAAAAGAGGATTGGTGAAAGGACTCCCTGAAATCAACTTCAAAAAGGACCACCTCTGTGATGCTTGTCAAAAAGGAAAACAAACCAAGGTATCATTCAAATCAAAGGAAGTGGAATCCTCAACCAGGCCCTTAAGCCTACTACACCTTGACTTGTTTGGACCAGTAGAACCAACAAGCTTAAGTGGTAGAAGGTACACTCTTGTTGTGGTTGATGATTACTCAAGATACACTTGGACCATATTCCTAAAGAAGAAGAATGAGACAGAAAAGAAACTCCCTGAATTGATGAGACTAATTCAAAATGAGAAAAGCCTCTCAATTCAAAAGATCCGGTCAGATAGAGGTACTGAATTTATTAATTCTATAATAATTCAGTATTGTGAAGAAAATGGAATCCATCACCAAACCTCAGCAGCAAGAACACCTCAACAAAATGGTGTTGCTGAAAGAAGGAATAGAACTCTCAAAGAAGCCGGAAGGACAATCTTAGAAGCAGCTGGATTACCCAAAAGATTTTGGGCAGAAGCAATCAACACGCTTTGCTACACTCAAAATAGGAGTCTTATTCACAAGACACACAAAAAGACACCATACGAGCTATGGAAGGAAGGAAAGCCAAACGTTAGTCATTTCCATATTTTTGGGTCCAAATGTTTTATCCTAAACAATGGAAAGGACTATCTCAAGCCATTTGATCCCAAATCTGATGAAGGGATCTTCCTGGGCTACTCAGCGACAAGCAAGGCATTCAGGATTCTCAACAAAAGAACTCTGGTGGTAGAAGAGTCAATCCATGTGGTTTTTGAAAACCACTCCACTGCTCAATCAATAGATAAAGGTGAGTCATCCAAATCAAAGGAGGACACAGGAAAGGCTCCAAGCTGCCTTCCAAGTAATTATACTCAAACAGATGAAATGATAGTAAAGGAAGCAGTTAACACAAATAGTAGACCACTGTCAGCAGTTGACTCCAAAGGCAGCCCACTGCCAGCAGTCACCTCCGAATATGGAGCACTGCCAGCAGGTGGCTCACCAACAGACAACCTTCCGAGCACTTATGACATTCCTAATCACACTATTCTACCAGAGGATAGTGAAGATGAAGAAGAGAAGGAGGATGACCAACAAACTCTAGCCAAAACAACCACATCTGATGTTAGATGGTTGAGCAAACATCCTCCTCACCAAATTATTGGAAGTATCAATACAGGGGTTCGTACCAGATCAGCAATTCAGAGAGAAGCATTCTTCTCATGCTTCATCTCCCAAATGGAACCCAAGAAAATTGAAGAAGCCCTACTTGACTCTGACTGGATACAAGCCATGCAAGAAGAACTCAACCAGTTTGAAAGAAACAATGTATGGGAGCTTGTGTCCAGACCCTATCATCAACATGTGATAGGAACTAAATGGGTATTCAGAAACAAAATGGATGAGGAAGGCACCATTGTCAAGAACAAGGCAAGACTGGTAGCCAAAGGCTACTGCCAGGAAGAAGGTATAGATTTTGATGAAACCTTTGCTCCTGTTGCCAGATTAGAAGCAATAAGAATATTCTTGGCTTATGCTGCTCATAAGCAATTCAAAGTCTATCAAATGGATGTGAAAAGTGCCTTCCTAAATGGTCTACTAGAAGAGGAGGTCTATGTGGAGCAACCTCCTGGCTTTGAAATCAATAGAGAAAAGGATCAAGTCTACAAGCTACACAAAGCTCTATACGGACTCAAGCAAGCCCCAAGAGCATGGTATGACACTCTCTCTCAATACTTAGTGAATAATGGATTCACTAAAGGCAAAGTAGACAAGACTTTATTCAAAATTGAAGAAGGCCCCCACATATTGCTTGTTCAAATCTATGTTGATGACATAATTTTTGGAAGTTCAAATCAAGCATTGTGTGAGAAATTTTCAACTCTCATGCAAAGCAAGTTTGAAATGAGCATGATGGGAGAGTTAAACTATTTTCTGGGACTACAAGTGAAGCAGACTCCCAATGGTATCTTCATCAATCAAGCCAAATATACAAGAGATCTCATGAAAAAGTTCAAGGTTGAAAACAAGTCAACTGTGAAAATACCCATAAATACATCCCAAGGCCTAAGTCAGGATGAAGATGGCAAAGATGTTGATCCCACCCTGTACAGAGGTCTGATTGGCTCCTTGTTATATCTCACCACTAGTAGGCCAGATATCTCCTACTCAGTTGGTGTATGTGCAAGGTTTCAATCAAAGCCTAAGGAAAGTCATCTTCTAGCTGCCAAGAAAATTTTGAGGTATCTAAAAGGCAATCCTAACTCTGGACTATGGTACCCAACAAATGGAGGTTTTGAACTCTATGGTTATTCAGACTCTGACTTTGCCGGATGCAAAATTGATAGAAAAAGCACCTCAGGAACTTGTCAATTAATTGGTGGAAGACTTGTCTCTTGGTTCAGCAAGAAACAGAACTCAATTGATACTAGCACTGCCGAAGCAGAATACATAGCTGCAGGCAGCTGCTGTGCTCAAATACTATGGATGAAACAGCAGTTGAAGGATTATGGAGAAGAAACAAAGGAGATTAGCATACTGTGTGATAACACTAGTGCTATTGCTATCACTCATAATCCAGTCTTTCATTCAAGAACCAAACACATTGAAATCAGACATCACTTTATCAGAGAGCATGTTGAGAAGAAGACCATCAAGCTTGAGTACATCCCTACGGAAAAGCAGTTGGCTGACATCTTCACCAAGCCATTGAATGAAGCTAGATTCAACCAACTAAGGCAAGAACTTGGTATATATGTTAGATGATCTAGATCAAGCGAAGGAATAACCCTGCATCTATTCAGGGGGAACCTTATTCCAAAATCGAGGGGGAACCCCTAGCCACCTGCTGAGGGGGAACCTCTATGAAGTACTCAGAAAGTAGCCACCTGCCAAGAGTAAGCTACTTAAAATCACAAGGAATGAAGCATACAGGTCCAAGAAAGTTGATATCAGGCTTTCAAATTTTGCAAGGTGGTAAAGTTCGAGAGATTGGCTCAGCAGCTGACTGCATTCTAGCTAGCAGCAAGCTCAGCAGGTGCCTGACAACTAGCCCACTGCTACCTACATAAGAACAAGGAGTGCATTAATACTTTCTTAAAGTGGAAGACAAGTCTAGAAGAAGGAAAGAAAAATGGGAGGAACAACCCTGGCTCACAGGCTCGAACAGATGCCTGCCAGCAGATGACTGACCCAAGAGCAGGTCACTGCTTGAAGCCAGCAGTTGGCTCAATTTTTGACCAACACACATGGAATCAGAACACATAGCATATGTCATCTTGACTCTCTCATATCAAGGATTCTAAAAAGGTAACCTTCGCCTTCACAAACCATCAAAAATCTACCCAACACTGAGCTCTCTGTTACAAGTGTGAACAGAGTAAATGCTACGCATGTCCAGCCGTTCTCTCTAACGGCTATATTCCAACGGCTAGTTCCCGATAGCCTATAAATACTCCCTCCGTACATTCCCCTTCACATTTTTCACTTTGCGATCTCTTTCTACCTCTTTCAAAGCTCTCAAATTCACTCTAAGCATTCTCAAAAGCTCTATTACACCCAATGACCCAACCACCGCAAACCATTCCATTCTCCATATACATGGCCTCCCTTGTCCAAATTTCCAAATCCATCTTCACCGGGTCCATCCTAAACACTCCAAAAATTCTTGAGAAAGCAGAGAACAAGGATCTCATGAGGGAACTTCTCAGAAAGCTAGAAACAACAGGACTCATGAAAATGGCCACCTTTCCTTACCCCTGTTTCTACCCCGAGGTAGTAGCAGAGTTCTACACCAACTCCACACCTGAGACGTTGAAATCTGTAGTGATGGGATTCGAGGTAGAGATAAAAGAAGAAGACATAAAGGAGCTGCTTTCTCTACCTGGGGATGAAGCCAGAAACGTCAATGACATCACCCTTGAAGAGCAAAACTTCAAAGAAATTGTGTTCCTTCCAAAGGCTCAACACCTTAACACTCTAAAGGTAAAGAACGGCATGCTGGTACCAGAATATTCTCTTCTGATGGACATCCTATACAAATGCATTGACAACAGAACAACTGCATTGGATGAAATAAATGCACAAAGGGCACTTCCACTAGCAGCCATCATCTCTGGCTCCCCACACAACTGGTCTCGGTATGTGTACAACGAGATCCTGAAGTATGTAAACAAGTCACACAAGGGACGAGGAAAGGATGGAAGCCTACCATTGCTAGGGTATGGGTTCTTGATTGGAGAACTTCTAAGAAGGAAGGGGATAGTAGGGGAAATCAAAGAAGAGACCAACTGGAGGAAATTCCTCCACCAAACCTCCAAAGCTGGGGCTCCACAAATACCGAAGGCAGACTCCTCCTTTGTCTCCAACGAACTCCTCTTGGTATCCTTCAAAGTTGATACCAAGACAGCCAAAAGACTACGCTCAAGGTGTCAAGGCCCTAAATCCAAGAAACAAAGAACAGCAACAAGGAATCTGCAAGACGAACTTGAGGAAGCGGCCTCACTCATCCAAGAAAAAGAAGCAGTAGCCTCTCCTCTAACCATCATACAAGAAGAAACAGAGTCCTCTTCCAACTCATCCAATGGAAGCAACAGCTCTGCTCTCCCTCTCTCTGTTCTAATTCCCAGACTAACTCAGCAAGGAGAGCAGGTGGCTCCTTCATCCCCAGTAGCGAACTCACTCAAGTTAACTCCACTAGAAGAAGAGCAGGTGACTCAAAAAGAAGAGCAGGTGGCTCTCTTACTAGAGAAGGTGGGTCTCCTAGAACCAGAACAAGAGGCTCCATTGCATGAGCAGGTGCCTCCATCTCCTGCAGGTAGCTCACCAAACTTGACCCCACTAGAGCAACTAGAGGCAGAATTCACCAGAGTCAAACAATGGAGAAAGTGAAAACTAACAAAAATCCGGGGTCAAGCAGAGACCCTACTATACTTCATTGATGAAGAAGACTTTGCATTGGAGTGGTTGGGCACAGAGGATCTTGCAAAAGCAACCAACCTTCATCAAATAAACCAAGTCTACGCCATGAAGAAAAATGATCTCACTGCCAAGGAACCAATCGCAAACAACAATGATAATGATGATCTAGATGATGATGATGATGATGATGCTGACAATGCACTCCGAGGACCTCCTAGCCCAAGAGGTAAACAAATCATTTCCTCTTCCTCTTCTAGTGATGAAGAATTAAGGAGAGTCCTGGAGAAATCGAAATATGAAACAAGAGGAGGTGGGGAATCATCCAAAGCAACAACCAAGCAGCCAACTGCCGTCCTGATCACGAATCCACCCTTGGCTCAGAATAATGCTCAGGCTACTGCTCAGATCACTCCTAAGGCTACTGCTCAACCTACTGCCAGTCTCGAAGAAGAAGCTGATAAAGAAGAAGATGCTATATCCCTAGCCAATCTCTTTGTTCAAGAAAGGGGAGCTTCTATCAGATTCATTAGCAGAGCAGAAGTCATACTCCATAAAAGGCTCATCAAAATGCAGAAACAGATGAAAGAAAGACTTGATATCAGGTTTGAGGAAGTCCACAGGCATATCAGAAATGACCTTATGATCCAACAGGTCTTCAATGCTGAGCAGAGGGCTCTCCTCAAAATCAAGACCTCACAACACGAAGCCGTGGCTGCAGAAATCAAACAAGAACTTGAGGCACTCAGAGCAAGAGATGATGAGCTGGCCAATCAACTTCTCACATACCAAAGACATCATCATCCTTTGACAACAGCAGCAGCCTCATCACAAGCCGCAGAGCACTCTGCTCAGGTGAATTCTGTCCCTACCTTACCCACTAATCTTGAGCAGGCCATTCAAACGATTCAAGCGCATGAGGAGTTCATACAACATCTCAAGTCCAAGGAACTGCCTGCCATCCTTCAACTATCCCAGAAAATGGTTACAAAACAGGTAGAGCATTCAGAAGCAATTGGTAAAACAAGAGATGATGTTGCAAAGCATCTCACCAATCTCCACAAAGCTACTCAAGAAGCTTTCCTCAAACAAGGAAATGAACTTAAGCAACTTGGTCAACACCAACAAACAACAAATCAGCAGCTCCAAAATCTGGACCAAGTAGTAAAAGAGGACATCAAAGTGGATCTAACGGATCTTCGCAACAATGTCCTTGCACTAGCTATTGAAGTCAACGACCTCCATCCAACTAGAAGACGACATATTGACGTTGACTCTGATCCAGAAATAGAGGCTCTATTCCGAGAAAGCTATACCCCTGCTGATGCCAAAAAGGGGGAAAAGTCAACACAAGCAGGCCCCTCCTCCAATCGATCTCTGGCAGCAAAGAAAGCAGCTGAAACAAGAAGAAAAAACCAACTCTACAAAGAAGAAGCTGAGATAAGAAGAAGAAAGGAAGAAGAGGCCAAAGCCAAGGAAGAAGCTGCTAAGAAGAAACAAGAAGACAAACAAGAATAGACTAGTTCTCCAGTCCGAAAATGACTATAAACTATTGTACCTTGATGTCTAGAACAATGTACTTAAACTCAATGAAGATTCAATAAAAATATATTGGTTCTTGTGTTGTATAGTTTTGGCATCATCAAAAAGGGGGAAATTGTTAGTACCCAATTTTGATAGATTTTGATGATGCCACTATACTTTGCACTCGTACATTATGTCTAAATTAAATTCAAATATTGGCGCTATGATGTGACAAAATAAATGTAAAACTTTTGGAACTAATAAAAATTACACTGGAAAGTTAAAATGCAATAAGGTTTACCTTAAAAGGATATTTAAATCCTGCCAGTATAATTTTTATTTGCACACAAAAATTAACTGTCACAAAAATAGAAGCCATTTGCTCGAAAATCAAATACATTGATGTATATGATTGAAAGACAATATTTGACCTACCTTAAATGCTAAAACAGGTACATAGACCTACAGCATGGGACGAACACATACCAGAAAAGATGCTCCAGCGGCTGAATAATGCAAGACAAAGAGATCAGCCGCAATAAATGCTCCAGCACAAAAAGACGAATGTACAATTCGTCCTCACCAGTGATTCAACGGAAGAGATCAAACTATCCTAACCAACGGATAAGATTGATCAACCAAAAAGCCTATAAATAGAGGCTGAAACGAAAATTTCTAACCAAGCTTGAGCATCCTAAGTAGAGAAATACTTTCATCAAAGCATATACGAGCTATCTAGCAAAAGAGAAAGTGCAAACTCAACTTTACTCTCTGCTTAGCCTCATGCTTCACTAAGCTCTTAGATTAGATCAACACTTTCACATTTTTGGAGCTTAGTTCATAGTTGGAGGTTAGAACTTTCTTGTAACATTTCACAAGTGGTTGTAAACACTTAGGAGAACAGTTGTTCGGATCCTAAAGTGTAGTTAGATAGATAGAGTACCTTTTGATCCCCACTGGATCAATCGAGAAAAGTCTAAGGACTGAGTAACTTTGAGTGGTGTCATACTCATTGTGAAAAACCTTCAATCTAGGCCTAAGTGTTGTAAAGGCCAGATTGTCACTAAGTGTATTGAGCTAAATACTTTAGTGGAAATCCATTTGAAAGAGAATGGGACTGGACGTAGGAGGATTACACCACCTCTGAACCAGGATACATTGTGTGTTGATTTTACTTCACTCTACAAAGCACACACCCAGCACTTCTCGTATAAAGATTGTAGTTTGCCAGCAGCATTTTAAGCAGTTGTCTTAATTGACCCAACTGCTTATTCTTCTGCTTAATTACTCACTCTCTTTGAAAACATTATCACACAGTCCACTTGCCAAAGCATCACCAAAAAGGTTGTTCTATCAATTCCCGGAAATTCACTTTCTAACAATAGCAGGTGCCTCAGCAGTTCCTTCATCACCCAACTGCTGAGCCCTCTGCTCACATACATATATTTCCTTCAAACAACTCAAACATCACTAGATTTTTATAACATCATCAACAAGAAGTTTTGCTTAAATGGATCTCTGAAAGTCTGCTTATCACCTTAGCAGGTGGCTCAGCAGTTCCCTCAGTACCACCCAACTGCCGAGACCACTGCTCCAGTTAACCTTCACCTTACTCTTACTAAAATACTTTGTCAGACATCTCTCTTCATCTTAAACAACTCTCCATCATCACTTTCATCATAAAGTCCATATTTCCCTAGCAGTTGCCTCAGCAGTTCCCTGCTATTTAGCCAACTGCTAAGCTAACTGTCAAGCCAACTGCTAGCTATCTAAGTCCAATCTTCCCAAATTAGAAAGAGGTCAAACACTCATTTCATAAAGGGTGAAAACTTCCGCTGTGCATCTATTAATCTCTCAAAAGATTATAGATCAACTCATCTAGAGGGAAAACTTCTAAAAGTCGAAAAAGTTTTAAAAGTCTATTCACCCCCCCCCCCCCCCCCTCTAGACTTTTATCCTATCCAGGACCATCACAACTTATTTGCACTGAATGGCTTGTAACAAAGACCCTAGACTTGGTACCCTCTCACAAAACACCAACCGGGGCACAAGTCTATAATTGGCGCATCCTCCCACGCACTTCCATCTACCTCCAAATACCCTCGGCCGACGTCCCCCTGGATATCATCGATCACCAAATCGGGGATGGACATCACTATTGTCTTCCCGGGGCAATCCCGGATCATTATGAAGAACCCATCCAAAATGAAGATGATGAAGAACCCCCAATCATACCCGAACAACCCCCAATAATGCCTGAACAACCACAACCTCAAGCTTTTCACTACACACCTTTCGAGCAACAAATGCTCGATAACATGGCCATGCTCAACAACAACTACACCCAACTTCGGGATGAAGTTAGATTATATCGTACTGAGCACAGACAGAGCTTTGAGAGGATGGAGGAACAGCGGCAGGCAGACTGGCGTAGATATGAGGAAGACCGGCGGAGAGATGAGGAGGACCTACGGAGGACCTATGGTCCTATTTATTCCTATGTGGCACATCAGGGTGGATTTGCATCTATGGCCACTCCTCCCCCCGCACCCTCTTGGTATGATCCCACTGCATGGGGTTATTTTGGAGGTTCGAGTTCCGGTGGTGGAGGCGATGATGGTGGTTATAGCGGGGATCACATGGATGAGGACAGACACCATGATGGAGGTATGGGCGGGCACTAGGGACAGTGCAATGAACTAGCTGGGGGGAGACTGTTCTGGTAAGCTTACATTCACACTCTTTACTTTTATTCAAAAAAAAAAAAGGCTTGTTAAGTTGAAAACCCACAAAGGGCAACTTAGGCAAAAATAAAGCAAAAATAAGAGTGAGTTTGTGAGGATTAAAATAGGAAAATGTGGGAAGCTGGGATGAAAACCCGAAAGGGCACCTAGGCAAAAATGAGAGAATGAGAGAAACTATTTCTTTTGACTTTGCAGGATCTTAAGGGTGATGATGAAAGGGAGTTCGTTGGTGAGAGAACCGATTTTGAAGACCCCTTGATGTTGGGGATATTTTTTGTAATCATTCTGCTTCTAGATACGCTTTATGGTGGTTGTTTTGATACTTTTGTTTTGAAGACTTCATGGACATGATTTGTTTTACTCGAGACGAGTAAAAGTTCAAGTGTAGGGGTATTTGATATGCACTAGTTAGTAGTGCATAAATGTGTGTTTTTATATCTTGTTTTGTGTGGATTGTTTACCATTTGTGTGTAGTTGTAAACATTTGTTTACTTTTATTTGTAAGTATTTTTAGCTTTTATTTGTGAGTTAGGAAGTTTTGGTAGAATTATTGGCAAGGAAAAGGAAGAAAAACAAGGAGAATGCTGCCCAGGAGTGTAAACCCGACCGGGTAGAAACCTTCACCCGGTCGGGCTTGAATTAACAATTGCGATCTCCAGGAAACTGCTTAGCCCGGTCGGGCCCTATACCTCACCCGGTCGGGTGAGACTTGATGTCACGCCCCAGACCGCAATCCAAGCGCGTGTACAACCGCCGTGAAATCAAGTGATGTCACCCGCGAGTCAACCTCACTTGATTACACAAGGCGTTCGAGAAAAATAATCCATCCATACTCAGTAGTAAACATACATAACAACATCACATTTAAACCAATGAATAGCGGAAATATTCAACGGTAAGTCATAAGCCACAACCGGCCAATAACATGGGCATGCAAGCCCCAAAAGAATAGTTTATAACAAATAAAAATATCCATGAGCAATGTTTGGTAATTTGAAATAAAATGAGGAAGCACGAACCACGTCTTCCTTGATTTGATGTCACCCGTAGGAAGGTGCAGGTAGCAAGCCCTAGCTTCAACCTGAGAATGGTGGGGCCCCCCGAAGGGGTCAGTACAAGTACCGAGCGAGTAGCAGGCTAAATATAGAATAACTAGCGTTTCAAGTATAAGACCCAAACATAGGATGATACATATACGTATAGTCCTTCCCCCAAGTTTGAAATACATATTAGTATACATACACTTGGAAATACCCGACCCGTAGGTCATTGTTTATTTGGGAAAATAATAGTAGCCAATATCCTTGACTTAAATCCCAACCCACCCATATACCTATGAGTGTATAGAACTCCTCCTTGTTCAAATAAATTATCATAAGGACACCGTCCGGTCCTAGATCATTAAATGTAGCCTATGAGTTTTGAGGATACACGCCCGATCCTTGGGTACTCCACCCTATAACCGAGTTTTGAGGATAACCGCCCGATCCTTGGGTACTCCACCCTATATAACCGAGTTTTGAGGATAACCGCCCGATCCTTGGGTACTCCACCCTATATAACCGAGTTTTGAGGATAACCGCCCGATCCTTGGGTACTCCACCCTATATAACCGAGTTTTGAGGATAACCGCCCGATCCTTGGGTACTCCACCCTATATAACCGAGTTTTGAGGATAACCGCCCGATCCTTGGGTACTCCACCCTATATAACCGAGTTTTGAGGATAACCGCCCGATCCTTGGGTACTCCACCCTATACAACCGAGTTTTGAGGATAACCGCCCGATCCTTGGGTACTCCACCCGACCTATGACTTACCTCATATCACACTAGATAGGGTCTATATCATATTTAGCCATTCATAACTAATCCAATACATAAAACTTATGTATCACATTCCATGCAAAGCCATGCAATTATGTAAATGTACAATTAATTAATATCGACCGGTATTAATTAATCCATTATCCACCGGTCAACGTGGTCGTTGACCGCCATTTCAAACCTTGTACAAATCAACTTAATCATCGCATAATTAAGTTAAAATATTCATTTGTGCTTCTAATACACTTCAAGCAAATATGCATTTTATATAATTCTTCATATCATATTCTATGCATAAACAATCTATTTCTTTCATACAAACTTAACCCTATTGGCTAATCACATGTTTAAATATCTTTTAAACATCATTATGAATTCATATAACATTTATTTAGGTAATCTTATAATTAACCCAAAAGTTATAAGATATTAAGCCGTCCACTCACCTTGAACTAGCGTTATGAAGTTCTACCCTTCTTGGTTGAACTCCGGTGAAACTCCGGCGACTTTTGGTCAACTCCGGCGACAACTCCAGCGACTTTTCCAACTTTTTGAAACCACTTGAAATACCCTTTACAAGTGCCTAACAAGGTTTTATAATCATAAAACTCATATTAATACAAATAACCTCTAAAAGGTTATTTTCCGGTGAACCGGTAGTTTTGGTCTCTAAGTCCATTCTTGGACATAGAACCATCTTCCTACCCATAAATCCATACTTATAACATGTGGAACCATACTAGGGGTCCTTCACATGATATATACCTCATATGGTAGAAGAAAAATAAAGGAGAAGTTATAATAAGGTCATTACTGTAAGGAATAAATGTAATTAGATTTTGATGATGCTATAGGATTAGAAAGTTAAAGTACCCCAATTAGATTTTATGTATTAGAATTTTCAATTGTAAGTATTAGTGTAGTCTGCGATCAGAGTTGCTCAGGTTTGGATCAGATCAGAAGTGCATCAGAACTGCTCGACCAGACTCGATCTATGAGAACTGCTCCATCAGAGTTCTCTTGCCAGAAGTCCATCAGAGTTGCACCATGAGAGTTGCTGATAAACTTGGACATCTGATAGCCGATGAGAACTACAGATCAGAGGTACTCATCAGCGGACCTGTCAGAGTCAGAGTTAGAGTTCAGTCAGAGATCAGAAATCCATCAGAACTCAACTCATCAGAAAGCCATCAGAATCCAACACATCAGAAGAGCCTGATCAGAGCCCGACTAACACTTAGAAAATTTCAAGCAACATTCATCAGCTATGAATTCAACGGGTAAAAACATCCAACGGCTAGAAGACTGTGCATGAAAGGAAAGCATTTAATGCACATTAAATGAGCCTGATACGCTGAAGGATTGATTGCAAATGATTGACCAAGGAATCCGGGAAGATATATTATAAAAATAGAATCCTTCCAAAACGGCGGTCAAGTCAACAGTACGCGCATTCAATGCAGTTGTCTCCTCCTCCAACGGGCAGACAACCCCAGTATATAAGCTACTCACCGAAGAATAGGAAAACAACTTTGCTACAACTTTTGGTCATCATAATTCAAGCTCTCTTGAGATTCAAGTCCTACAATCTTCAACAAGACAAAGCTTATGTTGGGAAGATTCTAATATCTATAATCTCAAATCCCAACACACAGCAAAGCTCATCCTATTTCTTCAACACTTCAAGAACTTCAACTACATATCTCTTGTAACGAAGCAAGTTGGAGAAAACTCTGTTTTCAGAAACATCTTCTGCAAAGAAGGGCGTCCAAGTAACTGCAGTAGTGAAGTGGGATACTTCCGGGAAGCTGAGTGAAAGGACCAGTCATCAGGAAGCAGGATTGCATCCCGGGTGACATCTAGTCTTGAAGAAGACGAGGAGTGCTTCTTAAGTGCTAGGAATTAGCTTTGTAACCGATCTACTTCAAAGCTAGTGGAACAGTGGACTAGAGGAGCGAGTTGTTCCTTGAACCACTATAAAAATATTCGGTGTCATTTACTTTACTGCTATTTATATTTCTGCACTTAGGATATTAACTGATTAACTCTAAGACTTGGAATCTGTGTTCAGCAGATCTTGTTTTCAGAGTTATCAGAAAGGCATTTGCCTTAGTGTTTCTGAGGCTACCCGAACAGATCAGAATCCGCTGCCAAGGCCAGTTCTGATATCAGAACTAGCCTTTCTCTGTCACCAGAATCAGACATTCTCTGATAAGTCATTTTTGACTAAGAGAAAAGTTGAAAAACTAATCAGTCTATTCACCCCCCCCCCCCCTCTAGACTGATTACCATATTAAACGGGACCAACAAGTGGTATCAGAGCCTCCTTGTTCTTGTAATCTTTTAGGTTACATTCTGAACAAAGATCCACTTGTTCTTAGCCTCTTTATTTATTATAATGGATAATTCTCTTGCAAAGCATCTTATGTTCACAGATCAGAAATATGATGATTGGAAGATCAGAATGAAGGCACATCTGTGTGCCCTTCATGATGAAATGTGGGAAGTCTTGGAAAATGGCCCCTTTATCCAGTTCATGAAGATCAATCATGCTCACTCCATTGATAACTCTCAGCCCCAGATGATTGAGAAAGCCCGGTCAGAATGGACCAAGGAAGAGAAAAGGCAGTACAATCTAGATAATATAGCCAAGGACATCCTTTACAAGGCTATTGATGAAAGATATTTCAATAGAATAAAGAAGTGCAGGACTGCTAAGGAAATCTGGGATAAGCTGGATGAGATTGGAGCAGGAGATGAACAAGAAAGAGATAACAAGTTGACCATCGCAATGAAGAAGTTTGATGACTTCAAACTCCTGCCAGAAGAATGCATTGCTAAAATGCATGAGAGACTGCTGATTCTCATCAGTGAAATTTCTGAGCTTGGAAAGGAGCTCACCATCAAAGAGGTCAACATGAAGATCCTCAGGGGACTGCCTTCAGCTTGGAAGATGAAGGTGATTGCAGTCCAAGAAAGCAAGAACATCAAGACCTACCCCACCGAGAGATTGATCTCAGATCTCAAAGCTTATGAGTTCGAGATGGTTGAAGAGAAAGAAGAAGTGCCAGATGAAAGAATCACAACTGCCCTTACTGCCAGCACTTCTAAGGCTACAAATTTTGATCCCTCAACTCTTCTATCTGATGAATATATGGCTGCCTTTGCCAGAAAATTCAGAAAATTCATGAAGAAAGATGGAAGGAGTCCATCTTCCATCAGAAGACCATATCAGAAGACCAAATCTTCTGAAGGCAATGGAGAGTACCTCTGCTACAACTGTAGACAGCCTGGACACTTCAAGGCTAACTGCCCCTTCCCAAGAGTGTCCAAGAAGCAAGGACAAGAAGAAGAAAAGAAACCAGATGATCAACATAGAAGGAGAAGAGCCTTTATCTCAGAACAAGCTGAGAGAGATCCACTCTCTGAATCAGAGTCCAGCTCAGACTCCGACTCTGATGAAGCATTCTGCTGCTTGGATGCAGAAACTGAAGACCTTTGCCTCATGGCACAATCAGATGATGAGGTATGCTCTACTTCTGATTCTATTTCTTCTTCGGTAGGCACAGCCTTAAATGATGATCCAATGTCATCATTTTGGGAAGAGTTCCAAACTATCCAAGCCACTTATTCTTCTGTTAAAGATGAGAACAGTAGGCTGAAAGTTGATATCTCTGATCTAAGGAAAGAGACTGAGTGCAAACTTAATCTCTTAACTGAGGAAAGAGATAGACTGAAGACTGAAAATGAGTCTCTTCTTAAAAGAATAAGAGACATTGAGGAACTTGAGAATAGATATAATAGTCTTCTGAAGATGCAATCTTCTATGAAGAGTATTGGTGATTCTCATAACTTCACCTCTGGTCTTGGATATGTTGAACCAGAGTCTGGTGAGCCTTCTGTAAGGCCTAGCACCAAAGTTGCTAAGGCTAAAAAGGTCATAGTGCCACAGACTCTGAGCCCCAATTGTCATGCTAGTACTTCTGGTACTAAAGTTGTTCATGAGAAGGTCATACCAGAGAAACAAACTCTAAAGGCCAAACCAAAACAAAGTTTGAAAACTAATGAACCTGGCAGAAAATCTAACAAAAGGAAGAGTTTTCAGAAAAATAATAATCAAAGGCCTAATCCTATCAGACAATCTCATGACAATGGTATCAGAAACTGCTATCAGAAAGGCAAATATCAAGAGAAAATTAACTATCGGCAGAAGAGGTTGTCTGGTCAACCTCAGAAGCCTAAAGTTAAGCGCTCCTCTGATCTTGATAGCATCTGGGACTTCTTTCCAACCAAGAAGGCTATGCAGAAGTATGCAAACAGAAAGCATGATCCTCACAAGCATCTGCCCAAAGTGAATCATACATCTGTTTACTACAACTACCAGGTGGACAATGGGTATCATCCACCAAGGTTTCAGTTGATGAGACCAAAATGGTACCAACTACCAAGACTGCATTACCCCCCAGGACCCAACATTGCTTGGGTACCTAAATCTTCCTTTTAATCTTGCAGGAACAGTGTGCTGGAGCTATCTCAGAACAAGAATGGTATATTGATAGTGGATGCTCCAGACACATGACAGGTGACAAGAGTTGCCTATCAGAGTTCCAGAAAATCAATGGACCCAGAGTCACTTTTGGAGGAAATGACAAGGAAGGTCAAACAAAAGGAAGAGGGAAGCTGATCAAGAACCAGATAATCATTGATGATGTCTCATATGTCAAGGGTCTGAAGTTCAACTTGCTGAGTGCTAGCCAATTCTGTGACAAAGGCTACACAGTTGAATTCACCAAAACCTTATGCTATGTCAAGCATGAGACAACCAAAGAAGTGGTTCTTACAGCCAAAAGAAGAAAGAACATCTATGTTGTTGACTGGCAAACAGCAAAAGATGGAACCTGTCTGATAGCAAAGGATAATTCAAAGCTAAGCTGGGACTGGCACAAGAAGCTTAGCCACCTGAACTTCAAAACCATCAACAAACTGGCAAGGGAACACATTGTAGATGGTCTGCCTGACATTGTCTACAAGAAGGAGACCCTCTGCAGTGCTTGTCAGAAAGGCAAACAAGTGAAGACCTCATTCAAACCCATAGCTGGAGATCTTTCTACTTGTCCTCTAAATCTGATCCACATGGATTTATTTGGACCAGTTGAAACTCCCAGTGTTGGTGGAAAAAGATATACTCTTGTTATGGTTGATGACTACTCAAGATACACATGGACTGTGTTCCTAACCAAGAAGAATGAAACTCTTCAGAAGTTGCCATCTCTGTTAAAGCAACTTCAGACTGAGAAGAACATGAAGGTCAGGACAATCAGATCTGACAGAGGAACTGAATTTGTCAACAAGGTGATCAAGGACTTCTGTGATCAGAATGGCACATTTCATCAACTTTCTGCTGCCAGAACACCCCAACAAAATGGTGTTGCAGAAAGAAGGAACAGAACTCTGAAGGAAGCTGCAAGAACAATGATTGCTGAATCAGGCTTGCCCATCAGATACTGGGCTGAGGCAATCAACACTGCATGCTACACTCAGAATAGGAGCATGATCCACAAGAATCATCAGAAGACCCCCTACGAGCTGTGGAAAGGAAGAAAACCAAACATCAACTACTTCCATGTGTTTGGATGTAAATGCTATATCCTAAACAATGGAAAGGAGAATCTGAAGGTATTTCAAGAAAAATCTGATGAAGGTGTATTCTTAGGCTACTCAAGTTCAAGCAAAGCCTATAGAATACTCAACAGAAGATCTCTACAAGTTGAAGAATCCATTCATGTCAAATTTGATGATGGTACCTCTGCAGAAGAATTATCAGAAACCCTGCAGAAGATCAATCTTGAAAACAAAAGCTCAGAACCATCGGAAGAGACCACCAACAATCCTATATTCTCAACTCCTCCTGCCAATCCAATTCTGATAGACAAAGATGAAGATGAAGATGATGTATCAGAAGATGAATCATCAGAGTTGCTTAGACAGCAACTGTCAGAACCTGATCTAACTTGGTTAAGAGATCATCCTCCTAATCAAGTGATAGGTCAAGTCACCAGTGGTATTAGAACCAGATCTGCATCTAGAAGAGAAGCCATGTTCACCTGCTGCATTTCCCAGATGGAACCAATGTGTGTGGAAGAAGCTCTAGAAGATTCAGACTGGATCAATGCAATGCAAGAAGAACTGACACAGTTTGAAAGGAATGAAGTGTGGAAACTTGTTCCCAGACCAAAGCATCAGAATGTCATTGGAACCACGTGGGTATTCAAGAACAAAGCAGATGAAGAAGGCAACATTGTAAGGAATAAAGCAAGGCTTGTTGCAAAGGGATACTGTCAAGAAGAAGGCATAGATTTTGATGAGACCTTTGCGCCTGTTGCAAGACTGGAAGCAATCAGAATATTCCTAGCCTATGCTGCTTACAATGACATCAAGGTCTACCAGATGGATGTCAAGAGTGCATTTCTGAATGGAGAACTTGAAGAGGAAGTTTATGTTGAACAACCTCCAGATTTTGCAGGTTGCAGATTGGACAGGAAGAGTACTTCTGGTCACTGTCAATTGCTAGGAGGGAGACTTGTCTCCTGGTTTAGCAAGAAGCAGAATTCAATCTCAACTAGCACTGCTGAAGCTGAGTATATTGCTGCTGGAAGTTGCTGTGCTCAATTACTCTGGATGAAGCAACAACTCAAGGATTATGGAGTGCAAGCAAAGGAGATCAAGCTGCTGTGCGACAACACAAGTGCTATTGCCATCACTCAGAATCCTGTGCTGCACTCAAGGACCAAGCATATCGAGATCAGACATCACTTCATCAGAGATCATGTGGAAAAGAAGCACATCTCAATTGAGCATGTTCCAACTGAAGATCAACTTGCAGATATTCTAACCAAACCTCTCTCAGAGGCAAGGTTTAACAAGTTGAGGGAAGAACTGGGAATGATGGATGATCTTCCCAGAGATACATGAATCAGAGTTGCAGAAGTATCAGATGTGGATTCATCAGAACATCCCATCTCTGATACCTAAGCTCTTATCCATCAGAAGCTTGAATCAGAATTGAGAAGGATCAGACTTGCAAAAGTCAGAGTTGCAGGAAGGATCAGACTTGGTATTCATCAGAGGTCCTCATATCAGAACATCTCTATCTCTGATACAAGGGCTAATACTTATCAGAGTGGCTATGGACTTAGAAAAATTTTCTAAATTTCGGGCGAGACTGTTCAATAAACCGGAAGTTACCTTTTTACCCCCGGTAGTTATTACCATTTTTGGAAAACGGCTTTCCGCCCACAATCCATTTAATGCGACCTCGAAACCGCAAATTATATCAAACGTCCACTAACCCAAATTCATATTTACCCCGTCTGAAAACCTAAATCGCTACTGCAATTGTATTCTTCGTCTTCAAGCTTTATCTCTCTAAACTCTCAACTCTCAGACCTCTCAAACTCTTCACTAAACTGAAAATGAAGTTCATCAACATCAACGATCTCTCCAAGGAGGAAATCAAGACCCTTATGAACAACATCGTCACTGGCATGCGCGTTGACATGTCCTCACTGCCTCTATTGGCAGAAAATCAGAAGCGGATGAAGAAAATCATCCAAGGAATGCATGATTCCCAGCTGAGCAAGATTGTTGCTCATCCTTATGAACAATACAGCACGAAGGACGTTGCTGAGTTCTACTTGAATGCCACCATTACCAATGAAGTCATCCACTCGCAGGTTCAGGGCAAGGACCTGAAGATAGATGCTGATGCTCTCAATGAGTTCTTCGACATCAAGCTCGATCCTCAAGAAGAGGATACTACCAGCCTCATCGAGCTTGACGATGTGAATATCTCTGTCCAAACTTTTGCTGAAACCTACTGCCGGGAGGATGCAACCGGAGTAGATAAGCTCTACATGAAGAAAAACCAGCTGAAGAAGGACTATGAACGTCTGATGAGCATAATGCACCGGTGTCTGTGGTGCAAAACCGGCTCAACTGATCAGATGAACAACACAAATGCTAAGGCCATCTATGCTGTTCATCGGGGCATGAACGTCAACTGGGGAAGGGTACTATTCCAGTCCATCTCTGAGTCTGTGGCTAAGAAAGACAAAAAGACTGGCCAATTCTCAACCAAGATGGGCCATGGACTTCTCATTTCAAGACTGATTTCCAATATCAACATAGCGCTCCGAGAAGCTGCTGATGTCAATCACACAAAGACCATCTTCCTCACAGCCTCTCCCAAATTCAATGTAGCCATTGCTGCAGAATTAAAGAAAGCCAAGAAACAAGAACAACTGAGGGAGAAACCAGCTACCGCAATTGAGGTTGATGATGAACAACCCAAGGGCAAGAAGAAGAAACCTCAGAAGAAGCTAGAGACCACCACTGAGGAGGTTGCATCAGAGGTGGAAGCATCAGAGGAGGATGCACCCGCTGTGGCCCCCTGTCAAAGTGTTGAGACAGAAGAGGAGAAGAAGAGCTGTCATTCAAAGTGACTCTGATAGCTCAAAATCTCCTATCAGAATCCAGAAGAAGAAGAAGACCAATTCTCCCCCAAAGGAATCAGAACCTCAGGGGGAACCAGCACCAGAGTTGGCTACTGCACTGGTGATCTCTGACGCTCAGGGGGAACCTGAATCAGAGGTCCAACCTTTATCTGCACCAGATCTACAAATCACCATGTCTCCCACAGAACAGCTAACCTCTACTGCTGCTCTGGACAGAGAGTTTCAAAGGGTACTCACATGGAGGAAGTGGAGGATGGGACCTCTGCAACAAATCCTTGCTCAAGCTGCAGTTTTTGAATCTGAGGAAGAGGAAGTCCTCAAATGGGCAGGTACAGACGATATCTCACTATGCTTTGATCTCCAATTCTTGCATTCTGTCTTGGAGAAGAAGAGGGAAAGCCTAAAAGGAAAAGAGAAGTTGACTGCTCCACCATCAGAAGAGCATGTCAAACCTCTATCAGAAAGTGAGATCCCAGTCTTTGAAGAATGGCTGGTGGAGATGAAAAGGAGGGAATCTCTGAGAAAATATCCCTACCTTCCTCACTTCCACGGTGAATCCTCAATTGCCAACAACATGCCACTGGCAATGCAGCAACTGATCAGAGAGTGGAGGAACTCTCAGACTGAAGAGGCTTCTATTGAGGTAATTCCTAACTCTCCCCAGCAATCACCTCCCAAATCCCCTTCACCAAAACCAATCACACCAACCACGACTCCACCTCCATCCCCTCAACCTCTTCCAAATTCACCAATAGCCACACCCAAGAAAACACCATCACCTAAGAAGCCATCTTCTCCTAAACAACCATCACCCTGCCACCAGAAAACCCCCATCAGAAGCCGATCACCCTCACCTCCTCCTCCATCACAACATCAGAGAACCCCTACCCCTCAAACCTCACCTCATCAGAGCTCCCACCATCAGAAATCCAAATCTGCCTCTCCTCAGCAGAAGCCTTCATCCAAATCTCCTTCCCCTCAGCATTCTGCAGCCTCCACTCAGAAAAGAGAGCCAGTTGTAAGGATTCTTTCCTCAACTGAAGACAATGATGGCTTTCTCACAGCTTCTATGGCAGGTGACCTTCAATCTGCCAAGAGAAAGACTCCTACTCCTCCATCTCCTGCTCAACCACAAGTCAATAACGTACCTCAGCCAGAACCACCCAAAGCTGTCCTCATCCCCTTCCAGGAGTTTGTGGAATCAGCTGAAGACTTTGGAGATCAGATGGTGGCTGGACTGAACAAGTTGCTCGTACTGAATCAGAAGCATGATGCTCATCTTGATTTGGTACAGTACAACATTGAATCAGGACTTGACAAAATCTCAAACGCTCTCTCACAGTTGTCAACTACCTTCTTGAGCTACATAAAGAATTCTAATGAGAAGGTAGACAACATAGCCTCAGAAGTAGCAAGCATACACACTGTCCTCTACTCTCAATCTCTGACTCTCTCTGCTCAAGACAAGGCCATTCAGGAGCTGTCTGATGCTGTGGATGATCTTCAATGGTCTTCTGATAAGCATGCTGAGCAACTCACAGATGTAGAGGACATCTGCAAAACCTTGAAGGAATTTGACATCAAACTGATAAACAGTGGGAAGGACAGAGATCACAAGCTGACTCTCCTCGAAGCTACTACCAAGGATATTCAATCGGCTGTGGGCAAGCAAAAGGAGCTGATAGAAGGGCTGGCCTCTGTGACCCAGACTCTACCTGGAACCCTTGAAGCTATAAAAGAAAGCAATGCTACTGAATTCTCCAAGATTGGACTCCTGCTTGGTGATCTTGTTGATGCCAAAAAGGGGGAAGAAATCAGAGAACCTGCTAGAGCCATCAGAACTGCAGAAGGAACTAGCACCAGAGCTGTTAATCCTGCTGTATACTTTGAAAGGGCAAGACAAAAGAGGATTGCTGCTGGTACTCAGAGACCACCTCTGCCAAGATCAAAGAAAGGAAAGAAGGCAACTTTCACTCTTGCTCAATGGCTTAAAAGTGATCTAGCTAAACCTGATGCTGCTCAGTTTCAGGAAATGAAGAAGCACATGACACCTCTCCAACAGGAAAATCTTATTCTGGATAGCGATGGGACTATCATCATAAATCATGGTGGTTCCATGCAAGAAGCAGAAGACTGGTGGCGAATGAAAGTGCTCCCTGGCAAGGACTTTTCTGAAGCCATCAGAAACTATCTAGATTGTCAGCTTGCACCTGCCTGGTCAGAATATCATAATCCCAGAAATCTTGCTACAATCAGAGATAGGGTCAATGCTGATCTGAAGGAAATTGAAGCAAAGGAAGCTCAACTAGAAGAGGAAGATTTCTAAACTCTATCCTATTGTTGCTTTAAATACTCTTCCTTAATAAGATAACCAGCTTGCCTCTATTTTGCATGGCAATTTCAAAACACCTCTACTTTGCACTCTAACTATTTATGCTCTGATACTTTGTGTTATTTCCTATCTTATTTATCTGATTGATTGTATCTTACTCTTACTATCTTCCTATGCCAAGTGCCCACCAAGATTTTAAATGAAAATTTATTTTTAACTTATTTTCTTTATGGTGAAAGGCACTTCTCTGGAAATAGTTTAAGGGTTTTGGCATCATCAAAAAGGGGGAAATTGTAAGGAATAAATGTAATTAGATTTTGATGATGCTATAGGATTAGAAAGTTAAAGTACCCCAATTAGATTTTATGTATTAGAATTTTCAATTGTAAGTATTAGTGTAGTCTGCGATCAGAGTTGCTCAGGTTTGGATCAGATCAGAAGTGCATCAGAACTGCTCGACCAGACTCGATCTATGAGAACTGCTCCATCAGAGTTCTCTTGCCAGAAGTCCATCAGAGTTGCACCATGAGAGTTGCTGATAAACTTGGACATCTGATAGCCGATGAGAACTACAGATCAGAGGTACTCATCAGCGGACCTATCAGAGTCAGAGTTAGAGTTCAGTCAGAGATCAGAAATCCATCAGAACTCAACTCATCAGAAAGCCATCAGAATCCAACACATCAGAAGAGCCTGATCAGAGCCCGACTAACACTTAGAAAATTTCAAGCAACATTCATCAGCTATGAATTCAACGGGTAAAAACATCCAACGGCTAGAAGACTGTGCATGAAAGGAAAGCATTTAATGCACATTAAATGAGCCTGATACGCTGAAGGATTGATTGCAAATGATTGACCAAGGAATCCGGGAAGATATATTATAAAAATAGAATCCTTCCAAAACGGCGGTCAAGTCAACAGTATGCGCATTCAATGCAGTTGTCTCCTCCTCCAACGGGCAGACAACCCCAGTATATAAGCTACTCACCGAAGAATAGGAAAACAACTTTGCTACAACTTTTGGTCATCATAATTCAAGCTCTCTTGAGATTCAAGTCCTACAATCTTCAACAAGACAAAGCTTATGTTGGGAAGATTCTAATATCTATAATCTCAAATCCCAACACACAGCAAAGCTCATCCTATTTCTTCAACACTTCAAGAACTTCAACTACATATCTCTTGTAACGAAGCAAGTTGGAGAAAACTCTGTTTTCAGAAACATCTTCTGCAAAGAAGGGCGTCCAAGTAACTGCAGTAGTGAAGTGGGATACTTCCGGGAAGCTGAGTGAAAGGACCAGTCATCAGGAAGCAGGATTGCATCCCGGGTGACATCTAGTCTTGAAGAAGACGAGGAGTGCTTCTTAAGTGCTAGGAATTAGCTTTGTAACCGATCTACTTCAAAGCTAGTGGAACAGTGGACTAGAGGAGCGAGTTGTTCCTTGAACCACTATAAAAATATTCGGTGTCATTTACTTTACTGCTATTTATATTTCTGCACTTAGGATATTAACTGATTAACTCTAAGACTTGGAATCTGTGTTCAGCAGATCTTGTTTTCAGAGTTATCAGAAAGGCATTTGCCTTAGTGTTTCTGAGGCTACCCGAACAGATCAGAATCCGCTGCCAAGGCCAGTTCTGATATCAGAACTAGCCTTTCTCTGTCACCAGAATCAGACATTCTCTGATAAGTCATTTTTGACTAAGAGAAAAGTTGAAAAACTAATCAGTCTATTCACCCCCCCCCCCTCTAGACTGATTACCATATTAAACGGGACCAACAATTACCTTAATTATTCACACTTTTCCCAACTTTTTCCCTCTTTAATCTTCCTTCTTGGAACCCTATGGCTTGAGCTCGAATTTTGGCTATGGAAGATGAGTTTGCAGAGGTCTCCTGGTTCTCTTGGTGTGCCTTGGCCGAAATTATGGGGTGGGTGAGTGAGGAGATAGCCTCTTTGGCTTTTCTCTCAAAATAATGTGGGAATGGGTCCTCCCCATTGTACTTTTGATGCCAAATGCATCTCCTCCTCATTTCCTCTTGTCAACCCAGCTCTCAATTGATGTGTTTAGCACATAAAAACGTGGGGTGGCCCCCACTCATGTGGGAGGTCATCCCTTTGTGTCCCGATGTGTACAATCGGTCCCGAAAGTTGTATTTTTCGGACTGTTTTAAATATATTTTATTTTATCGGGTCCAATAAAATATATTACGTGTTCTCAATCGTAATGGCCTTTTGAAATAATATGTATTCCAAAACATTAATTTAGAAGTCTCCGAAATTCATTTTCGGGCTGTTATCTGTTAAATTGTCGGTACCGGTATTTGGGCCTCTTTTGCCCAATCGGTCAACTCTGGGCCTTTTCACGACCCAAATAAAATATCCACCACTATATAAATATTATTTCGACCCATAAGAATGATTTATGTGATCTCGGGAATATCGGGTGGCCCCTCGCTCCCGGTGTGGGTCCCACGTGCAATTTACTATTCACGCGAAAGAAATAATAAAAATTTACAACTTCGTAAATTCATTAATCCTTTAATAAGGTTCAATACATTATTTACATGAACGTAAATATATTTGGGGACGGTGTTACAAGTTCACCCCCCCTTATTTGGGATTTCGTCCCCGAAATCCAAGTATCTAATTGAAAAGAAATGGGTATTGTTCACTCATTGAGACTTCGGTCTCCCACGTTTCTTCCTTGACTCGATCACTTCTCCAAAGGACCTTTACCATAGGAATCTCCTTATTCCTCAATTTCTTTACTTGTTGACCAACAATCTTCACTGGTTCAACCGCATATTGTAAGTCCTCACGGATCTCTACCGGCGGTTTATCAAGAATATGAGATGGGTCTCGTATGTACTTCTTGAGCATTGATACATGAAACACGTCGTGTATCTTCTCAAGTTCAGGCGTTAACTTGAGACGATAAGCCACGGCCCCGATCCTTTCACGGATCTCAAACGGACCTATGTATCGGGGGTTAAGCTTTCCCCTCGATACAAATTGAATGATGCCCTTCCAAGGAGAAATCCTTAGGAAGACCTCATCACCGACTTCGAACTCCAACCGTCTCCGCCGTTTATCAGCATAACTCTTCTGTCGGTCCCGAACAGCCTTCAGTCTATCCCGAATGATCCTCACCTTGGCCTTGGTGATCTCAACCAGCTCTATCCCTTCGAGTTTGGCCTCGCCAACCTCGTCCCAACACAAAGGTGTTCTGCATTTCCTCCCATACAATGCCTCATATGGAGGCATGCCGATACTTGCTTGATAACTGTTGTTATAAGCAAACTCCACTAGGGCCAAATGCTTGTCCCAACTTCCTTGGAACTCCAGCGCACATGCCCTAAGCATGTCTTCCAAAATCTGTATCACCCGTTCGGACTGTCCATCCGTCTGTGGGTGAAAGGATGTGCTAAACTTCAGTTTAGTACCCAACGATGCTTGAAACTTTGGCCAAAATCGGGATGTGAATCGTGGATCCCCATCCGACACAATGGATATTGAGACTCCATGTAATCTCACAATCTCCTCCGTGTATAGCTTGGCCAATCTTTCAAGAGGATAAGTAATGTTGATAGGCAGAAAGTGTGCACTCTTGGTGAGTCCATCAACCAATACCCATACTGCATCGTAGTTGTTCACTGTTCGTGGCAGCCCCACCACGAAGTCCATGGTCACATGTTCCCACTTCCATTCTGGGATGGTGAGTGGCTGCAAGAGCCCTGCTGGGTGCTGATGCTCTGCCTTAACTTGCCGCCAAGTAAGGCATCGACTCACATACTCTGCGATATCTCTCTTCATACCTGACTACCAGTAACTTTCCTTCATATCTCGGTACATCTTAGTACCTCCTGGATGCATAGCATATGCTGAAGAATGAGCCTCCTCAAGTATAGACTTCTGGAGCTCCTCATTCTTTGGTATGCACACACGATCCTTAAATAATAAAAGACCGTCATCACGTACCCGAAAATTCTCAACGGGCCCCTCAAGGATCCGTTCGCGGATCTTCTGACATTCCTCATCAATGGCCTGACATCTACTGATCTCACCCAGCAATGTAGGCCTCACCTCGAACCTAGCAATGAGCGCCCCGGTCGTGGACACCTCCACGTGTGCCCTCAATACTCGTAGACAAGTGAGTAACGTCCCTGACGTACTCTTCCTGCTCAGTGCGTCGGCCACTACATTGGCCTTTCCGGGATGATAGTCGATGATCAAGTCATAGTCCTTGATCAACTCCATCCATCTCCCCTGCCTCATATTCAACTCTTTCTGAGTGAATACATACTTTAAACTCTTATGATCAGTATAAATGTGACACGTCTCCCCGTAGAGATAATGCCTCCAAATCTTCAATGGAAACACTACCGCCCCGAACTCTAGATCGTGAGTAGGGTAGTTCACCTCGTGTTTCCTCAATTGCCTAGAAGCATAGACAATCACCTTACCGTTTTGCATTAGTACACACTCAAGCCCTTGGATGCTAGCATCACTGTAGATGTCATACCCTATCCCAAATATGGGTAGGGCAAGGACTGGTGCTTCGGTAAGTCGTTTCTTCAATTCAAGGAACCCCTTCTCACACTTGTCGTCCCATATGAACTTGGCCCCCTTCTTTGTGAGCTTCGTTAATGGAGACGCCAATACAGAGAATTTTTCAACAAATTTACGATAGTATCCCGCTAAGCCAAGGAAACTACGTATCTCTTTCACATTCTTGGGTCTCTCCCAATCCGTAATAGCTTTAGTCTTGGCGTTATCCACGGCAACCCCCGAACCGGATATGACATGACCGAGGAAACCAATTTCTTTGAGCCAAAATTCGCATTTAGAGAACTTGGCAAAGAGTTGCTTTTCCCTTAGCCGATCAAGTACAAGCCTCAAATGATGTTCGTGCTCTTCCTCGCTCTTGGAGTATATCAAGATGTCATCAATGAATACTATCACAAATTGATCTAAGTATTCACTAAACACACGGTTCATCAAGTCCATGAATGCCGCCGGTGCGTTAGTTAAACCGAACGACACCACAAGGAATTCGTAATGACCATATCTAGTGCGAAATGCACTCTTAGGTATGTCACTCTCCTTGATCTTCAACTGATGATACCCCGACCCCAAGTTAATTTTCGAGAACACTATTGCCCCTCGAAGTTGATCGAACAAGTCATCAAACCTCGGTAAGGGATACCTGTTTTTGATGGTGACCTTGTTCAATTGTCGGTAGTCGATACACATTCTTAGCGTACCATCTTTCTTCTTTACGAAGAGTACGGGTGCTCCCCACGGTGAATGACTGGGTCTGATGAACCCGTTGTCCAGTAATTCTTGTAGTTGGACCTTCAACTCTTGGAGTTGGCTGGCGCCATTCGATAAGGAGGAATCGAAATGGGTTTGGTTCCCGGCTCCACTTCAATTACAAACTCTATCTCTCTATCGGGTGGAAGCCCCGGTAGGTCTTTGGGAAAGACATCCGGGTATTTGCATACGACCCGTACATCTTTGATGTCGACTTCCTTCTTGGTATCGTCCACCACGTAGGCAAGGTATGTGTGGCATCCCTTCCTCATCATCTTCCGTGCTCTCATCACGGATATGATACATGCATGGGACTTCCCCTGATCTCCTTCAAAACATAGCGTGTTCCCTTGATCATCCTCGAGCTCCAACACCTTGGTGTAGCAATCCACTCGAGCATGGTGTTTCTCGAGCCAATCCATTCCTAGGATTGCATCGAACTCCAACATGCTTAGAGGTATGAAATCACAAGTCAAATGTTGACCCGTCACTTCTACCTCACACGACGGATAGAAATGATTTCTCTCCACATCGTCTCCAAACGGTGTGGAGACTAGCAACGTTTGCGTCATAGGTGTCAATGGCACGTCAAGGCCCTCGGCGAACGCCTCACTCACAAATGTGCGCTGTGCCCCGGTATCGATGAGGATCCTCGCACACCTACCATTGATCTTTAATGTTCCTACATTTATACACATGTAAGATACCTTTTCTAATGTTTTTACACATCTTTAGGAGGTTATTAGGTTCATACTAATGTTTGGAATCAAACGGGGGTCCAAACGTAGAAGAACGGGGCGAAAAAAATCAAGTTTCGGGTGCCAGGGGTCCACGCACGGCGTGCGTAGGGGGTACGCACGGTCGTGCGTACCTTGCCTTCCCAATGGAGGCTACTGCCCCCAACGCACGGAAGGACGCACGAGCAACGCACGGCCGGGCGTGCAGCGATTTCCTCCGGGGTGCTACTGCCACCAACGCACGGAGGTACGCACGGGCAACGCACGGCCGGGCGTGCAGCGATTTGCTCCGGGGTGCTACTTCCACCAACGCACGGAGGTACGCACGGACAACGCACGGCCGTGCGTGCAGCCCAGCCTGTAGTGCGTTGGCAGAAATCAGCCCGATTTCGCCCAATTTCGCCCAATTTCGCTCCGTTTGATCCCGGGGTGGCCCGAACTCAACCCCCAACGGTGTATATGATCAAAATAAGCCTAGAAATACATGGAAATAAGTGTATTACCTGCGACGGAGTCTAGGTTTGCCCGCGCATCCGCCTCGGTCATCGCGTAGTCTCGTGCTTGGGCCCCGCCTTGATTGACGGACGTAGCGTTGCTCGCCGTTGGTTCCGTATGGTTTCCTTCCACGGTGAGCCCTTCCTTGGCTTGCGATGTCTCTCGTTGCCTCCTCCATGGGCAACTTAATTTCATGTGGGTTGTGCTCCCACATTCGTAGCACATCGGGGGCTCGTTGCACTTTCCGAAATGTTTCTTAGAGCAATTCGAACATTTGGATGGTCTGAAAGAGTAAGGAAAGGACGTATGCCACCTTGAGGTCCTTTTCTTTTTCACCGGTGATGCCGGTGCCGTAAGAGTGCTTTCTCCTCCTTGGTCGTTTGCCCAAGGATGGGTTTGGCTGACAGTCATATCACGTTGGGAGGTGGCCCGATCTCGCCTCGCCTGACGCCTACGTTCGTTCCTCCTGGTGTTCATGTTACACATCGAGCCCACTTGATTAGCGCTTGCCGCTTGGCGGCCCTCACGGCCCCCATGCCCTATTCCTCTCCCCGTAAAGGCTCGTGACACAGCCCGGCTAGCCTCAAGGTAAGCTACCGACGCTTGTCCCTTAGGGTCATTCCTTGTTGCCATTCGCTTACCCTCCATTTCTGAAACGGAATTTGGACGAGTCTTTAGACTCCTATGAATGTCAATTAACGGAAAAACGTTATAGACACGTATTGACCCAAGTCACCACCATACCAATTGTTAAGGGTACCGTCTTAACAATTAGAGGCCTTGCAACTTAAGCACCAATAGTCCTATAAACGTCAAAATACAATGCTCATGGTTTTCGGTAAAAACTCTTTTGTAAAATCTTTTGTGAGAGGTTGATTATATAGTTTAGAACTGAGATGGCTCTGATACCACTTATTTGTCACGCCCCAGACCGCAATCCAAGCGCGTGTACAACCGCCGTGAAATCAAGTGATGTCACCCGCGAGTAGGGGTGGGTTCGGTTGCTTCGGTTCGGTTTTCACCTAAAACCGAACACAGAACCAAAGGGAAATGTTCGGTTCGGTTCGGTTTATTTGATAAAAAACTTCAACCACGGTTTGTTTGGTTCGGTTGGTTTCGGTTCGGTTTCGGTTTTTTTCGGTTTTTTTAAAAACCAAATGTTCATTTTTGAAAATGAGAGAAAACATCCAGGCATGAAAATATTACAACTTCATCTAATCTAATAAATGTCAATGCATTAACATTGTAGGCCAGTAAACTAAACAATGAACACCAAAAATAGGAATGCACTCTTAAAAATAAATAAACACTTGGAATGCAGGAAGTTAAACTGCAAATCTGTCATGCCTTAGAATTAAAAACCTAGTTCAGAAAATATAACAACTTCATCATCTAATAAATGTCAATGCATTAAAATTGCAGACCTGTAAACTAAACCATGAACACCAAAACTAGGAATCCACTCTTTTAAAAATAACTAAAAACTTGGAACAAAGGAAGTTAAACTGCCAATCTGCCATGCCTCAGAATTAAAAACCTAGTGCAAATTTCAGCATTTCAACCCTTAAAAACCTTCAAGAAACTCAGAACTTCAGGAACAATTAGTACTGAGAATCAGTAGATAAAAAAACAGTAAAAACATGAGTCATGAGCTCCCATTCCACCCTTCCAAACTGCAAAGTACCAAACAACAGAAGAAACATATTTTTCAACCAAAATAAGTGCAGATGATACAAGATAACTGAAACATTTTCAGTCTTCAATTGCGAATCAGTCCACACTTTGAACTCCAAAAAAATCCATGCTCCAAGTCTCCAATCCACTTGATTCTACTTCCTAGTCCTGGGAGGCAACTTGGTACTCTCTGCTCTTTGTCCACTTAAAAGTTCTACACACAAACAGCAATAGGACAGAAAACATTAGAAAAATGTAAACAATTAAATGCCCTAAGAAAAAAAATATATAATAATTAGCACGAAAAAAACAATACATTTACCTTTCTCAATTTCTTCACAAAATTCCATCTCTTCAATGGTTGGCTCATGATGTAATGCAACATGAGTACTCGTAAGCCAATTTTGTGTACAAATCAATGCTTCAACCATTTTGGGACTTAGTGAGCTACGGAATGGATCGATTACCCGACCACTAGTGCTAAAACATGACTCAGAAGCAATTGTAGACACTGGAATTGCAAGAATATCTCTAGCAATATATGCCAAAATGGGGTATTTACAAACCCCATTTACTCTCCACCAATTGAGGATGTCAAAATCAGAATTGTCATCCCCTTCAATGGAATCTAACAGATACCTATCAACATCATTATTGATACTACCAGCTTTTTTAGCTCTTCTTCGTTGCTCTTTTTCTGCCAATTTAATTTCAACTTGCGTCATGGTTGATGGAGTGTTCACCACTGCCACCGTGGAAGTATTAACATCGTCCCCAACACTTGATTGTGATATTTGGGAAGACAAAGAAGCACTGCTCATATACATACTCTGAAGATCATATAAAAATGCTTTCACACTAGCAATGGCAGGTTCAACCCTTTTATCACCCTCCCCATGAATCAATTCCAAATAATCTTCAACTTTTTCCAGTTTATGACGTGGATCAAGAACCATAGCAACCAACAAGTATTCATTCACCTTATCTATACTTCCCCAATACTTATCATATTTAGCTTGCATGGGTGTTGAAATAGAAGATAGCAGTGAACTTCCGGTTTCTTTTAACAAACCTTGAATTTTAACCAAGTCTCCAAAAACAGTATGAACAGTTGGTGTGTTTGAACAACATACCTTCAAAGTAACTTCATAGAAAGGTCTCAAGAAATTAGCAAACACTTCGGCCTTCTGCCAATCATCATCAAATGGAGGCCCTTCTCTTATCTTTTCTTGTTTTTCTCCAATAAAATATCCAAGATAATGACCGTCATCCTCTATCAACCTGTCAAAAGCCTTGCGAAACTTCAAAGCAGCTTGTAACATTAGAAATGTAGAATTCCACCTAGTAGGGACGTCCATGATCACAAGCCCTTTACTCTCTATTTTAACTCTTTCCACACAATTCCTAAACATTTCTAACCTTTGGGGAGAAGATCTTGCATATCTAACAGCATTACGGATGCTTTGAATGCATTTATTCAACAATCCTAATCCATCATTCACGATCAAGTTCAAGATATGAGCAACACATCTCATATGCAAGTTTTTTCCCTCATGCAAAAGTACATTTTCAACTCTCCAAGAACTTATTCTCTTGATCAAATCTTTCAACCCAACATCATTAGAAGAAGCATTATCAACGGTAATAGTTAAAATCTTTTCTATACCCCACTCTACTAAACATTCCTCCAAAAGTTTAGCAACAGATTCACCCTTGTGGTTTGGAATCACACAAAAATTCAAAATTCTCTTATGCAACATCCAATTACGATCAATAAAATGAGCTGTGAGTACCATGTAGTTAATGTTTTGGATCGAGGTCCAAGTATCTGTTGTGAGACACACCCTATATGAACTCAAATCACTTTTCAGTTTAGTCTTTTCTGAATAAAACAGATTAAGCACATCTCTAGCAATAGTTTTACGACTAGGAACTTTCCAGTGAGGGCATGCAACCCTACAAAAATAGCGAAAGCCTTCTCCTTCTACGTGACTAAAAGGCAACTCATCTAGAACTACCATTTGAACACATGCCTTAGTAATTTCTTCTTGAGTACATCCTATAACAACTAAATCCTTGGACTTGCCATAAGTAAACACTTTTTGTCTTTTACTCCGCAGTTCTTTATTTGGAGGGTACTCATTGCATTTTTCCAAATGATTTATCAATGCAGTTGTACCATTTATTTTTGGGTGAGCTGCAAAACCCTTATGCTTGCAATAATGACAAAAAGCTTTAATCTTACCAAGCTCAAATCTCCTCGTGAAATGCCCCCAGATTGCTGCCCTCTCATTTTTTTTCAATGATTCCAAGTACTCTTCCTCCGTCATTCCACCCAAGTCTATGGTTTCACTAACATTCCCACTCAAATTATTGTCAGATCTGTCTGAGTCCTTTGCTGGTACATGAGGATTAGATGACGGTGTTTCATTAACACTATCATCCTGGCCAGCCCCCTTCATAAGAAACAAATAATAAAATTAAGGTTTGAATTATTACAAATTTTTTCTAAGCAAGATTTTCTCATAATAAAATAAACACTAACAATATCAGAACACTAACAATAAAGTTTCATATATTTCACTTTCCTGGTCTTACATGCTGCAATACAAGAGAAATGATCAAAATAATGGCTTAGTCTGATTTGTTATATATACATATAAGAGATAAGAAAATGATCAAACCAATACAAGAGTATATGCATATACTTTTTTATATACACATGTACCTCACAATCAGATGTTGTTGTGTTCAGCTTATTAGAAGCAGTTGATCCCTTGGAAGTTAAGGAAGATCTGGACCTCTTCATAGCTTATTATCTTTCAATAAGAGTCTCACTGCATAAATTAAACTTCATTAAGTTTTTCATTTGATTCAATAAAATAATAGAAAGTATTGCAGGTAAAGAAAATTATCAACTCATAGTCTCATACTGTCTCACATTCACACAAAATAATATAATGTTAAAAACATCTATTGACATAATGAAATGTTGTTATTAATAAACTAAGAGTATTAATATAAAAAGGTATAAAAAGTTGTTATTAATACTATCGCTTTTATTTTCTAAACACCAGTAAAAAACGAACTGGAATGAACTTTAAAAAACAAAGGCAGTCTGCTTTAGAGTTATGTCCTGGCAGTTCTGCAGATGCTCCTTGTTCAAAGGAATATTACTTTTTAGCAAAGGTCTTGAACAAATAGTACTCCATTAATCAATTCCTAGATAGTTTATGCCTCATCTCGTTTTTGAAAAAAAGCAAATGTATGTCCAATAAAGTAATAAACTGAGGGAAAAGATACAGACCTGATTTCCCGTTGTAATTACAGCATACGGACCACTGCTGTGCGTATCTCTGACGGCAAGATTGATGCCTATGCGAACCACAACTGCGAATTGATGGGGAGAAGTTCAGTTTTTCCTGAGTTCATGAGTTCATCTCATCGTCCATAGAACTGCTCAGCTGTGAATTGATGGAAATTGGAAGTCAGGATTCGTAGGGTAGAAGCGTATGACCTAATGAGTATGCTGTATCATGTCTAGGGTGAAGGTCTTGCGATCTTACCAGACTCGAGTAACAAATTAGTAACCCAGTAATTCACTAAGCCCATTGTCGGATGGCCCATATCTAAAAAATGAAATACTTTCAAATGTTTCGGTTTTTCGGTTCGGTTCGGTTCTGGAGAGCCAGAACCGAAACCGAAACCGAATAGAAACGGTTCGGTTCGGTTTTTCCCTTCGGTTTCGGTTTTTTCTCGATTCGGTTGCTTTTGGCTACGGTTCGGTTATTTTTTGATTCGGTTTCGGTTTTCGGTTTTCCGGACCCAGCCCTACCCGCGAGTCAACCTCACTTGATTACACAAGGCGTTCGAGAAAAATAATCCATCCATACTCAGTAGTAAACATACATAACAACATCACATTTAAACCAATGAATAGCGGAAATATTCAACGGTAAGTCATAAGCCACAACCGGCCAATAACATGGGCATGCAAGCCCCAAAAGAATAGTTTATAACAAATAAAAATATCCATGAGCAATGTTTGGTAATTTGAAATAAAATGAGGAAGCACGAACCACGTCTTCCTTGATTTGATGTCACCCGTAGGAAGGTGCAGGTAGCAAGCCCTAGCTTCAACCTGAGAATGGTGGGGCCCCCCGAAGGGGTCAGTACAAGTACCGAGCGAGTAGCAGGCTAAATATAGAATAACTAGCGTTTCAAGTATAAGACCCAAACATAGGATGATACATATACGTATAGTCCTTCCCCCAAGTTTGAAATACATATTAGTATACATACACTTGGAAATACCCGACCCGTAGGTCATTGTTTATTTGGGAAAATAATAGTAGCCAATATCCTTGACTTAAATCCCAACCCACCCATATACCTATGAGTGTATAGAACTCCTCCTTGTTCAAATAAATTATCATAAGGACACCGTCCGGTCCTAGATCATTAAATGTAGCCTATGAGTTTTGAGGATACACGCCCGATCCTTGGGTACTCCACCCTATAACCGAGTTTTGAGGATAACCGCCCGATCCTTGGGTACTCCACCCTATATAACCGAGTTTTGAGGATAACCGCCCGATCCTTGGGTACTCCACCCTATATAACCGAGTTTTGAGGATAACCGCCCGATCCTTGGGTACTCCACCCTATATAACCGAGTTTTGAGGATAACCGCCCGATCCTTGGGTACTCCACCCTATATAACCGAGTTTTGAGGATAACCGCCCGATCCTTGGGTACTCCACCCTATATAACCGAGTTTTGAGGATAACCGCCCGATCCTTGGGTACTCCACCCTATATAACCGAGTTTTGAGGATAACCGCCCGATCCTTGGGTACTCCACCCTATACAACCGAGTTTTGAGGATAACCGCCCGATCCTTGGGTACTCCACCCGACCTATGACTTACCTCATATCACACTAGATAGGGTCTATATCATATTTAGCCATTCATAACTAATCCAATACATAAAACTTATGTATCACATTCCATGCAAAGCCATGCAATTATGTAAATGTACAATTAATTAATATCGACCGGTATTAATTAATCCATCATCCACCGGTCAACGTGGTCGTTGACCGCCATTTCAAACCTTGTACAAATCAACTTAATCATCGCATAATTAAGTTAAAATATTCATTTGTGCTTCTAATACACTTCAAGCAAATATGCATTTTATATAATTCTTCATATCATATTCTATGCATAAACAATCTATTTCTTTCATACAAACTTAACCCTATTGGCTAATCACATGTTTAAATATCTTTTAAACATCATTATGAATTCATATAACATTTATTTAGGTAATCTTATAATTAACCCAAAAGTTATAAGATATTAAGCCGTCCACTCACCTTGAACTAGCGTTATGAAGTTCTACCCTTCTTGGTTGAACTCCGGTGAAACTCCGGCGACTTTTGGTCAACTCCGGCGACAACTCCAGCGACTTTTCCAACTTTTTGAAACCACTTGAAATACCCTTTACAAGTGCCTAACAAGGTTTAATAATCATAAAACTCATATTAATACAAATAACCTCTAAAAGGTTATTTTCCGGTGAACCGGTAGTTTTGGTCTCTAAGTCCATTCTTGGACATAGAACCATCTTCCTACCCATAAATCCATACTTATAACATGTGGAACCATACTAGGGGTCCTTCACATGATATATACCTCATATGGTAGAAGAAAAATAAAGGAGAAGTTATAATAAGGTCATTACCTTAATTATTCACACTTTTCCCAACTTTTTCCCTCTTTAATCTTCCTTCTTGGAACCCTATGGCTTGAGCTCGAATTTTGGCTATGGAAGATGAGTTTGCAGAGGTCTCCTGGTTCTCTTGGTGTGCCTTGGCCGAAATTATGGGGTGGGTGAGTGAGGAGATAGCCTCTTTGGCTTTTCTCTCAAAATAATGTGGGAATGGGTCCTCCCCATTGTACTTTTGATGCCAAATGCATCTCCTCCTCATTTCCTCTTGTCAACCCAGCTCTCAATTGATGTGTTTAGCACATAAAAACGTGGGGTGGCCCCCACTCATGTGGGAGGTCATCCCTTTGTGTCCCGATGTGTACAATCGGTCCCGAAAGTTGTATTTTTCGGACTGTTTTAAATATATTTTATTTTATCGGGTCCAATAAAATATATTACGTGTTCTCAATCGTAATGGCCTTTTGAAATAATATGTATTCCAAAACATTAATTTAGAAGTCTCCGAAATTCATTTTCGGGCTGTTATCTGTTAAATTGTCGGTACCGGTATTTGGGCCTCTTTTGCCCAATCGGTCAACTCTGGGCCTTTTCACGACCCAAATAAAATATCCACCACTATATAAATATTATTTCGACCCATAAGAATGATTTATGTGATCTCGGGAATATCGGGTGGCCCCTCGCTCCCGGTGTGGGTCCCACGTGCAATTTACTATTCACGCGAAAGAAATAATAAAAATTTACAACTTCGTAAATTCATTAATCCTTTAATAAGGTTCAATACATTATTTACATGAACGTAAATATATTTGGGGACGGTGTTACACTTGACCGAAGACAACCCGACGTGCTGAAGAACACTAGAACGTGGTAAATATTTGATTCGGACCGGTACCCGGTCGGGTAGATACTCTACCCGGTCGGGTACCCGGCCAAAGGTGTTGAAAAACACCTATAAATAGCACACTTTTCCTTCACTAAAGGATATCCCTTCTTCCATACTCTTAAACTCAGTTTAGAATAGTATTTCTTTTATATTTTTATAGCATGTTTAGTCTCCAAATGAGGAGCTAAACTCTTCCATCTTGGTTTTGCTACTTTGAAGCTTAATGAATTTGTAAGTTGTGAGTTATTATCTTTAATCTTCTTCCTTGAATATTAATTCTTCTTTTAAATACTATTTCTATATCAATGTTGGGAGTGTTACTAAGATGACAATTAGTTAACATCTTGACATTAGTTATAGTAATAATTATTTCTTCCTCTACGTTAATATTGGGGAGTGTTACTAAGATGACAATTAGTTAACATCTTGATATTAACTATAGTAGGATTCATCTTCTTTAATATTCTTTCTTGAGTATTAATTAATTCCTATTCATACTTCATATTAATATTTTGAACATTACTTAAAGGATCAACTAGTTTTGTTTCATATATTAATTAATACTAGAATCGGTCGATTAATACGCTTGTTATTAATTCGGTCCTTTCATGGTAGTAAACTTGGATTATTAATGCATGCATCTCATGGTTAATAATCTAAGGGGAATTAATTATATTGATTAAACCAATAAACCGCTTATGTTCAGGTTATCAATCTCAATCGTTTTCATCTTGATTTTATTGCTACTATCAAGTTAATATACGGCGCTTGTTCTATATTGACTCGGTAGTAAGTTTTATTAATGAACGCGTCTCGTTATTAATAACTACCCTCGATGAACTGGATATACTCCTCGATTGAGTATTCGAGAGGAAGATAGTTAAAGATATAACCGGGATCGACGAACATTTCATTAAGTGGATAAAAGCAAAGCCAAGTCTTCTTCTCATTAATTAAACCACATAACTCGTTCATCTTCGTGTTTAATTTATTAAACCAAATCAAACTAAAAACCCCCATTTTGTTACTAGTTCTATAAAAAGAGAATTAGTCCTTTCCCTGTGGATACGAACCTTACTACGCTATACTACGTATAAGTGTTGTATTATATTATTATTTTGAGTGCACATCACGACAAGTGCACGTCAGTGGAGCATTCTCATGTGCATTCAAATGACAATGAATCGCATGATGAGAGTGCGGATTCTAGTGAGAATGATTTGCATGATTATCAACTTGCTAGAGATAGAAGTAGGAGAATAATTAGGAGAACTGCTGATAGTATGCTTGATTATGCTTTCCATATGTGTGATACTTCTATGTTTGCTTTCTCTATGTTTGAAACCCTTGAGCTTAACGAACCTAGAACCTATAGAGAGGCCCTTAAGTCTAATGAGTCCGCTAAATGGCTTTGCGCCATGGAAAGTGAGATGGAGTCACTTAGAGCGAATAAGACTTGGACGTTAGTTCCTAGACCGCCCAATAGTTCTGTTGTTGCCTGTAAGTGGCTATTTAAGGTTATGGAAGAGCCTAACGACATTAGATATAAGGCTAGGTTAGTAGCTAAGGGATTTACTCAAAAGGAAGGTGTTGATTATGCTGAAATCTTTGCTCCTGTAGTTAAATTTACTACGATTCGTATGATGCTTTCTCTTGTTGCTCATAATGATTGGAAAATGAAGCAAATGGACGTCACCACTGCGTTCTTGCATGGTGATTTAGACAAGAAAATCTATATGTCCCAGCCTGAGGGCTTTGTGGATCCCATGAAGAGTGATCATGTGTGTTTGCTTAGGAAGGCCTTGTACGGCCTGAAGCAGTCCCCGAGGTAGTGGAATATCAAATTTGACCAATGCATGTCATCTTTGAAATTTCACAAGTTCGAATGCGACCATTGCCTATACTTTAAAAATACTTCTTCTGTGCCTGTATTTTTATTGCTATATGTGGATGACATGTTGATTGTGAGTCCTTCGGGTGACGCCATTAAATGTGTGCAAAAGCGTCTCAGTGAGAACTTTGCTATGAAAGACCTAGGTGATGCGTGTGTTAGTTCTCAATCAGATTTCATACATTGAAAAGATTTTGAGTAAATATAACATGCATTCTGCTACTCCCGTTTCTATCCCGATGGCGTCTCACTTTGTGTTAAGTAAGGATCAGTCTCCTAAGACTGCTCCTGAAATTGCTAAAATGAAATCTGTGCCTTATTCCAATGCTATTGGGTCCGTGATGTATCTCATGGTGAGTACTAGACCCGACATTGCCTATGCTGTTAGTTGCTTGAGTAGGTATATGTCTAATCCTGGTTTAGATCATTGGAATGCTCTTAAGTGGTTGCTTAGGTATTTGAAATCTTCTGTTAATCATGGGTTGGTTTTCACTAGGTGTTCTGAGGGGGTTAAGTTGAGTGGGTATGTGGATTCTAATTTTGCTAATGATAGAGACAATAGGAAATCCACTACCTCTTATGTGTTTACTCTTTGTGGGTCGTGCATTAGTTAGAAATCTCAACTTCAACCCATAGTTGCCCTATCCACCACTGAGTCGGAGTATGTGGCCGCTACCAAAGCGTTTAAGGAAGCCATTTGGCTTAAACGTCTCCTAACGGAGATTGGTAGTCTTAAGCAGGACATTTGTGTGTTTTCTGATAGTCAATCTGCTATTCAATTTTGTAAAAACCCTGTTTTTCATGATAGAACTAAGCACATTGATGTTAGATTTCATTTTATACGTGATTTGTTAGTGCAGGTCATATCAAGTTGATTAAAATTCCGTCGGAATTTAATCCTGCTGACATGGGGACTAAATGTCTCTCTGTCGAAAAGTTGCTGTCGTGCAAACGCACGTTAAACATTGATTGCGGGTAAGTTGCCTGGTGATCATACCCCTTTTGCCTAAATATGTCTTTGTGATTATTCGGGCAATCCAGCGATGATGAGTCTCAAATTGTTTTAGAGCGTAATGCTCTACACTACTAGGGTCCAATAAGGTGGAGAATTTGTTGGTATTGGCCCGGTTCACTTCATAAGCCCAAAAATTAGTTCAATTGTACCCGGCCCGTTCCTTTTGGTTGAACTCTCGTTGATGGCCTTCCTCCTTCTCGATTACTTTCCTTCTGGCGAGATCTTTTTCTTCCTTGGCCGATTCAGTGGTATCAGAGCCAGTTACTGTTCGCCGCTGCCTGCCGCTGCCTCGCCGCCGTACGTCGTCGCCAGAGGTCCTGTAGTGCTGCCGTCGTCGGTCCTGGTGCTCCAGCGTCGGCCCAGAGGGTTCCAGCAGTCCAAGGTGTTGTCCAGAAGCTGTCCAGACCTGCTGCCGCTGCTTGGGAGACTCTGCCGCCAGTCTGCCGCTAGTTCAGTCCGTTGCCGCCAGTCCAGTCCATTGTCGTCGTGCTCTACAGCAGCCCACGCTGCCTACGGTAAGTCGGGTAACCCAACCTCGGGCCCCGCTCAGGTAAATTGGCTTTAACATCCTTGGTGTACCGGAGTGCCACCGGATTTATTTTTCCCCCGCTCCCCCGCTGCTGACCTGCGTGGTCTTGGATGCCGGCTGTGTCCGGCCCCTGCTACGTTTACTAATCCTTTGTGTGATTTTTATTCGTAGTTCATTCATTTTTAATTTCAAGTTGAATTGCTATTTACTTGTTAGTTGAATTGTGATTACTTGTTGAATCGTGAATTAATTTTTCCGGTGAAGAATGTTTTGTTTGGATACTCGTTGTCCAAAGTTGTGAATATTTCTTCCGGTTTAAATTTAATCACGTGTTGGATTTTTATTTTGATTTTTTCTGTTGATTGATTCGTGGATAAACTCTCCGGTTAAGAATATTTGTTTGGATACTTGTTGTCCGAAGTTGGGAATATTTCTGTCCGGATTAGTTTTAAATCCCGTTTCTTTGCTTGTTGATTTAATTATAGCCTATTTGTGCTTGTACGAAAGAACAAGGAGATTGTACCCGAGCTTTGTGTTCATTGGTCTTCTCGGCTTGTTCGTGCTAGTTGCTTCGTACAATTGATAGTCCTATAGGTTATAATTAATCATTATCTGTCTGTTGAGTAAATAAAAAATTTAACTGTGCTTGTACGAAAGAACAAGGAGATTGTACCCGAGCCTTGTGTTCATTGGTCTTCTCGACTTGTTCGTGCTAGTTGCTTCGTACGGTACGAAAGAACAAGGAGATTGTACCCGAGCTTTGTGTTCATTGGTCTTCTCGGCTTGTTCGTGCTAGTTGCTTCGTACCGGTTGATAGCCTGATAAATTTTTTATTTACTCTCTTGCGTGTTGTGCTTGCTTTCCGGTTAATATGGCTGTCAATCAATATGGCATGCTTCCATTTAATGGAAAGACAGATTTTGATATCTGGAAACAGAAAATCAAATGCGTGTTGATCCAACAGAAAGTCTATAGAGCAGTGACTGGTCTCTATTTAGACTCTGAGGATGCTACTAAGCGCGATGAAATGAATGAAACTGCTTGTTCCTCTATATAGTATATACCTGAACCTTTCTGATTCAGTACTCAGGAAGGTGGGTATTATAGATTCTGCAAAGGCTTTGTGGGACAAGTTAGATAAGATATAACACATAACAATAACAACTTAGGAATTGAAGTAGATAAATTATACCGTGAGGCCATTGTATCTACTTTTAAAAAAGTACTTCTCAGCTTTTGGCTTTAAAAAAGCACTTATTTTCCCAAACACTATAACTTTTATTTTTCTCGGCTTCCGCGTCAAAAGTGCTTTTACTTTTTCTATTACACAAAAAGCACTTATTTTACCAAACACTACTCACTTTTACTTTTCAAAATCACTTTTTTCTCAAACACTATCAACTTTTATTTAATCACTTCTCCCCATTTTATTAAAAAAATCACTTTTTTAAAAGCAGAAGCTGTTGCAAACAGACCCTAATTTTTGCGGTGGGTTTTGCCATTTATGGAGGCGGATTGACCCTGGCAGGATTGATGATGTATGCAGCATATACTTCGCTTTACCCAGGTCGAAGAAATGGAAAAGATTCCTTTTGTATCGATTGACGCCATTAAGCTAACGGAAAGCTGCTCCCCTTTAATAATATTCACTAATCTAATCATCATTTGCGCAGCATTTCAGCTCGATCAGGCTGCATAGACAAGAAAGTTTATGTACCGAGTACTATTCTACGGCTATCTACTTAATTGCAACTTATCTAAACAATGAATATATTTATACTCCGTATTTGGATGAAATCGTCATTTAGAGAGTTTTAGTATCGTCCGGACAGTTAACAAGGAGGAGGTAAATTGGCTTTAGATAGCAAGTGAGGTTCTGATTATAATATTCATAGAGGCCCTATACATTTTTACATAACAATCTTTCATCATAATTGTCGGAATTCGAATCCGAGACGTACCCCTTGTAACACTCATAACTACCAGTTGAGCTACCCACACCGGCTATATTTTTTATAAGTGACTCAAGCTGAGCATCCCTCACACTTAACATTCTCCATTTGTGAGAGGTCTTGAATTAAAGTTGGTCAAGTGTATGTTTGGCAGACATAAGTCTTTACCTTCTAAATTTTGTAATATTTAAAAAATCTTTAAAAGTTTTTAGGTTTATGTTTGTCTTGTCAATTTTTAAGAGTTTTTTTAAAAAAGATATTGTATGAGATACTGTAGTGAGTAGCATCTAACGTAAGTCTATAACTTTTAACATTAATTATAATCAACGGCTTGTATACCTAACAGAACTAATAAATCAATAGTCTTTTTTTATAGAACAGTTACTATCTTTTTCTTTTAAGATCTTTTTAGTCAATAAAAATTAATGGTTACTAAAACGCTCATAAAAGTGTCTTTTTCTCATCGATCATTCAACTCTCGTGCAATTTAATCAGTGTTTTGTCTAGTTTCAGGAGACATTGTAGGTGTTATCTCCTTACTATACATGAAATTAATCACCTTGGGATCACTTGAAGCTAACAAAAAAAAAGTGAAATAGAAAGATTATGCATGATAGATCTCTTTGTTTCTTATTTATTGTTATATGTGTTTATTTATTTACACTTATTTTAAATTTGGTAACTTAAACCTTACTTTTACACGTGATCTGATAAGTGTTTATATATTTTCTTAAGCCTGTTTGCTAAAATTTAAATTAATTTAATCTATTGAATCAGCTAAAAATGGTCTAATTAACTATGATTGAAGCAACTGAACTGGGTGAATCGACTAAGAGGCCATTTGCTAACACCGTTTTTCGGCTTATCAGTCTTATCAGCCAAGTTTTTCACCAAACACGTATCTTTTGCTTTCGCGCGATGAATTGTGTAATAAGCAGAAAAAGTAAGGTTGAAGTTATTTTTCTGGCTGTATTGGCTGAAGTTACTATAGATGGCCATTTTAGCTATTTTTACATAAATTTTTTCATTATTTTATTAATAAAATATATTTTAAAATTAATATTTTCTCAAATCAACAGAATCAGCTAATGCAACCACTTCAGCCAGCACTTCATAAACATCAGCAAAATCATCCAAACCATCCGATTTTCATGCTACCAAACGGGCTCTAAATTACAAAAAAAAATTATATTTCAAATATGTTTACTTAATAAAAATAAAAATTATAAGAAAATAGCTAAAGTATCATCTCCGGCAAGTTCTTTTAATTCTATAAGAAAATAGCTAAAGATACTTCAACATTACTTCTTTTGATTATTGTATAAAAATTAAAATTTAAATATATATATAAAAATTACTTATAATGTTGATTAGTCAAAAATGGGAGTTATGGATCAAATGAGCTCCTATTTTCTTGTATTACTAATTTTAATTTTAAAATCCACCAAAGTTCTAACAAAGCAATTAGTAATAATAGACTAATAGCCTTTTATTAAATTTGATTTTATAAAAACATATTAACTCTGTTCATTCCACTAACTGTGCACTTGTGTTGTTATTTGGAAAAAATAAATTTATATGGTTCATATTAAATTAATAAAAAAAATATAATAAGATTAAAATTATTTAAAAGCACACATACTTTATCAATTTTGGAATGAGATAATTTTAGTTAATCAAATGGAAAAGTAAGAATAAAATAATTTTTGTGAGTTGGACAAAATACTCGGAATTACTCCCTCCGTCCCCTTTTAAATGGGACGGGAGATGGTGGCACGAGTTTTAAGAAAAGTGAGTTTGTGTGGTTGATATTAATTGATAAAGTAAGAATAAAGTAAGAATGATTTTGAGCCACACAAAGTTTACCAAATAAGGTATGAGACAATTAAATAGGGACATCCTAATATGGTAAAACAGGACATTTAAAAGGGGAGGGAGGGAGTAATTAGCAAGCTAAGGGTTGACAAATCTTTCAAACAAGTTGGAAGAATCGCAATTAAAATACGCAGTATGAAGATCTTTGCAATAATTGAATATTCTAAACATGATAGCAGTCAGGTGATGCCATCTGGAGATGCAGTTATCTGTTATGCAGTGACAGCGGCTGAATCTCTTCGATAGGCGACAAGCTTTTCCACTTTTCAATTTTTTGTTAACACCTAATTGGTTGATTCCTGAGTTAACTGGAGTAATTTTAAGTTTCCAAGAATCTATTTCCGACACTCACTATAGTTTCAAAATTGTAAGAATACATGTTAAAAGTTTGTGTTTACATTCACCAATAAATTACATAAACATTTGCTTTGAAATTTGATACATAGCTTAATTTTAAGTTAAATAAATCAATACTATGACTATACTGTGTGATAATAATGCAGATAATAATTGTATTATTTGTATAATTTCATTTTGCTATATATACTCATATCTTAATCAAAACTTTTACAATTTTAACTATTTTATTAATAATTGTGTTAACTAAACCAAAAAAGACATATAAAATGGGAGGGACGGCAGTCCCAAAATAAATACACTTTCTTATTATAGCAAAAAACTCATGGTTCATATTGATTATTTGTACTCCAAATGGCTAAGTTAAAAAATTTTGTCTCTAAATAATTAATAATAAGAAATAGTTTGACAGTACTCCAAATGTTGCGTGTCATTAACTTTGTCAATTTTTCGTTTAAACGGAAAATTTGTAATTGTAGTTAATTATCTTCCCTCTGTACAAACATTAACAACACAATTTTTATTTTATTAATCCACACATCGATCAAATTTGTGCAAGTTTTAAGTAGTGGTAAGATCGGTTCGGGTTGGATTTTGGCTAGGATTGGAACGAAAAAAACCAAAAACCTTCGGATTCTACATTTTTTTGCCTGTTTGGATGACCAATACTTTTGGGATGGTCCCTGTGTTAAGAACTTCAGGTTCAAGTTGAACCCTTTAAAAAATCAAACTTTTTTGAAACAAAAACTATTTTGTAGATAAACATCGACAATCTTCAACTGTGACTTACGTACAACATGATGTCATGAAGGTGGTCAAAAACACTTATAACAGGAGAATGAGATATTTAAGTACAATTTAAATACACTCATACATTGCAATTATATAAATTTCTCAATCAAAAAACATACGGAGTACGTTGAAACCAAAGCAGTATATATCATGAATAAAATAACACACAATAGAAAATGTTGAGCTAAAGGGTCAAATAGGCCCTCGAACTAATTTAAAAAGTGCAAATCACCCCTTATATAGGAGACTTTGTCTGCCCGTCTCCGTTTGGGGCGGTTCTCGATGAAATTTTTTGATAAATTTTTTTGAACATTTTCATCATTAAGTATAGTTTACTCATACTAAATTTGAGCTACAATTCAATCGGGAAAGTAGTCAAATGAATTTTTGAAGATAACTGCGCAGTTAAACAGCGCAATACATTTTAGAAAATCATTTGACTGTCTTCCCGGTTGAATTTTTATATGAAATTTGGTATGGCTGAACTAGACTAAATGAAGAAGATGCTAAAAAATTTCATCAAAAAATCCATTGGGAACCGTACGTCCAAATAGCGATGGCCGGACAAAACCTCCTATATAAGGGGTGATTTGCACTTTTTAAGTAAGTTCGAGGGCCTATGTTGTTAAAGAACTAATGGTTCGAAAAAAAATAAGAAATTAGTTTGAGTGATGAATTAGTATTTAAGAGTCCAAATAATTACTCCCTCTGTCTCACTTAAAGGTTCACAGGTGGTATATAATGTTTGACTGATCATGAAGTTAAATGATCCTTGTAATATACTCCCTCCGTCTCATTTATATTGTCCCGTTTTACCTTTTCGGGAAGTCTCACTTAAATTGTCCCATATCATATTTGACAAAGTTTGTGTGACTCTAAATCATTCTTACTTTATTCTTACTTTATCAATTAATATCAACCACACAAACCCACTTTTATTAATAACCGTGTCACCCTCTTCCGCGACAATATAAATGGGACGGAGGTAGTAATAATAAGATTTTTTTAGTAAATAAAATTTACATATTCAGAATTTAAATTAAAAGTTTTATAAGATCTCAAAAAGAAAAATCAAATAAGATGAAAGTTTGATATATTTATTTCAATCACGTTTTTCCTGTCCGGACTTGTTTAGAATTTTAGAACTCCAATTAGGGTCCAAGTTTTCGGGCACATGTTGGTAATTGGTTATTTAACCCAACCTCCGTTTTCAAAATAAACCTCGAACCAGTTTCATAGTCGGGTTGGGTCGGCTCGGTTTTCGGGTTTTGAGTCGTTTTTCCCCACCCTTGTTTAAGGGAGTGGAGGGAGTATATAAGTTAAAATCAATAGGTGAGTTAAAGACAATTCAAAAATCTAAACCGCCGGCTGGGCGGAGCATTTGGCCATATGATGGTGTAATCTTTGATTGACAGTGTGCGGCTGGAGAAAAGCAAAGGAATTAATGAATGCGTATCGGATCTCTATATACTTGCAGTACTTCCATCGAACTGAGCTGGCACCTGTCACCCCTTTCATCGTAGCTTCTAATTTATCTCCATCTGCAATCATTATACATACTAAGCTTTATTCCTTTTGTTTGTATACTTGCATCATTATTACCTAATACGGAAACCTAATTAAATTGGATTTACATTTTACAGTTTACACCCACGGAAAGTGGAAACCCCCCTATAAATATGGGTGCCATGCACATTTCTGTTTTGCGCGTCAAAACCGTAGGAACATTCTTTAGTTCAACTTTGGGATACCCTTCAACTTAGTGTTCATCAACTTAGCAATTTCTTAGCAAACACTTCAACAGATTAGAGTATGGTTAAGATGGCTCCATCCAAAATCAGAGTTTCCAGTTTGATCTTTTTGGCAGCAATTTGCTTCTTCCTCTTTGCCATGCAATCCCAATCTTATGGTCTGCCCTTCTTTCCCTTTCTTTATTCATCAATGTTTTTCTCTCTTCAACAAATTCCACTCTTTTAACTAGAAACCTTACAATGTTTTGTTTTATTAATAATAATCAGATCATGCAGATTCTAAGATGGGGTATCAACCAAAGAGCATGGCAGTCCATGAAATGATTCAAAGCAGAAAGGTGAAGTATGAGGAATAAGAAACTTATTCTTTGAAAAATAGTGTTGCCTACTTCTCATTCAAAATTTTAAAAATCTGAACTTAAATTAGTTTTACTAATAAAAATTTAAATATGTTTATTGTCAAAGTTTTGGCATGCAAACATGAAAGTTGAAGTGTTGCAACTAAAAAGGATAGGGAATCGAAATATATGTTTAAAACATGTTTTATGACTATATTATTGGCATGTTTTACTTAAATCCGCATGTATATTTCAGGTGTTGAAGGTGCAGGAAGGGGAAGTACTGAAGGTTGAGAGGGAGCTAAGGGAAGCCCCAATGGGTCCAGATCCTCTCCACCACCATGGAGGCAGCCCAATCAACAGAAACAATAATCTGCAGCCCACAAAAAATCCTTAGTTAATTAATTATGTCAGTAGTTACCCTAATTTTGTCTTAATGACTGGGTAGCTTTTCTAGTTTATTTTGGCTGGCCAGCTATAGTTGATTAATTACTTAGTAGTGTTTTTGCTATATGTTAGATACATGGCATTCAATTCTTTGGATGCATGTAGAACTATTCATACATTATATAATTAGTACGTAGCTAGGTAGTCAGAAGACCATGTAATATATTAGGTGCTTTTAATTTCCTGCATTTGTGTGGTAAATGAAATTTAGCAGTTCACTTTTATTTAAGTACTGATGAAAACGGTTAGCAACACAAGAGGGGGTGAATTGTGTTTCTGTGGAACTGTGACAGTTTTTCACCAAGTTCTAGTGTGGGATAAAGGGAATTGCGAAATAGTAAAGTGCACAAGTATTTAACGAGGAAAAATCCCTTGGCTCAAAAGGGATTAAAAAACCTCGATCTCCCTCGGAGGAATTTTAACAACTTCACTAAACAAGCCTTGAAAAGGTTACAAGAGTGATCCTCCTAATCTACCCTTGAGCCTCTCCAACTCTATCCTCTCTATGAAGAGTTATGCATCTTTACCTTTTGGGTAGAGTGCCTCTCGGCTTTATCACAAAGCTTCTCACACATACTTAACCCAACCCAAAGCAGCTACACTTAGCTAAGCCTCAATAACCCAAGTACAATATGGTAAAGAAAATAAACTCTATCTAGAACTTCGCTTGAGCAGTTTCAGGTGCTATGGACTTGATCCTTTTTGAGTGATTCTCCTTAGTAATTTTCTTCGTCAAGCTCACCACTCTTCTTTGACTCTATGGATTATATATACTGCCTTCTGAATAATTCCGTTAGAGCTTCCTTTGCTGATTCTTCCCTTATATAATATTATCTCATAGGTCAAGCAAAAAGAATTTTCCAATAATACATAAGAGTACGAAAGCAAGCCACAGTCTCAAAGTAATAAGGTAAGGAAATAATATCTTTACATATTAAAGTAAGAAAGCAACGGTTCATGCCAGCACACATCCTTACACAAATTAATCAAATAAATTAATCATGGATAATCATTTATGGGAAGGAGATATTTATTAAATCATTCAAATAGCAAAACATGCAATTCGTAAGTGCTATGGTCAATCACCAAAAAGGTAAGAAATTATTCTCAATATAAGTGAGAGTGGAATGGCCGGAATAGAAATTCTCCTTTTTCAAAATAATTGCCTTTTCTAAGTAGATGCACTTATTAAAGACCCTTTCCATAAAAATTCATTTGACACTTTGAAAGCAAAATATCCATATTCAAATATTTCACTTAATATCACAATTAAGGATAACTTTTATGGAAGGAGATATATAGCAAAGCACGTAAATGCTATGTTCAGTAACCAAATATAATGCAAGCACGTAAGGAAATAAGGACGGTTTTGTCTTCCATTCCGTATGGAACTGAGGACGGTTCTGTTCATCGTTCCACCTGCATGGTTAGTCATCAACAAAACAACATATTCAACACGTACTTACAGAGATAATACGTAATAGTGTAGTACATATACCATTACACTCCATTATAATTAAGAGATTATGATATAAGTTTAGTAGTAACGTATACACCCTTATATATAGATATTCTGTGGGTAAGAAAAACAAGAGAAGTGTTTACATTAGGCGAATTGAATTCCTTCAAGTGAACTCTATTTTTAGTAAAAATGAAGTAAAAGGTTTCATTTTGTATTTATGAAGTTCTGGCTGAAGTGACATTGGCTGATTCTGCTGATTTAATAAAAAAATGTTTTTAAAATTTATTTTATTAATAAAATAAAGAAAAAATTATATGTAAAAATAACTAAAATGGTCATTTAGAGTAATTTCAGCCAATACAACCAGAAATGTAACTCCAACCTTACTTTTTTTTATTACACAATTCCGCGGGCGAAAACAAAAGTTATGTGTTTGGTGAAAAAGTGGTTGATAAACTTGATAAGCCGAAAAAAAGTGTTACCAGATGGCTTCTATATATATGTATCAACTTTGTTGAATCTAATCATTTGAAAATTAATCTTCTGAGCCTAATTTTAATTTTTTATGCTGATTTAATAGTAACTTTTTTGTACTCGGTAAGTAATAGAAGTGAAAAAGTGAGGTAAAAGGATTAACCTTTGAAATAATTAAAATTTAACGGTTGATACCAAAGCGCTGCTATTCAGAAAAATAAAACCATTGTGATTTCCCACGAATAATATTTTTCTAGTTAATTCATTTGATAAAGTTAAAGGACGATTAACATTCCAAATAACACTACAAAAAACATGGGATTGACAGAGAATTTGACAGGGATTTGGCAGGAATTTTGACAGGAATATGCCAAACACTTTGACCTGTATATATTTTTCTTACATATTCTCTTACTGTATATATTTCCCACCAAGGCCTGTATATATTTTTCTTACATTTCTACCATAATTAAGGTGTGTTTGTCATTGCTTAAATTAAGTGCTTTTTGGCTTTTAGATTAAAAAAAGCTAAAAGAAGTGTTTGGTAATCCTAGCTTTTGATTAAAAAAAGTGCTTTAAAGTTAAAAGTTGGAAGTTGGAATATACCAGCTTCTAATAGCTTCTAGGTAAATTTGTAATTATCTCCCACTTCATGGCTGGTAATAATGGCAACAAAATCACAATACCCCCAAAATACCCTCAAATAAAGTGATGCCCAGAGCCCTCTCGCACAGATGAAGTTTGCCGTAGGGAACTCCCGACCTGGAGTCGCCGGCTTGCAAGGGTACCTGATTTCTCAATGCCGGCAAAGATACTCCACATCACCGACTTGGAAGCGTCGGTGCCGACCTAGTGGAGTCCAATCTAGACTCAGAGGAGATGCCGACCTGAGAGCTACGACGTGAAGATGACTCTCATCTTCATCTGCCCCATCCCACCTCCAAACCTTGGTCTGTGAATTTGGATTCATCATCAATTATCATCCCATCCCTGGTGGCTGTAAATTGTTAGGGTGGCATGGATTTTAATGGTGCTCCAACAGTGCCAGTCTTGAGCTCTCAATTCCTCCTACTGTAGTGAGGAAGAAGACGAATATTATGTGGAGATGCTAGCCAGGGATATTTTTGTACTTTTCAGAAAATATTACATCACAATCACTTTTTTATCAAACACTCCAACTTTTACATTTTAACTAAAATCAATTCTACTCCCAAACACTACCTACTTTTACTATAAATCACTTTTCCAACAATCTCTTAAAAAAATCACTTTTAAAAAGCACAAGCAATCGCAAACACTCCCTTAGGGAGTGTTTGCAACAACTTAAAAAAAACACTTCTCAGCCTTTGACTTGAAAAAGCACTTATTTACCAAATACTACCAATTTTTACTTTTTCTCGGCTTGCGTGTGAAAAATGCTTTTCCCTTTTCTATTACACAAAAAGCACTTATTTTACCAAACACTACCAACTTTTACTTTTCAAAATCACTTTTTTCTCAAACACTATCAACTTTTACTACTAATCATTTTTTCCTTACATCTCCAAAAGTGCTTTTTTTTAAGTAGAAACAGTTGCAAACACTCCCTTTATCGAGACTCTTGTATCTCATCTTCAACAAGTGTTACTCGCATATTTTATCTTGTTGTCTCATTCTTTAAGTCTCATTTACTACTCGTTTTTGTCTGCGCATCCAATGCAACATATGCATATGCATATCAACTGTATAATGCAAACCTAATTTTTGAGTTCATAATTTGGTGCGTGAAATAAAAAATTGGATGTTTGATAAGAATTAAGAAATGATTGAAAAACCTGATAAGGTGAAAAATAGAATAACAGCACCAAAATTACTCGGTTTCTCAAAATTAAATAAAAGCAAAAAAAAAACAGATTAGACAAGGTGCATAATACAAGTAATACGTAGTATCTCATACTCCCTCCGTCCCCCTAACTTTGTCCCATTTTACTTTTTTCGTCCGTCCCATTAAGTTTGTCCCATACCATATTTGGCAATATTTGGGTGGTTACAATTCATTCTTACTTTATTCACACTTTATCAACTCAACACCAACCACACAATTCCACTTTTTCTTAAAATTTGTGCCACAGTCCTTTGTCCCAAACATTATGGGACGGAGGGAGTAATGATTATCGTTCGTCAGTACTGCAATGTAAGGCATCCCTTGATCTACAACGTAACCGGCCTGCTTCAAAAATTGCCTCTTACATTGATTGCGTGTTTATAAATGTCACCTCATCAGGTGCCTTCATCTCCTTTTTCCATGCAAAGTCGCTTATCTAAAAATAATTCAAAATATTTGAAATGAGATATCTCGTTTCAACTTTCAAGCTTTCAGAGGGTGGGCAAAAGATACTCTATTCACTCAACAATGTCTATGTCCCTCACTCTTTCTATTTTAGAATTTTATTTTATTTTCGAAATTTAATCTAATATATAAAATACTCTGATCTATCGTTCCTATTAGATTTTGCTAGCTTACATTTGTCTTATTGATCTGATTTTTTTTATATATTTTTTTAAAATAAGTAATTGTAATCCTGTTTATTTCTTTCTAAAAACAAAAAATATTGTCTTTACTCTTTAGTCTTTACATAGACAAAAAAGGTGTGTACACAATGTGTATGAGTTTGACGTGTACGAGAAGCTGTTATTTTCGAGTTTGACTCGCATGAGAAATAAAAATGAAAAAATGTGTTGTTAAAATTTGTGCACATGAGAGAATTAATATATATGATCTCTAAATTTATTGATTGGAAAAGAAAATGATAAAGTTTTTAAGGAAAAACGTAGAAAAAGTGCATGTGGTTTGAATCGTTTTCAGATAGGGGCACATGTTTCATTTTATAACAAAGTGGGACATGTGTTTCAATTCCTTTATCACAGCTGGAGCATGACGTCTAACGCCGTTAGAAAAATTAACTCCGATTTTCAAAAATTTCCAAAAAATGAAAAATATTAGGAGATGTGCCTCGTCAAAAAGACCTCCAGACCATTTTTTTTTGTTTTTAGCCACCCTACCTGTCGCCAGAAAGTCCACCGGAAAAATGATATTAGCGAATTTAGTTTTCAAAAATATTCCAAATAGAGCAAAAAATTCGAACAGAACAATAGTTTGTTAATCTCCTTGATGAGGCACACCTCCCAATATTTTGCTTTAATTTTTTGGAAACTCATTAAAACCGGAGTTAATTTGTATAACGGAATTAGGCACCATGCCTCAACTATGACAACGGAATCGAAACACATATCCTACTTTGTTATAAATAAAACACATGTCTCTATCTGAAAATGGTCCAAACCACATGTACATTTTCCGTACTTTTGCCAAGTTTTTATGATAACGAAGGGAAATATGAAAAAGTTATTCAGCTCTGATCTGCTTCTTGCACACAACTGTTAAAATCTAGGATACCATCCCAAAATGTCAACTTGATAGGTTGAGTAGCCTAGATCTTTCACGTCATCTGTTCCTATTTGAAATTCTCACTTTGATTTGCACTCATATTAAGAAACTGTATATTTTTGCTTTGATTTCCTAGAATGCCCTTTTATGGAAGGGTAAATTTTACTGTAGAGTACATTATTTTGAAACTTTTTTGCACTGCATTGTCATTATTATTTAAGGGGAGTAGAGTAAATTGCTATGAATTTGTTTACCAAATAAGGAAAAGAGACTTTATTAATGGATATCTCAAAAAAGAAAATAAAAAGTTTATTTAGGGACAGAGGAATTGAAGTATACCACTTTATTATATTACAATTTTCTTGTGTGGGGCTTCAACACCCCTGAATCGTGATGTCGATCATTCACTTTTATTTCATCGGTTCATCATTGTTGTTTTTTATAATTATCGTCATTGTTTCTTAGGGGGCTCACACAAGGTTATGGATTGAATTGACTTTAATACTATGTTAAGACCTGAGGTTGTATTATAAAAGGTTAACATGATAAGAATAGTCCAAAATTTAAGAGCTCGTTTGGTGGCACGAAAATCGGCTGTTTTGGCTGATTCTGTTGAAATTTATGAAGTTATGGCTGAACTGGCTGCATTGGCTGATTTTGCTGATTTAAGAACAAATTATTTTTAAAATATATTTTATTAATGAAATAAAGAAAAAATTATACGTAGTATGTAAAATTAGCTAGAATGGTCATCTACTGTAGCTTCAGCCAATACAGCCAGAAAGGTAACTATAACCTTACTTTTTCTGCTTATTACACAATTCTGCGCATGAAAACAAAAGTTACGTGTTTGGTGAAATAAAAGTTGGCTGATAAGCCTGATAAGCCGAAAAACAATGTTTCCAAAAAGCCTCTAAACATATTGTTTAACTGCTTTAGAGAGATCCGGTGTGAGACAATAACAATCTTATACACATGTTTGTGAATAAACTGTTTTTTCTGTGAACAAACTATTTATAGAAAACAGAACAAGTTCAACAACGTGTGTACTACTTCCGTCCCGAAATTAAAAGGTTCGTCATATTGACTTTTTTGTGTCAATAATGGTAAACTTTGTATAATGATTTTAGAATAAGTAACATTTTGATATATTTTTCATATTCAAAATAATCTCGTATTAAAAATATCGCTGGTCAAAATTGATTCTCATTTACCAAGAAAAATCAATTTGGCGAACTTGTTTTGAACAGAAGAATTACTCTGTATTATGTAGTATTCCCTCTGTCCCTAAATTAAAATCTCACCTCCCATTTTCGAATGTCCCTAATTCCCTAAATTAAAGTGTCAATTCCTCTTACTCCCTTATTACAAGTCTATATTTGGGAATTGGGATGGTAGAGTACGATCGTATGATATTTTTTGATTGAGAAAACTACTCCCTCCGTCCCTAATAACTTTGCCAAGTTTGACCGGCACGGGGATTAATAAAGTAAAAACTGTGTGGTTGAGGTTTGTGTAGAAGAGAGAGAATTAACTGGAACCACAAATTCTTTACTTAAAAGGGAAAGTGGCAAAGTTAATGGGACATCCAAAAAAGGAAAGTTGGCAAAGTTATAAGGGACGGAGGGAGTATCAAATAAGCCCCCGTACTATGCCGAAAAAGTCGATTAGGCACTCATACTTTACAAACACTCAATTAAGTCCTTGAACTATTAAAAAATGTTCAATTAAGCCCTTTTGCTCGGTAAGTAACCGGTTTCCCGGTTAAACGGCGACGACGGCGACGATGTGCTCGAACCCCAACAACGGAGGCTGCCGGGAAACGAGTTACATTTAACCGGGAAACCGGTTACTTACCGACCGAAAGGGCTTAATTGAACGTTTTTTAATAGTTCGAGAACTTAATTGAGTGTTTGTAAAGTACGAGGGTCTAATTGACTTTTTCGATATAGTACGAAGGTTTATTTGATAGTTTTCCCTTTGCCATACATGCGGTAGGAGACTAGGAGGTATTGAAGTGCAGAAGTAGACAGGGCGCCGTCATTCACATCTCATAAGCTGCTAGCAGCTGGTAAATTGCAGAAATGACAGAGAAGTGAACAGAGACAGTGGGTTCGTCAAAAGGTTTCAGTTCACTGTATGTTCGAATCTAAAGATAACAGAAACAAGCAGACCCAAAGCCAATACACAACAATCATGAGACTATTACTGCAACTAGTACTACTTACTTCCAATTTGTTCTCATGGAGCATTTGACTTTGGCCGAGTGCTGCCAATATATCATTCACTTCATCCCTCTGTATTTTTTAGATACTAGTATTAAATATTAATAAAGGGAAAAGCTAGAACTTGATCTTTAAATTAATCTACTTGATCTTTAATTTAATTACAATCCAAGTAAAAACATCCATAATCTACATACAAAAACATACGAAGTATACATATAGAATCCGTTTAGTTTTTCCTTGCAAAGAAAAAATGTTTTCATGTATGATCCAATGTTTGTATCTCTCTCAAAATCTGACTTATATATTTTTTAATTAATAATTTAATATGATGTCACATAAATATATTCTTAGCATGCAGACTTCTCTTTTTTCAAACTCCCCCGTCCCTTCATCGGAAAAAGAGTCAAATAGGCTCATCTATTATTTCCAATCTATCACTTAAGCCCATGCACTAAAAAAAGTATCATATAAGTGCATCTACTTTACAAAATTGATTTGACCATTTAATCAGTTTTTGACCTGTAATAGCAGGTTTTTAATATTTAAAAAACTCTAAAAAAAATAAAATTTGAAGAAATATATACAAAAATTGTGAAAAATTTCAGAATATAAAAGTCAATATTTTTTTAAATTTTAAAAATATTTTTATTTTCCACATCTATTTAAAAGGTTTTTAAATTTTTATTTTCATTTTTTAGTTTCGCTTTATTTTTCAGTTTTATATTTTTTTTGTTTTATTTTAATATTTTTAAAATTTTAAAATCTATTTTTACATTTATACTATTTTTTATATTATTATTAAATTATTTATCAATATTCCCAATTTAATGTTTTTTAAAATAACCTGCTATAGCAGGTCAAATGGCTTGGTTGATTGTATTTTAAAAGTATGCGTACTTATATGATACTTTTTTTAGTACAGGGGCTTAAGTAACGGATTAGAGATAGTATAAGGGTTTATTTGACCCTTTTTCCCTTAAAATTTGAGCAAGTTGGACCAGTACGACAATTAATAAAGTAAAAATTGTGTACTTGAGTTTTATGCAAAAGAAAGAAAATTAATTATAACCACAAATTCTTACTACCATTGTAACTATTGATTTCACACGTTAAGTTGTGTAGTATGAAGAAATAAAATAAGTGAGGTTTATGTTATATTTCCATATGAATTTGATGGAAAAACATCATTTTATATTAACTGTTTTTTATACATGAAGTATGTTCTTTATTCACTCCATTCGTCCCAAAAATTCTTCTCACTTAGTATTTTGGGATGTCCCGGAATTTTTTTCCCACTTATCATTTTTGGAAAGTTTTGTGTGACTAAAATTCCTTTACCTTTTTCATACTCAACCACAATCATACATTTTCACTTTATTCCATTTTCTTAATAAGCATGTCAAGTCAAAGTTGGAAGTATTTTTTGGGACGGAGGGAATATTAATAAAATAAATAAAAATATACTTCATGTATGAAAAAACAATAAATACTTTTGGAGTATATTTTAAATATAACTGGAGTATATTTTAAACATAACTTTTTCAGAATTTACTAAATTCAGACAATTCACCCGTTTCAATCAGAATTTCGCAAATTTTAGCGGATTTAGCTCATTCTGTTAACTTCAGACTTTCAGTGTCACCAAACGGGCTGATAGCCATGTAAACTCTTGACGTCTTCGACATTTTATACGGAGTAATAGATTAAAGCAGATTACACCGACTCAAGCTACATATACTATCGTATGTAATAGTAATGCATGGTTTCAATATGGAAGTTCAGATTTTAATGAAGAAGGTTGATCTTTGTTGCTTTAGATGTATCTTTTACTACGTATATTATACCGAATCAAATGAAGGCGGTTTCTATGAACTACGTAGAATATTATATCCCTTTAACTTGTCTCATATGTTGCATTTTCAATTTATATACGTTATTTACATTGAGACTTACCTAAACTTACATTTCCGACTTGTCTGAAGTTACATTTGATATACGTGATTTACATTTAATTTCATAGATGAAAGGTGAGCATGATGCTCACCATAGGCCGCTCCCATGATATAACACTACTAATATATACATATTATTTCCCGATTCCTCAAAAATTAAAAATACAATATTCCCATTAGCAATACCTAGCCATACACTTTTATTCCTTGTTAGAACCAGGTGATCTCAATTTCACTAGACTAATCTTGGAATGTCAAGAATTCACCACTGTTGAGAGATGTAAATTCAAGTCGCTTGATCGAATTATTATGCTTCCTCCACCATCACAACAAACAAGAAATAACTCTTAACGTAGTGATTCAATGTGCGGGTCCTCATGTTTCTAGCACAATTCTAAGGAGGATCGTCACAAATTGATAAGCACCTTTGTTTCCTATGAAGAAGGCAACTTTCACATTTTCTCTTGAGACAAGCAAAATAGTGATTGCACTACCATTCAAGCTAGCTTTGAGAGTTAGAAACCGGTCACATTTATAGAGAGGATCTTAATTAAACCTTGAATTGATCTATTTAAACCACTATTTGTCAATGTATATATTCTTTTCTTTACTATTCCTTGTGTATCAAAATTGAATAAGTCGAGTAATTAATTTGTATTCTCTCTACCATTCATATCACAACCCTTATACTATCGTACTTCGTATTTATGGTTATTTATGAATTACGATGGAATGCAGGGCCGGCTTTAGGCTTTCGGAGGCCCTAGGCGGAAAAACATTTATGAATCATCTATAGTCAAATTTTTATTTACCAATCATATGACAATACCTACATATTCATATAAAATAGAAAATTCACAAACAATTTTATCAAAAAACTTGTTTGGTGACCCTATTTTTCAATTTATCAACCAACTTTTTCATCAAACACCTAATTTTTAATTTCATGTGTTGAATTATGTAATAATCGAAATAAGTAAGATTGAAATGATTTTTCTAGCTGCATTAGCTGGTCTTACTGTAGAGTATCATTTTACCTATTTTTTTCATATAACTTTTTCTTTATTTTATTAATAAAAATATCAAAAAATTATTTTTTCATAAATTAGCAGAATTAGCCGATCTAGCCATTTCAGCCAGAATTTCATAAATTTAAATAGAATCAACTGATTTAGTCATTTAATGTTACCAAATGCGCTATAAGTAAAATGAAAAAATAAATCTTAATAAAACAAATAAAAAGATGTGAAGCATATTAATAATACATTATATAAAGTAACATTTATTATTAACAAAAAATGCATATAAATTAAACTTATACAATGACAAAGTCACAAAAAGTACTCCGTAATAATACGTGAACTAAACTAGGTAAAGCGGCAATGTCAATGAGTCATTAACTCTTCACCCATACGGATTATTCGATTGCCCTTAAATGGAAGGCTGAAATTGAATGGTGGAATGATGAATTCCAAATGGCCGGATAAGAGCAGCTGAACTGGAGAAACAAATGTCAATGCACGCATTGAAATTGCAATTCGTGAGTCGGCCGCAAGAGCTCGGCACTTGTCATTTGTCAATTGTCGGATTCGTCGCCCGAAATCGTCCGGTTTCATCGTTTGTTGCCTATTCGTTCGGGATCGCCGAATTTGTCCCAATTTCCCGAATTCATTTCTCGTTTTTCAATCTTTAATTGGATGTCACTTTAGCTTTCAGCTTTGGAGCCCAGAAGCCGCAAGGTCATCGGGAGAGTGGAAGACAGTCCTTTGAAATTGCAATTCAATTCCCATTTACCGAATATGGAGTATTACTAGTACAAGCGATTTTTTTTGAGGCCCCTAAACTGAGCGAGGCCCTAGGCAGATGCCTGGTCTCACTGCCCCTATAGCCGGCTCTGATGGAATGCATATGATATCTCGAAGATTTACTTTCCTAGAATAGTACAACTGAAGTAGACAGTGCCGTCAGTCATATCTTCTTACTAGCAGTAGTAAATCGCAGAAATGACAGAGGATGTCCACAGAGATGGTAAATTTGTGAAAAGGGGTTCAGTTGATGGTACGTTCGATACTAAAGATAACATAAACAGGCAGATCCAAAGGCATTATGTACAGCCATACAGCATTCATTTCGAATAATCTACTGCTAGTAGTACTTGCAATTTGTTACCACGTTCTCAATTGGTTGTCATGGAACAATTGACTTCATCCCACTGTCAATGGTTGTAAATGACTCAATTAGTCTAATAATGGTAGACATTGAAATCGTAGAATCTCCACACCGCCGTTGCGGTTTCGATTATTGATCATTCCTTTCACTTTCCCATAATTCGATGAATAATAATTGCCCTATATAGGACTAAAAGAGGGGAGATATTCTTAAATAGGATCATATATCTTTTATTCCCCAAATGGGATCATATTACTTAAATTTTGAAACCTACGTAATTTCTCATTTCACTTTTACCCCTTCTTTAACCAATTGATAACTTCTTCTGCGCATACCTTATCCCCCTCTCTCCTACGCACCATCCTCCATCACTCGTTCCTTTCAATCCTTTTCTTCTCCATTGCATAACACATCCATCCATCTCCTCTTCTACAATATAATCTATTTTTCTCCATTGCACAACAGATCAGTGTCTACTCCATCTCCGCACATTAGATCGAACAACATCACCACACTGCCTTACGCATCGTCAATTTCATCCTTTGGCCGCCGCCGCCGATGATGAGAAAAGGAACGTGTAAAACAATTGGGAATAAAATTGCTTCGTGTTATTGCCTGCCCTGTTCGTACAAAGAAAGGGTCAAATATATAAACCTTAATACATGTAAAAAAGGTAAGGATCTCATGAATTAGTCATGGTCCACTAACGCACACACTAATCTAGGAAAGAAAATAAATACAATAATTACAAAACACATAAGGTAAAAATATTATGCATGTGTCCGTTATGCATGGCTTCTTTCCATATGGTGATGAGGACAGCACACACACACTCAAGTTGGAGCGGAGGGATTAAGAACGCCCAACATGTGAAGCAGAAACAAGAATTGTTGAGCACCCAGAGGTTTAGTGAAGATGTTGGCTAACTGATGAGAGGAAGAGAGATGATGTGCACGGAGTGAACCGTTTTGAAGGAGATCACGAATAAAATGGCAGTCAATTTCAATATGCTTCGTGCGTTCATGAAATACCGGATTTGAGGCAATATGAAGAGCAGCTTTGTTGTCACAGAAAATGTCCATTGGTTGAGAGAGAGTAATGCCAAGAGAAGACAGTAAGATGCGAAGCCATAATAATTCACAGATGACGACTCCACCACGCGCACGCCGCCACTTCTTCTTCTTCTTCTTCTTCTTCTTCTTCTTCTTCCTCTTCCTCTTCCTCTTCCTCTTCCTCTTCTGCTGCTGCTTTTGCTTCTGCTATTTTTGCTTCTCCTCCTCCTCCTCCTCCTCCTCCTCCTCTTCTTGTTCGTCTTCTTCTTCTTCCTCTTCTTCCTCTTCTTCTTCCTCCTCCTCCTCCCCTCTTCATCCTATTATTCTATTTTCTGGCTTTAAAATTGATTTTTCTGATTTTTCCTCCATTGCTCTGTTTTTTTTTTGTTTTGACATTCAGTTTGTTGATTTTTGGATTACAATTTCAAATTTCTGTTTCCTGATATCTTGATTTAAAAAAGAAATCATTTTTCCAGATTTTCGGACTATGGCATAAGATTTTGTCAAGTTTATGGCATATTTTTGGATGATGATATACGATTTTGCCAAATTTATGGCAGAAATGTAATTTGACAAATCATATTATGGCAAAACACTTTTTGTGTAAATCGTTTTTTGTTTTTTTGTCATTAAATTCTTATTTCTGTTAAAGTTGTTCTATTATTATTGTTTTTTTTTGAAATTTTAGTTGTGGACTTCATATTTTGCCAAGATTATGACAGTTTTGTGTAAACCGGTCAACATAAATTTGCCAAATTTATGGCAGATCTGAAAATTTGTTTTCAAGGCAGATTTGTAAGTACTCTTCACGGCCAAATCTGCCAACTTAATGGCCGATTTGCGGCGGTGAGCTATGATGGCGGTGGCGATGCTCAGAGGTGAAGTGGTGGTCTTTGTTTTATTTTTTATTTTTTATTTATTTTTTACTCCAGGGGTTGTCTGGGGGAGGGGGATTTGGGGAGTCTGGAGTAAATTGGGCTGAAACTCACTCCATTGAGTTTCGAAGCCGGGACCTCCCATAAGAGAGAGTGAGTCGGCGACCAGCTGAGCTGGACCGCTTCCTCGAATTTTGTGGAATCATGCCACTTTACTTACTTTTCGAGGTTAAGATGGTAAGACAACAATTTTTCCCCTTTATTTTCTTAAAACTCATGCCAAATCCAAGAATATACGAGTATATCTTACACATGGGACAGAGGAATTGAACTCCTCTCCAGTAACTGGAAATTTCCAGTAGGATAGAGAGTGAGATAGTTGAGAAGGTGGGTGAGGTAGGGAAAAATGAAAAGTGGGGTAGGGTTAGTCATTTGTGGGAAAGAGATAGAGTGAAAAAGAAACGTAGAGATGAAATGGAGAGAAACAAATGGAGAGGAGTATGACCGGGGAGAGAGGTAGTACGATTTTACTAGCAATTACAACGCATCATAAAATAATTCATTTCTGGTAGAAATATTTGTGGTATATGGCACCAAACTTAATCGCTTCGATTTTAGTTTTTTTTTTTTGGACCATACTTTCTCACATCTTATAATATCTGTTTTATAAAATGCCAACATGTTTATTTGAGATAAGTTTTGAACATGTGATCTTTTCTCGAGAGTGTCATAGTGATACCATCGAACCACAAGGTGTTTGGCAATAACAAATAAGTGTTTATCAGATTTTATTACAAATATATACTTTCTTCGTTTCTTTGTTGTGACAATCCTTTTTTATGTTTGCCAAATGCACAACTTTGACTGTCGTCATAATAAGGGAGGGTTGGGGCGGTCCGGAACGGTCCAGTAAATTGGTAAAACTCGTAATGTATTCATGAGGTTTTTAATGGTCCGGTACGGTCCGGTTCCAAGGATGGAACCGTTCGGTACCATGTCGCTTCGGAACAGTACAAAACGGTACGGTACCATGCCAAAACACATGCCAAAACGGATCATCCAAACCATCCGATTTTCATGCTACCAAACGGGCTCTAAATTACAAAAAAAAATTATATTTCAAATATGTTTACTTAATAAAAATAAAAATTATAAGAAAATAGCTAAAGTATCATCTCCGGCAAGTTCTTTTAATTCTATAAGAAAATAGCTAAAGATACTTCAACATTACTTCTTTTGATTATTGTATAAAAATTAAAATTTAAATATATATATAAAAATTACTTATAATGTTGATTAGTCAAAAATGGGAGTTATGGATCAAATGAGCTCCTATTTTCTTGTATTACTAATTTTAATTTTAAAATCCACCAAAGTTCTAACAAAGCAATTAGTAATAATAGACTAATAGCCTTTTATTAAATTTGATTTTATAAAAACATATTAACTCTGTTCATTCCACTAACTGTGCACTTGTGTTGTTATTTGGAAAAAATAAATTTATATGGTTCATATTAAATTAATAAAAAAAATATAATAAGATTAAAATTATTTAAAAGCACACATACTTTATCAATTTTGGAATGAGATAATTTTAGTTAATCAAATGGAAAAGTAAGAATAAAATAATTTTTGTGAGTTGGACAAAATACTCGGAATTACTCCCTCCGTCCCCTTTTAAATGGGACGGGAGATGGTGGCACGAGTTTTAAGAAAAGTGAGTTTGTGTGGTTGATATTAATTGATAAAGTAAGAATAAAGTAAGAATGATTTTGAGCCACACAAAGTTTACCAAATAAGGTATGAGACAATTAAATAGGGACATCCTAATATGGTAAAACAGGACATTTAAAAGGGGAGAGAGGGAGTAATTAGCAAGCTAAGGGTTGACAAATCTTTCAAACAAGTTGGAAGAATCGCAATTAAAATACGCAGTATGAAGATCTTTGCAATAATTGAATATTCTAAACATGATAGCAGTCAGGTGATGCCATCTGGAGATGCAGTTATCTGTTATGCAGTGACAGCGGCTGAATCTCTTCGATAGGCGACAAGCTTTTCCACTTTTCAATTTTTTGTTAACACCTAATTGGTTGATTCCTGAGTTAACTGGAGTAATTTTAAGTTTCCAAGAATCTATTTCCGACACTCACTATAGTTTCAAAATTGTAAGAATACATGTTAAAAGTTTGTGTTTACATTCACCAATAAATTACATAAACATTTGCTTTGAAATTTGATACATAGCTTAATTTTAAGTTAAATAAATCAATACTATGACTATACTGTGTGATAATAATGCAGATAATAATTGTATTATTTGTATAATTTCATTTTGCTATATATACTCATATCTTAATCAAAACTTTTACAATTTTAACTATTTTATTAATAATTGTGTTAACTAAACCAAAAAAGACATATAAAATGGGAGGGACGGCAGTCCCAAAATAAATACACTTTCTTATTATAGCAAAAAACTCATGGTTCATATTGATTATTTGTACTCCAAATGGCTAAGTTAAAAAATTTTGTCTCTAAATAATTAATAATAAGAAATAGTTTGACAGTACTCCAAATGTTGCGTGTCATTAACTTTGTCAATTTTTCGTTTAAACGGAAAATTTGTAATTGTAGTTAATTATCTTCCCTCTGTACAAACATTAACAACACAATTTTTATTTTATTAATCCACACATCGATCAAATTTGTGCAAGTTTTAAGTAGTGGTAAGATCGGTTCGGGTTGGATTTTGGCTAGGATTGGAACGAAAAAAACCAAAAACCTTCGGATTCTACATTTTTTTGCCTGTTTGGATGACCAATACTTTTGGGATGGTCCCTGTGTTAAGAACTTCAGGTTCAAGTTGAACCCTTTAAAAAATCAAACTTTTTTGAAACAAAAACTATTTTGTAGATAAACATCGACAATCTTCAACTGTGACTTACGTACAACATGATGTCATGAAGGTGGTCAAAAACACTTATAACAGGAGAATGAGATATTTAAGTACAATTTAAATACACTCATACATTGCAATTATATAAATTTCTCAATCAAAAAACATACGGAGTACGTTGAAACCAAAGCAGTATATATCATGAATAAAATAACACACAATAGAAAATGTTGAGCTAAAGGGTCAAATAGGCCCTCGAACTAATTTAAAAAGTGCAAATCACCCCTTATATAGGAGACTTTGTCTGCCCGTCTCCGTTTGGGGCGGTTCTCGATGAAATTTTTTGATAAATTTTTTTGAACATTTTCATCATTAAGTATAGTTTACTCATACTAAATTTGAGCTACAATTCAATCGGGAAAGTAGTCAAATGAATTTTTGAAGATAACTGCGCAGTTAAACAGCGCAATACATTTTAGAAAATCATTTGACTGTCTTCCCGGTTGAATTTTTATATGAAATTTGGTATGGCTGAACTAGACTAAATGAAGAAGATGCTAAAAAATTTCATCAAAAAATCCATTGGGAACCGTACGTCCAAATAGCGATGGCCGGACAAAACCTCCTATATAAGGGGTGATTTGCACTTTTTAAGTAAGTTCGAGGGCCTATGTTGTTAAAGAACTAATGGTTCGAAAAAAAATAAGAAATTAGTTTGAGTGATGAATTAGTATTTAAGAGTCCAAATAATTACTCCCTCTGTCTCACTTAAAGGTTCACAGGTGGTATATAATGTTTGACTGATCATGAAGTTAAATGATCCTTGTAATATACTCCCTCCGTCTCATTTATATTGTCCCGTTTTACCTTTTCGGGAAGTCTCACTTAAATTGTCCCATATCATATTTGACAAAGTTTGTGTGACTCTAAATCATTCTTACTTTATTCTTACTTTATCAATTAATATCAACCACACAAACCCACTTTTATTAATAACCGTGTCACCCTCTTCCGCGACAATATAAATGGGACGGAGGTAGTAATAATAAGATTTTTTTAGTAAATAAAATTTACATATTCAGAATTTAAATTAAAAGTTTTATAAGATCTCAAAAAGAAAAATCAAATAAGATGAAAGTTTGATATATTTATTTCAATCACGTTTTTCCTGTCCGGACTTGTTTAGAATTTTAGAACTCCAATTAGGGTCCAAGTTTTCGGGCACATGTTGGTAATTGGTTATTTAACCCAACCTCCGTTTTCAAAATAAACCTCGAACCAGTTTCATAGTCGGGTTGGGTCGGCTCGGTTTTCGGGTTTTGAGTCGTTTTTCCCCACCCTTGTTTAAGGGAGTGGAGGGAGTATATAAGTTAAAATCAATAGGTGAGTTAAAGACAATTCAAAAATCTAAACCGCCGGCTGGGCGGAGCATTTGGCCATATGATGGTGTAATCTTTGATTGACAGTGTGCGGCTGGAGAAAAGCAAAGGAATTAATGAATGCGTATCGGATCTCTATATACTTGCAGTACTTCCATCGAACTGAGCTGGCACCTGTCACCCCTTTCATCGTAGCTTCTAATTTATCTCCATCTGCAATCATTATACATACTAAGCTTTATTCCTTTTGTTTGTATACTTGCATCATTATTACCTAATACGGAAACCTAATTAAATTGGATTTACATTTTACAGTTTACACCCACGGAAAGTGGAAACCCCCCTATAAATATGGGTGCCATGCACATTTCTGTTTTGCGCGTCAAAACCGTAGGAACATTCTTTAGTTCAACTTTGGGATACCCTTCAACTTAGTGTTCATCAACTTAGCAATTTCTTAGCAAACACTTCAACAGATTAGAGTATGGTTAAGATGGCTCCATCCAAAATCAGAGTTTCCAGTTTGATCTTTTTGGCAGCAATTTGCTTCTTCCTCTTTGCCATGCAATCCCAATCTTATGGTCTGCCCTTCTTTCCCTTTCTTTATTCATCAATGTTTTTCTCTCTTCAACAAATTCCACTCTTTTAACTAGAAACCTTACAATGTTTTGTTTTATTAATAATAATCAGATCATGCAGATTCTAAGATGGGGTATCAACCAAAGAGCATGGCAGTCCATGAAATGATTCAAAGCAGAAAGGTGAAGTATGAGGAATAAGAAACTTATTCTTTGAAAAATAGTGTTGCCTACTTCTCATTCAAAATTTTAAAAATCTGAACTTAAATTAGTTTTACTAATAAAAATTTAAATATGTTTATTGTCAAAGTTTTGGCATGCAAACATGAAAGTTGAAGTGTTGCAACTAAAAAGGATAGGGAATCGAAATATATGTTTAAAACATGTTTTATGACTATATTATTGGCATGTTTTACTTAAATCCGCATGTATATTTCAGGTGTTGAAGGTGCAGGAAGGGGAAGTACTGAAGGTTGAGAGGGAGCTAAGGGAAGCCCCAATGGGTCCAGATCCTCTCCACCACCATGGAGGCAGCCCAATCAACAGAAACAATAATCTGCAGCCCACAAAAAATCCTTAGTTAATTAATTATGTCAGTAGTTACCCTAATTTTGTCTTAATGACTGGGTAGCTTTTCTAGTTTATTTTGGCTGGCCAGCTATAGTTGATTAATTACTTAGTAGTGTTTTTGCTATATGTTAGATACATGGCATTCAATTCTTTGGATGCATGTAGAACTATTCATACATTATATAATTAGTACGTAGCTAGGTAGTCAGAAGACCATGTAATATATTAGGTGCTTTTAATTTCCTGCATTTGTGTGGTAAATGAAATTTAGCAGTTCACTTTTATTTAAGTACTGATGAAAACGGTTAGCAACACAAGAGGGGGTGAATTGTGTTTCTGTGGAACTGTGACAGTTTTTCACCAAGTTCTAGTGTGGGATAAAGGGAATTGCGAAATAGTAAAGTGCACAAGTATTTAACGAGGAAAAATCCCTTGGCTCAAAAGGGATTAAAAAACCTCGATCTCCCTCGGAGGAATTTTAACAACTTCACTAAACAAGCCTTGAAAAGGTTACAAGAGTGATCCTCCTAATCTACCCTTGAGCCTCTCCAACTCTATCCTCTCTATGAAGAGTTATGCATCTTTACCTTTTGGGTAGAGTGCCTCTCGGCTTTATCACAAAGCTTCTCACACATACTTAACCCAACCCAAAGCAGCTACACTTAGCTAAGCCTCAATAACCCAAGTACAATATGGTAAAGAAAATAAACTCTATCTAGAACTTCGCTTGAGCAGTTTCAGGTGCTATGGACTTGATCCTTTTTGAGTGATTCTCCTTAGTAATTTTCTTCGTCAAGCTCACCACTCTTCTTTGACTCTATGGATTATATATACTGCCTTCTGAATAATTCCGTTAGAGCTTCCTTTGCTGATTCTTCCCTTATATAATATTATCTCATAGGTCAAGCAAAAAGAATTTTCCAATAATACATAAGAGTACGAAAGCAAGCCACAGTCTCAAAGTAATAAGGTAAGGAAATAATATCTTTACATATTAAAGTAAGAAAGCAACGGTTCATGCCAGCACACATCCTTACACAAATTAATCAAATAAATTAATCATGGATAATCATTTATGGGAAGGAGATATTTATTAAATCATTCAAATAGCAAAACATGCAATTCGTAAGTGCTATGGTCAATCACCAAAAAGGTAAGAAATTATTCTCAATATAAGTGAGAGTGGAATGGCCGGAATAGAAATTCTCCTTTTTCAAAATAATTGCCTTTTCTAAGTAGATGCACTTATTAAAGACCCTTTCCATAAAAATTCATTTGACACTTTGAAAGCAAAATATCCATATTCAAATATTTCACTTAATATCACAATTAAGGATAACTTTTATGGAAGGAGATATATAGCAAAGCACGTAAATGCTATGTTCAGTAACCAAATATAATGCAAGCACGTAAGGAAATAAGGACGGTTTTGTCTTCCATTCCGTATGGAACTGAGGACGGTTCTGTTCATCGTTCCACCTGCATGGTTAGTCATCAACAAAACAACATATTCAACACGTACTTACAGAGATAATACGTAATAGTGTAGTACATATACCATTACACTCCATTATAATTAAGAGATTATGATATAAGTTTAGTAGTAACGTATACACCCTTATATATAGATATTCTGTGGGTAAGAAAAACAAGAGAAGTGTTTACATTAGGCGAATTGAATTCCTTCAAGTGAACTCTATTTTTAGTAAAAATGAAGTAAAAGGTTTCATTTTGTATTTATGAAGTTCTGGCTGAAGTGACATTGGCTGATTCTGCTGATTTAATAAAAAAATGTTTTTAAAATTTATTTTATTAATAAAATAAAGAAAAAATTATATGTAAAAATAACTAAAATGGTCATTTAGAGTAATTTCAGCCAATACAACCAGAAATGTAACTCCAACCTTACTTTTTTTTATTACACAATTCCGCGGGCGAAAACAAAAGTTATGTGTTTGGTGAAAAAGTGGTTGATAAACTTGATAAGCCGAAAAAAAGTGTTACCAGATGGCTTCTATATATATGTATCAACTTTGTTGAATCTAATCATTTGAAAATTAATCTTCTGAGCCTAATTTTAATTTTTTATGCTGATTTAATAGTAACTTTTTTGTACTCGGTAAGTAATAGAAGTGAAAAAGTGAGGTAAAAGGATTAACCTTTGAAATAATTAAAATTTAACGGTTGATACCAAAGCGCTGCTATTCAGAAAAATAAAACCATTGTGATTTCCCACGAATAATATTTTTCTAGTTAATTCATTTGATAAAGTTAAAGGACGATTAACATTCCAAATAACACTACAAAAAACATGGGATTGACAGAGAATTTGACAGGGATTTGGCAGGAATTTTGACAGGAATATGCCAAACACTTTGACCTGTATATATTTTTCTTACATATTCTCTTACTGTATATATTTCCCACCAAGGCCTGTATATATTTTTCTTACATTTCTACCATAATTAAGGTGTGTTTGTCATTGCTTAAATTAAGTGCTTTTTGGCTTTTAGATTAAAAAAAGCTAAAAGAAGTGTTTGGTAATCCTAGCTTTTGATTAAAAAAAGTGCTTTAAAGTTAAAAGTTGGAAGTTGGAATATACCAGCTTCTAATAGCTTCTAGGTAAATTTGTAATTATCTCCCACTTCATGGCTGGTAATAATGGCAACAAAATCACAATACCCCCAAAATACCCTCAAATAAAGTGATGCCCAGAGCCCTCTCGCACAGATGAAGTTTGCCGTAGGGAACTCCCGACCTGGAGTCGCCGGCTTGCAAGGGTACCTGATTTCTCAATGCCGGCAAAGATACTCCACATCACCGACTTGGAAGCGTCGGTGCCGACCTAGTGGAGTCCAATCTAGACTCAGAGGAGATGCCGACCTGAGAGCTACGACGTGAAGATGACTCTCATCTTCATCTGCCCCATCCCACCTCCAAACCTTGGTCTGTGAATTTGGATTCATCATCAATTATCATCCCATCCCTGGTGGCTGTAAATTGTTAGGGTGGCATGGATTTTAATGGTGCTCCAACAGTGCCAGTCTTGAGCTCTCAATTCCTCCTACTGTAGTGAGGAAGAAGACGAATATTATGTGGAGATGCTAGCCAGGGATATTTTTGTACTTTTCAGAAAATATTACATCACAATCACTTTTTTATCAAACACTCCAACTTTTACATTTTAACTAAAATCAATTCTACTCCCAAACACTACCTACTTTTACTATAAATCACTTTTCCAACAATCTCTTAAAAAAATCACTTTTAAAAAGCACAAGCAATCGCAAACACTCCCTTAGGGAGTGTTTGCAACAACTTAAAAAAAACACTTCTCAGCCTTTGACTTGAAAAAGCACTTATTTACCAAATACTACCAATTTTTACTTTTTCTCGGCTTGCGTGTGAAAAATGCTTTTCCCTTTTCTATTACACAAAAAGCACTTATTTTACCAAACACTACCAACTTTTACTTTTCAAAATCACTTTTTTCTCAAACACTATCAACTTTTACTACTAATCATTTTTTCCTTACATCTCCAAAAGTGCTTTTTTTTAAGTAGAAACAGTTGCAAACACTCCCTTTATCGAGACTCTTGTATCTCATCTTCAACAAGTGTTACTCGCATATTTTATCTTGTTGTCTCATTCTTTAAGTCTCATTTACTACTCGTTTTTGTCTGCGCATCCAATGCAACATATGCATATGCATATCAACTGTATAATGCAAACCTAATTTTTGAGTTCATAATTTGGTGCGTGAAATAAAAAATTGGATGTTTGATAAGAATTAAGAAATGATTGAAAAACCTGATAAGGTGAAAAATAGAATAACAGCACCAAAATTACTCGGTTTCTCAAAATTAAATAAAAGCAAAAAAAAAACAGATTAGACAAGGTGCATAATACAAGTAATACGTAGTATCTCATACTCCCTCCGTCCCCCTAACTTTGTCCCATTTTACTTTTTTCGTCCGTCCCATTAAGTTTGTCCCATACCATATTTGGCAATATTTGGGTGGTTACAATTCATTCTTACTTTATTCACACTTTATCAACTCAACACCAACCACACAATTCCACTTTTTCTTAAAATTTGTGCCACAGTCCTTTGTCCCAAACATTATGGGACGGAGGGAGTAATGATTATCGTTCGTCAGTACTGCAATGTAAGGCATCCCTTGATCTACAACGTAACCGGCCTGCTTCAAAAATTGCCTCTTACATTGATTGCGTGTTTATAAATGTCACCTCATCAGGTGCCTTCATCTCCTTTTTCCATGCAAAGTCGCTTATCTAAAAATAATTCAAAATATTTGAAATGAGATATCTCGTTTCAACTTTCAAGCTTTCAGAGGGTGGGCAAAAGATACTCTATTCACTCAACAATGTCTATGTCCCTCACTCTTTCTATTTTAGAATTTTATTTTATTTTCGAAATTTAATCTAATATATAAAATACTCTGATCTATCGTTCCTATTAGATTTTGCTAGCTTACATTTGTCTTATTGATCTGATTTTTTTTATATATTTTTTTAAAATAAGTAATTGTAATCCTGTTTATTTCTTTCTAAAAACAAAAAATATTGTCTTTACTCTTTAGTCTTTACATAGACAAAAAAGGTGTGTACACAATGTGTATGAGTTTGACGTGTACGAGAAGCTGTTATTTTCGAGTTTGACTCGCATGAGAAATAAAAATGAAAAAATGTGTTGTTAAAATTTGTGCACATGAGAGAATTAATATATATGATCTCTAAATTTATTGATTGGAAAAGAAAATGATAAAGTTTTTAAGGAAAAACGTAGAAAAAGTGCATGTGGTTTGAATCGTTTTCAGATAGGGGCACATGTTTCATTTTATAACAAAGTGGGACATGTGTTTCAATTCCTTTATCACAGCTGGAGCATGACGTCTAACGCCGTTAGAAAAATTAACTCCGATTTTCAAAAATTTCCAAAAAATGAAAAATATTAGGAGATGTGCCTCGTCAAAAAGACCTCCAGACCATTTTTTTTTGTTTTTAGCCACCCTACCTGTCGCCAGAAAGTCCACCGGAAAAATGATATTAGCGAATTTAGTTTTCAAAAATATTCCAAATAGAGCAAAAAATTCGAACAGAACAATAGTTTGTTAATCTCCTTGATGAGGCACACCTCCCAATATTTTGCTTTAATTTTTTGGAAACTCATTAAAACCGGAGTTAATTTGTATAACGGAATTAGGCACCATGCCTCAACTATGACAACGGAATCGAAACACATATCCTACTTTGTTATAAATAAAACACATGTCTCTATCTGAAAATGGTCCAAACCACATGTACATTTTCCGTACTTTTGCCAAGTTTTTATGATAACGAAGGGAAATATGAAAAAGTTATTCAGCTCTGATCTGCTTCTTGCACACAACTGTTAAAATCTAGGATACCATCCCAAAATGTCAACTTGATAGGTTGAGTAGCCTAGATCTTTCACGTCATCTGTTCCTATTTGAAATTCTCACTTTGATTTGCACTCATATTAAGAAACTGTATATTTTTGCTTTGATTTCCTAGAATGCCCTTTTATGGAAGGGTAAATTTTACTGTAGAGTACATTATTTTGAAACTTTTTTGCACTGCATTGTCATTATTATTTAAGGGGAGTAGAGTAAATTGCTATGAATTTGTTTACCAAATAAGGAAAAGAGACTTTATTAATGGATATCTCAAAAAAGAAAATAAAAAGTTTATTTAGGGACAGAGGAATTGAAGTATACCACTTTATTATATTACAATTTTCTTGTGTGGGGCTTCAACACCCCTGAATCGTGATGTCGATCATTCACTTTTATTTCATCGGTTCATCATTGTTGTTTTTTATAATTATCGTCATTGTTTCTTAGGGGGCTCACACAAGGTTATGGATTGAATTGACTTTAATACTATGTTAAGACCTGAGGTTGTATTATAAAAGGTTAACATGATAAGAATAGTCCAAAATTTAAGAGCTCGTTTGGTGGCACGAAAATCGGCTGTTTTGGCTGATTCTGTTGAAATTTATGAAGTTATGGCTGAACTGGCTGCATTGGCTGATTTTGCTGATTTAAGAACAAATTATTTTTAAAATATATTTTATTAATGAAATAAAGAAAAAATTATACGTAGTATGTAAAATTAGCTAGAATGGTCATCTACTGTAGCTTCAGCCAATACAGCCAGAAAGGTAACTATAACCTTACTTTTTCTGCTTATTACACAATTCTGCGCATGAAAACAAAAGTTACGTGTTTGGTGAAATAAAAGTTGGCTGATAAGCCTGATAAGCCGAAAAACAATGTTTCCAAAAAGCCTCTAAACATATTGTTTAACTGCTTTAGAGAGATCCGGTGTGAGACAATAACAATCTTATACACATGTTTGTGAATAAACTGTTTTTTCTGTGAACAAACTATTTATAGAAAACAGAACAAGTTCAACAACGTGTGTACTACTTCCGTCCCGAAATTAAAAGGTTCGTCATATTGACTTTTTTGTGTCAATAATGGTAAACTTTGTATAATGATTTTAGAATAAGTAACATTTTGATATATTTTTCATATTCAAAATAATCTCGTATTAAAAATATCGCTGGTCAAAATTGATTCTCATTTACCAAGAAAAATCAATTTGGCGAACTTGTTTTGAACAGAAGAATTACTCTGTATTATGTAGTATTCCCTCTGTCCCTAAATTAAAATCTCACCTCCCATTTTCGAATGTCCCTAATTCCCTAAATTAAAGTGTCAATTCCTCTTACTCCCTTATTACAAGTCTATATTTGGGAATTGGGATGGTAGAGTACGATCGTATGATATTTTTTGATTGAGAAAACTACTCCCTCCGTCCCTAATAACTTTGCCAAGTTTGACCGGCACGGGGATTAATAAAGTAAAAACTGTGTGGTTGAGGTTTGTGTAGAAGAGAGAGAATTAACTGGAACCACAAATTCTTTACTTAAAAGGGAAAGTGGCAAAGTTAATGGGACATCCAAAAAAGGAAAGTTGGCAAAGTTATAAGGGACGGAGGGAGTATCAAATAAGCCCCCGTACTATGCCGAAAAAGTCGATTAGGCACTCATACTTTACAAACACTCAATTAAGTCCTTGAACTATTAAAAAATGTTCAATTAAGCCCTTTTGCTCGGTAAGTAACCGGTTTCCCGGTTAAACGGCGACGACGGCGACGATGTGCTCGAACCCCAACAACGGAGGCTGCCGGGAAACGAGTTACATTTAACCGGGAAACCGGTTACTTACCGACCGAAAGGGCTTAATTGAACGTTTTTTAATAGTTCGAGAACTTAATTGAGTGTTTGTAAAGTACGAGGGTCTAATTGACTTTTTCGATATAGTACGAAGGTTTATTTGATAGTTTTCCCTTTGCCATACATGCGGTAGGAGACTAGGAGGTATTGAAGTGCAGAAGTAGACAGGGCGCCGTCATTCACATCTCATAAGCTGCTAGCAGCTGGTAAATTGCAGAAATGACAGAGAAGTGAACAGAGACAGTGGGTTCGTCAAAAGGTTTCAGTTCACTGTATGTTCGAATCTAAAGATAACAGAAACAAGCAGACCCAAAGCCAATACACAACAATCATGAGACTATTACTGCAACTAGTACTACTTACTTCCAATTTGTTCTCATGGAGCATTTGACTTTGGCCGAGTGCTGCCAATATATCATTCACTTCATCCCTCTGTATTTTTTAGATACTAGTATTAAATATTAATAAAGGGAAAAGCTAGAACTTGATCTTTAAATTAATCTACTTGATCTTTAATTTAATTACAATCCAAGTAAAAACATCCATAATCTACATACAAAAACATACGAAGTATACATATAGAATCCGTTTAGTTTTTCCTTGCAAAGAAAAAATGTTTTCATGTATGATCCAATGTTTGTATCTCTCTCAAAATCTGACTTATATATTTTTTAATTAATAATTTAATATGATGTCACATAAATATATTCTTAGCATGCAGACTTCTCTTTTTTCAAACTCCCCCGTCCCTTCATCGGAAAAAGAGTCAAATAGGCTCATCTATTATTTCCAATCTATCACTTAAGCCCATGCACTAAAAAAAGTATCATATAAGTGCATCTACTTTACAAAATTGATTTGACCATTTAATCAGTTTTTGACCTGTAATAGCAGGTTTTTAATATTTAAAAAACTCTAAAAAAAATAAAATTTGAAGAAATATATACAAAAATTGTGAAAAATTTCAGAATATAAAAGTCAATATTTTTTTAAATTTTAAAAATATTTTTATTTTCCACATCTATTTAAAAGGTTTTTAAATTTTTATTTTCATTTTTTAGTTTCGCTTTATTTTTCAGTTTTATATTTTTTTTGTTTTATTTTAATATTTTTAAAATTTTAAAATCTATTTTTACATTTATACTATTTTTTATATTATTATTAAATTATTTATCAATATTCCCAATTTAATGTTTTTTAAAATAACCTGCTATAGCAGGTCAAATGGCTTGGTTGATTGTATTTTAAAAGTATGCGTACTTATATGATACTTTTTTTAGTACAGGGGCTTAAGTAACGGATTAGAGATAGTATAAGGGTTTATTTGACCCTTTTTCCCTTAAAATTTGAGCAAGTTGGACCAGTACGACAATTAATAAAGTAAAAATTGTGTACTTGAGTTTTATGCAAAAGAAAGAAAATTAATTATAACCACAAATTCTTACTACCATTGTAACTATTGATTTCACACGTTAAGTTGTGTAGTATGAAGAAATAAAATAAGTGAGGTTTATGTTATATTTCCATATGAATTTGATGGAAAAACATCATTTTATATTAACTGTTTTTTATACATGAAGTATGTTCTTTATTCACTCCATTCGTCCCAAAAATTCTTCTCACTTAGTATTTTGGGATGTCCCGGAATTTTTTTCCCACTTATCATTTTTGGAAAGTTTTGTGTGACTAAAATTCCTTTACCTTTTTCATACTCAACCACAATCATACATTTTCACTTTATTCCATTTTCTTAATAAGCATGTCAAGTCAAAGTTGGAAGTATTTTTTGGGACGGAGGGAATATTAATAAAATAAATAAAAATATACTTCATGTATGAAAAAACAATAAATACTTTTGGAGTATATTTTAAATATAACTGGAGTATATTTTAAACATAACTTTTTCAGAATTTACTAAATTCAGACAATTCACCCGTTTCAATCAGAATTTCGCAAATTTTAGCGGATTTAGCTCATTCTGTTAACTTCAGACTTTCAGTGTCACCAAACGGGCTGATAGCCATGTAAACTCTTGACGTCTTCGACATTTTATACGGAGTAATAGATTAAAGCAGATTACACCGACTCAAGCTACATATACTATCGTATGTAATAGTAATGCATGGTTTCAATATGGAAGTTCAGATTTTAATGAAGAAGGTTGATCTTTGTTGCTTTAGATGTATCTTTTACTACGTATATTATACCGAATCAAATGAAGGCGGTTTCTATGAACTACGTAGAATATTATATCCCTTTAACTTGTCTCATATGTTGCATTTTCAATTTATATACGTTATTTACATTGAGACTTACCTAAACTTACATTTCCGACTTGTCTGAAGTTACATTTGATATACGTGATTTACATTTAATTTCATAGATGAAAGGTGAGCATGATGCTCACCATAGGCCGCTCCCATGATATAACACTACTAATATATACATATTATTTCCCGATTCCTCAAAAATTAAAAATACAATATTCCCATTAGCAATACCTAGCCATACACTTTTATTCCTTGTTAGAACCAGGTGATCTCAATTTCACTAGACTAATCTTGGAATGTCAAGAATTCACCACTGTTGAGAGATGTAAATTCAAGTCGCTTGATCGAATTATTATGCTTCCTCCACCATCACAACAAACAAGAAATAACTCTTAACGTAGTGATTCAATGTGCGGGTCCTCATGTTTCTAGCACAATTCTAAGGAGGATCGTCACAAATTGATAAGCACCTTTGTTTCCTATGAAGAAGGCAACTTTCACATTTTCTCTTGAGACAAGCAAAATAGTGATTGCACTACCATTCAAGCTAGCTTTGAGAGTTAGAAACCGGTCACATTTATAGAGAGGATCTTAATTAAACCTTGAATTGATCTATTTAAACCACTATTTGTCAATGTATATATTCTTTTCTTTACTATTCCTTGTGTATCAAAATTGAATAAGTCGAGTAATTAATTTGTATTCTCTCTACCATTCATATCACAACCCTTATACTATCGTACTTCGTATTTATGGTTATTTATGAATTACGATGGAATGCAGGGCCGGCTTTAGGCTTTCGGAGGCCCTAGGCGGAAAAACATTTATGAATCATCTATAGTCAAATTTTTATTTACCAATCATATGACAATACCTACATATTCATATAAAATAGAAAATTCACAAACAATTTTATCAAAAAACTTGTTTGGTGACCCTATTTTTCAATTTATCAACCAACTTTTTCATCAAACACCTAATTTTTAATTTCATGTGTTGAATTATGTAATAATCGAAATAAGTAAGATTGAAATGATTTTTCTAGCTGCATTAGCTGGTCTTACTGTAGAGTATCATTTTACCTATTTTTTTCATATAACTTTTTCTTTATTTTATTAATAAAAATATCAAAAAATTATTTTTTCATAAATTAGCAGAATTAGCCGATCTAGCCATTTCAGCCAGAATTTCATAAATTTAAATAGAATCAACTGATTTAGTCATTTAATGTTACCAAATGCGCTATAAGTAAAATGAAAAAATAAATCTTAATAAAACAAATAAAAAGATGTGAAGCATATTAATAATACATTATATAAAGTAACATTTATTATTAACAAAAAATGCATATAAATTAAACTTATACAATGACAAAGTCACAAAAAGTACTCCGTAATAATACGTGAACTAAACTAGGTAAAGCGGCAATGTCAATGAGTCATTAACTCTTCACCCATACGGATTATTCGATTGCCCTTAAATGGAAGGCTGAAATTGAATGGTGGAATGATGAATTCCAAATGGCCGGATAAGAGCAGCTGAACTGGAGAAACAAATGTCAATGCACGCATTGAAATTGCAATTCGTGAGTCGGCCGCAAGAGCTCGGCACTTGTCATTTGTCAATTGTCGGATTCGTCGCCCGAAATCGTCCGGTTTCATCGTTTGTTGCCTATTCGTTCGGGATCGCCGAATTTGTCCCAATTTCCCGAATTCATTTCTCGTTTTTCAATCTTTAATTGGATGTCACTTTAGCTTTCAGCTTTGGAGCCCAGAAGCCGCAAGGTCATCGGGAGAGTGGAAGACAGTCCTTTGAAATTGCAATTCAATTCCCATTTACCGAATATGGAGTATTACTAGTACAAGCGATTTTTTTTGAGGCCCCTAAACTGAGCGAGGCCCTAGGCAGATGCCTGGTCTCACTGCCCCTATAGCCGGCTCTGATGGAATGCATATGATATCTCGAAGATTTACTTTCCTAGAATAGTACAACTGAAGTAGACAGTGCCGTCAGTCATATCTTCTTACTAGCAGTAGTAAATCGCAGAAATGACAGAGGATGTCCACAGAGATGGTAAATTTGTGAAAAGGGGTTCAGTTGATGGTACGTTCGATACTAAAGATAACATAAACAGGCAGATCCAAAGGCATTATGTACAGCCATACAGCATTCATTTCGAATAATCTACTGCTAGTAGTACTTGCAATTTGTTACCACGTTCTCAATTGGTTGTCATGGAACAATTGACTTCATCCCACTGTCAATGGTTGTAAATGACTCAATTAGTCTAATAATGGTAGACATTGAAATCGTAGAATCTCCACACCGCCGTTGCGGTTTCGATTATTGATCATTCCTTTCACTTTCCCATAATTCGATGAATAATAATTGCCCTATATAGGACTAAAAGAGGGGAGATATTCTTAAATAGGATCATATATCTTTTATTCCCCAAATGGGATCATATTACTTAAATTTTGAAACCTACGTAATTTCTCATTTCACTTTTACCCCTTCTTTAACCAATTGATAACTTCTTCTGCGCATACCTTATCCCCCTCTCTCCTACGCACCATCCTCCATCACTCGTTCCTTTCAATCCTTTTCTTCTCCATTGCATAACACATCCATCCATCTCCTCTTCTACAATATAATCTATTTTTCTCCATTGCACAACAGATCAGTGTCTACTCCATCTCCGCACATTAGATCGAACAACATCACCACACTGCCTTACGCATCGTCAATTTCATCCTTTGGCCGCCGCCGCCGATGATGAGAAAAGGAACGTGTAAAACAATTGGGAATAAAATTGCTTCGTGTTATTGCCTGCCCTGTTCGTACAAAGAAAGGGTCAAATATATAAACCTTAATACATGTAAAAAAGGTAAGGATCTCATGAATTAGTCATGGTCCACTAACGCACACACTAATCTAGGAAAGAAAATAAATACAATAATTACAAAACACATAAGGTAAAAATATTATGCATGTGTCCGTTATGCATGGCTTCTTTCCATATGGTGATGAGGACAGCACACACACACTCAAGTTGGAGCGGAGGGATTAAGAACGCCCAACATGTGAAGCAGAAACAAGAATTGTTGAGCACCCAGAGGTTTAGTGAAGATGTTGGCTAACTGATGAGAGGAAGAGAGATGATGTGCACGGAGTGAACCGTTTTGAAGGAGATCACGAATAAAATGGCAGTCAATTTCAATATGCTTCGTGCGTTCATGAAATACCGGATTTGAGGCAATATGAAGAGCAGCTTTGTTGTCACAGAAAATGTCCATTGGTTGAGAGAGAGTAATGCCAAGAGAAGACAGTAAGATGCGAAGCCATAATAATTCACAGATGACGACTCCACCACGCGCACGCCGCCACTTCTTCTTCTTCTTCTTCTTCTTCTTCTTCTTCTTCCTCTTCCTCTTCCTCTTCCTCTTCCTCTTCTGCTGCTGCTTTTGCTTCTGCTATTTTTGCTTCTCCTCCTCCTCCTCCTCCTCCTCCTCCTCTTCTTGTTCGTCTTCTTCTTCTTCCTCTTCTTCCTCTTCTTCTTCCTCCTCCTCCTCCCCTCTTCATCCTATTATTCTATTTTCTGGCTTTAAAATTGATTTTTCTGATTTTTCCTCCATTGCTCTGTTTTTTTTTTGTTTTGACATTCAGTTTGTTGATTTTTGGATTACAATTTCAAATTTCTGTTTCCTGATATCTTGATTTAAAAAAGAAATCATTTTTCCAGATTTTCGGACTATGGCATAAGATTTTGTCAAGTTTATGGCATATTTTTGGATGATGATATACGATTTTGCCAAATTTATGGCAGAAATGTAATTTGACAAATCATATTATGGCAAAACACTTTTTGTGTAAATCGTTTTTTGTTTTTTTGTCATTAAATTCTTATTTCTGTTAAAGTTGTTCTATTATTATTGTTTTTTTTTGAAATTTTAGTTGTGGACTTCATATTTTGCCAAGATTATGACAGTTTTGTGTAAACCGGTCAACATAAATTTGCCAAATTTATGGCAGATCTGAAAATTTGTTTTCAAGGCAGATTTGTAAGTACTCTTCACGGCCAAATCTGCCAACTTAATGGCCGATTTGCGGCGGTGAGCTATGATGGCGGTGGCGATGCTCAGAGGTGAAGTGGTGGTCTTTGTTTTATTTTTTATTTTTTATTTATTTTTTACTCCAGGGGTTGTCTGGGGGAGGGGGATTTGGGGAGTCTGGAGTAAATTGGGCTGAAACTCACTCCATTGAGTTTCGAAGCCGGGACCTCCCATAAGAGAGAGTGAGTCGGCGACCAGCTGAGCTGGACCGCTTCCTCGAATTTTGTGGAATCATGCCACTTTACTTACTTTTCGAGGTTAAGATGGTAAGACAACAATTTTTCCCCTTTATTTTCTTAAAACTCATGCCAAATCCAAGAATATACGAGTATATCTTACACATGGGACAGAGGAATTGAACTCCTCTCCAGTAACTGGAAATTTCCAGTAGGATAGAGAGTGAGATAGTTGAGAAGGTGGGTGAGGTAGGGAAAAATGAAAAGTGGGGTAGGGTTAGTCATTTGTGGGAAAGAGATAGAGTGAAAAAGAAACGTAGAGATGAAATGGAGAGAAACAAATGGAGAGGAGTATGACCGGGGAGAGAGGTAGTACGATTTTACTAGCAATTACAACGCATCATAAAATAATTCATTTCTGGTAGAAATATTTGTGGTATATGGCACCAAACTTAATCGCTTCGATTTTAGTTTTTTTTTTTTGGACCATACTTTCTCACATCTTATAATATCTGTTTTATAAAATGCCAACATGTTTATTTGAGATAAGTTTTGAACATGTGATCTTTTCTCGAGAGTGTCATAGTGATACCATCGAACCACAAGGTGTTTGGCAATAACAAATAAGTGTTTATCAGATTTTATTACAAATATATACTTTCTTCGTTTCTTTGTTGTGACAATCCTTTTTTATGTTTGCCAAATGCACAACTTTGACTGTCGTCATAATAAGGGAGGGTTGGGGCGGTCCGGAACGGTCCAGTAAATTGGTAAAACTCGTAATGTATTCATGAGGTTTTTAATGGTCCGGTACGGTCCGGTTCCAAGGATGGAACCGTTCGGTACCATGTCGCTTCGGAACAGTACAAAACGGTACAGTACAATGCCAAAACACATGTTAAAATTTTTGAATAAATCTTACAATTAGTATATATCATCACACCAACCAACTCACATGAAATGTTGATATAAATACAAGAAATTGCATACGTAGTACTAAAACTCACAACTACACAAATAGTGCAACACAACTAAGAAAAAAGTATAGCATGCAAAACGATGACGCACGAGATAAATATCGTTTTTAATTTACTAAGTTCATGTGAAAATATAAAAAAGAATATAATATATTAGAAATCTTCAACGTTCTTCTTCTTCGTTCTAGGTTAAAAATTACCCCGTAGTTCTTATTTAATTTATAGTTGAACCCTGAGAGCTAAGATTTAAACTATACGGAGTATTAATTAAGTTGTAAAATTGCACAAACATGATACAACAAAAAGTCATGTACGCAACATTACTAGAAATGAATAGTCATTAATGATTTTTAAAATTCTAATATTCATTCGATCAACACATACTAAAATATAACATAAATTATCTAAAAAGAAAAAATAACAATCTATATATATATATATATATATATATATATATATATATATATATATAAACACATTTAGCTATTTTAGGAACGCATAAATACATACTTGGGCTATAAAATTGTTGGTCTATAAAAGAGATCTATTGGTATAGAAAATATATAAAAAATTCAAATAAATTATTTTCGAACGACTCGGTCCGGTTTTTTTGGTTCTCAAAATCTAGGACCGGTCCCATAGCCGTTTCAAACGGTACGGTTTCGGTACGGGACAAAAATCTATAGAACCATTTAAATATCCGATATTCGGTTCGGTACCATTACGGGACAGTTCGGTACCGGTTCGGTTCGGGTTTTATGCCCACCCCAAGTCATAATATTTAATTCTCTATTAGTAAAAAAAATATCAGATTATGAAACTTTGTAATGAGAAGAATACAACAATATTTTTCAAAACATAAAAATAATTCACATAGATTAAAGTTTTAGCTGAAATTTGGTATGAGTAAACTAGACTTCATTTGAAGGCCTTCCCGATTGAAGTTTTAGCTTAAATTTGGTATGAGTAAACTAGACTTAGTGAATAAGATGCTCAAAAAATTTCATAAAAAATTCCACCGGGAACCACCCCAAATGGAGACGGACAAAGCCTCCTATATACGGGCTTATTTGACCTTTTTATGTAAGTTTGAGGACCTATTTGACCCTTTTCCCATTAATATATAAAATGTTGTAAAAGTAGAGTTTATGAATAGTGTATAACAATGTTAGAATTAACAGGGGCGGAGCCATGACTTTGTCATCGGGGGGGGGGGGGGGGGGGGGGGGGGGGGGAAGACGGAACAAAAACAATATAAAAAATCTCTAAATAAGATTAAAACAAGAATAAAATTCATAAATAGGATTATTATTGTTATATTCTCAAAATAGGACTTATTCACTCCTATTTTGGCAAACTTTAATAAGATTATTTTTAATAACACTGATAGATCGGCAACCCAGGGGGTAGCCCGAATCTGAGAAAATATGAGAAGGACGAAAAAAAGCAAAGTAAGATCGAGTGCAAAATTGAGCAGAGAATTTCGCATCATATCCCTTTAATTTTCACGGGTTGGAAGGTGACATTTATACTAAGAGAGAACTACTTGTCTATCAAGTAAAAAGATGTTATTCTATTGTTGTGAGGACACATGTCACACCTGTCTAACAAAACAAACAGACTAGTCTAATAACGTAGTGACACATGTAAAGGTGATTGAAGAGATAATTGGGACAACTGGCTGATTGGCGTTGTGTATAACTAATTTTGTCCTTTGTTTACCTGAACACATGTGTGCGCTACAAGTTTGTTATCCGAAATATTCTTCATTTTTATCCGCATGGAGCGACGTGGCACTTCATGTAGTGTTGGTGACATGACTATGGCTTGCACATCATCTGATTGCTAATATGTATAAGTCTATGCTTGATTAGTGAGGCCCCGAGCTCCGTGAGGTCTGATGGCAGCTATTTCCTCATTCTTGTTGACTTCTGTTGCTTAGCGACCACGTCTAGGGCCAGATTGGGTATTGACCTCGATGTGTTCGAGGTTGGCCTTATATTTGGCCGTATCTTGATGATCTGGGAGCTCGATGGTGCGTCGACCTCGAGGGGTTGAGGTGTGCCTCGGTTGCGGTTCCATACTTCGTCGATTCGTGGTTTTTTGTCGTAACCCGACCTTGTGCATCGAGGTCGGCCTCGGCTAGAACTTCATGCTGGATACTGCATGATGCAACCTTGGAATCTTTATCCGTTGATTATGATATACCCCAAGGGTATATGGGAATATACTTCATCAAGGACTAAATAATATCTACTTGACAAAAGTATGTTGTACTATTTTTAATCACATGTATGTAATTATTTCATGAGAAATGGTCCTGTCAAAATTACCTAATAGGATCAGTCATCCGGCTACCTATGTCTGAGTTGCTTCAAGGTGGATTTTTTATGCAATTTTGTGAGAATTGTCTTCATGATATGTAGATTATTTACGTCAAATTTGAGTTTAAAATGCAATTGGGAAGTCAATTAAATAAATTATTAAAAAAATACTACACCAAAATATATATAAAATGTCGAAGCGTTTTTCCATAATTTATTTAATTGACTTTCCTATTGAATTGTAAGTTAAAATTTGGTGAAATAATCTACTCTTCATGGAAACTATGTTTAGAAAATTTCATCAAGAAATTGTATCTAGAAGCATATCAAATTGAGACTTCTATAAGGTAACTAGATTTTCACCCGTGCGATGCACGGGCCATATTATCGTAGAGTTAATGATAATTTTTATTAATATTATTAGTAAATGTGAAGATGATATGATTTATATAAATAATAAATAATAATTATAAAGGAAACTATAGTTATCACTCATAATTGCTACCATTTGAAAATTCCGATAAGGAGGGAAAAATGAAGCATATAATTAGATTTAATTAGAAACACTTATTTGTGAAAATTTGAAGCATACAATAAAATCTACGAAGACTAAACATTATGAAACACTTCTTTATAAACAACATTTGTAGTATGGTCGGTCTTTTCTCATCTTCACTACAAATCAATATCTTCAGCCCCTTACACTGGTTTCTTTAATAAGAAGCCAACATGGGTCAAAGATTGTTATATTATAATAGACCTACATTACCTAATTTAAGAGGCCACATACAACATTATATTAAGATAATAGACCTACATTACCTAATTTAAGATTGTTACATTACTCAATTTGCTGAAACGATTTTCCTGCCTACATTATTTGGACTATCAAATATTTATGATTATTTTAACACAACTAAACTATTTTTACAATCATTTTGATACAACTAAAACAACAGAATTATTAAAACACTATCTTGGAATTTTTTGATGGTCCATTTATACTTAGGATGTTTTTATTTGGACGGTAATTTGTCCCAGACCAGAGCAGACCAGACTTGGATAGTTATAAAAATACAAAGAAATCAGACCAGATCAGACCAGACCAGACTTGAATAGTTATAAAAATACAAAGAAAACAGACCCGACCAGACCAGACCTGACCAGCAAATTACAGTCAAGTAAAAACATCCTTAACCACACCATTGAATATGTATAAAAAATAGTAGAGTACATCGTATTTCAGGCCAAAATCTCCCAAATTTCGGATCCAACTTAACCCATTAAAAATTTCATTGAACCACCCCAAACCCAACCCAATCCAAACCCAGTACATTTCGTACAACCCACCCCTTTATCCTCATTACACCCTATTATCCGCACCGCCTCATAACTCATACTTCCTGCTTCGACACTCTCACACTTTGTATTCCGATCTTCCTAAACCATCCTGAAAAACCTCCTTCTTCTCCGTGGTGTTCTGATTATGGTGTTATTAAGGACGGTTTTCGGATATGTCGATCTCCAGAACGGAGTCTCAGCCTTGTTGAGATGTCGGTGTGTATTGTAGTTGTAGATCGACGTTGTGAACAACTTTTGGTATATTTAAAACCCATTTTGATCTTTATTTGTTAAAAATAATTTGTACACTACCACATCCCTTATACGGAGTATTTGTAAATCTACGGTCATTTTTTGTTATCAACTACTCGATCTAAAACATGCAATATGTTTTGTTTTTGTAAAAAACTAATTATTTTTACCAATTTGTTACAAATATGCAAATTATTTGTAAAAAACATGCAATATAACCAATCTGTTGGTTAATGTAAAAAACTAATTATTTTTAAAAAATACGGAAAATGGTGATGGAATAAGAAACTTGTCTTCATCTATCATTTGTTGTACAGATGTGTAATAATATGACGCGTGTATATGGTATCTTGATATTTACTTACCTGTCTTGTTCGACTTTGTATAATCTTATACTCCGTAATTATTAATTTTATATGGTATTTCTTAACGCTGTAATACTTGTTGTTAATTATGGCGTTTATAAATTTCTGCGTACATAGATCCGTCTATATACATATTTTATGGTTCGGATCTGGCTTAATTTTGAGATATATATATATATGTTACTAAAGATATTTGGTAGTCATGAAGGTGATAGATTTGTTAATGGTTGGAATAGTAAACACCATTCCATAAGTGACTCATGCAAGCTGATATTTCTTCAAAATGAGATAAGCAGCACCATGATGCCATACATTAATTTGCAGCCTTAGAAGAACACGGTCCAGTTGCAATAGGATATAAATTATTTGAGAAGCAAAATTGGTGAATTGATTAAGTAGGCAAACCAATTTAAGTTTGACCTAGAACAAAGACACGACTCTCAAGCAACAAAGTTTGTTGTTTTATTTGGCTTCGTCATTATCTCTGTTTTGAAATTTCCATTGAAGCTTTCTCAGTCTCATGCTTTCTTCAATGGCAGATTAACACCTCAGTCCATTTAATCTGTCATACTTATTTAACACTTGGTTTTTAATACTGCTTTGAAACGAACTTTGTTTGTAAACTAAGGTCATCCTGGTTTGGATACTTTTCATTTAATATTGTTTCAAACAAACGCTGATGTTAAAACTAACCTCCCTTAATACTTAGTTAATCCTTATGTAATAGTTATTTATGCTGGTCTACTACTTATTTAAGACTTATTTTAGGATACTGGTTTAAATACTTATGTAATACTTGTTTCATTCCAATTTTGTTTTTAAAACAAACCTATCATGCTTACATTAACCCCATGATGAAATTAATTTGGAAAAATTGCTTTTCAAAACTAATTTATCATACATATATGCCTATGTGTCTACTTGTATGATTTCTAATTACTGGCTTTAACCCTTCAGTCCAATTTTCTTAATAATACTGGTTTTAAACTAAATCAGTTTTTAAACTAAGCAATCATGCTTATATGACCCTATTGAGTTGGTAGACGTATGTATACCTGTATCTATACTTATTTTACCTGTAGCTATACCTTTTTTTTAACCTGTAGCTATACCTTTTTTAACCCGTAGCTATACTTATATGTCCAATTTTCTAAATAATTTATTAGACCAATCTGTCATACATGTAGCTATTATTATGTATACATGTATATACACTAATTACTCTTTGTAAAGGGCAATAGGTAAATGTTGTTGCACTTGAACATAGGGTTACCCGTTTCCCTGCCCTGTTTCCCAGCCAGCCACATCAGTGGCCTTCAGAACTGCGTGGTCGGGTTGCCCGCTGCTGATTCGTCAACAAATCTACGTAAGCCCACATTGATATGATAATAGAAGCCCCAAAATACATTTTCATAAACATTTCTATTGTAGATTATCTGAAATTTCATAAATCGAATGTTTGCATGAATACCTTTATCAACCACCTTCTCAGCCAGCCTCATACGGTTGATTATGGTTGATTTTGTCACCCTCCTCATTTTAATTAATGGTATATAACACGCTACATGTATATCATTTTGAGTAGGATATTTTCTTTCTACCTGAAACCCGTGCATATTGATAATATACAAACTTTTCATATAAAGCGTTACACATTCTTGGAAGTAGGCAGAATTCATGTATCATAAAATGCATTCATTAAGAACCCAAGTTCATCAGTCATCATTACATGTCATAGCATGAAATGCTTTTACACAAAATAAGAATCATCATATTTGAAATACATATTCATTAATGTAGGCAAAAAGCATATTTGTTAATATAAAGGCGAGGCTAGTTAAACTGTTTCCTTTTCAACCAGTCAAAGTGCATTCCCAAAAGTGTGTTTGATTTACGATATCCCTGTAAAATGTGTTTGTACATTAGCATATTGTCTCCATAATTTATATAAGAAATGTAAGCAAATCTACATTTTCGAAATAAAAAAGGACTCAACATTTACCCCCACAACGTGCAATACCATCTCCATTGTGTTCCCTCCCTTGCCATGAGCTGCAACTTCTCAAGTCCATACCACTCGAACTGACAGTGTCCATGTGGTTTCAACCATGGATGAACTTCCATCGTTTATCAAAAAAAGGATGACATTCCATCGTTTTTTAGCCTTCAACCATGGATAAACTGTGGATTTAGTAGCTGTGTCACTAAGAGCTCCGAAATGTGTTATGGTGAGGTTGCTGCATAGATAGCCTTATTTATAGTAGAAATGTAGAATATGGGCTGGTGTGGTTGCCTTATGTGATACGAAGTGGTAGTGAAAACATATTTTTAAAATTGCAATAACTGTTGGACAAATGGTTTAGGCAGGCCGAACAGAAGACATTTAATTTGGTTTCCTTTTTCTTGAAAAAATGCCAACTACCTTAAACGTACTACTCTATAATATTGGAAACTACTTTTAGAATGTTGGTCATATCTTTTAAATGATTCCTTGTTGGTCTTCGAAAAGATTCTGTTTGCAATAAATGTATTTAAATGCTCCTTGGGTTCTATGATTTACTTGGCTCGAGCATTTTATGCTTCTACCTCTGCATTTGATGTAAATTTGCTATTTTTGCATCAAATCTCCAATGCCATACGAATCAAAAAGACTTTTTAACTGCATCGAATATCTCATGTTCCATCAACAATAAATGCAACACTTTTATTGAGATGCCAACCAACCGATATCTATTTTAAACGCAATAGCCCCCACCATTAAATGACTTCCAACCAACTTTTTTCTATTAATTAAATGCACATGTACTTACTATTCAATATACTCGACCCGTTTCTGGAAACCCGACCCTAAACTGCCTTGTGACTTTGGGCGGGAAAATGGCATGGTTTTCCACCTCTTTTTATATAGAGGTAGATTAAGACCCAAACTTTTCTGATTATTTCATATCTAATACTAATACTGTTGAAAAAAAACTACTCCGTAATACTGTTGAAAAATAAAAAGGTTGGGGGCCAAGCCCTCCACCCCTCTATGTACCTCCATCCCTGGAAATTAATATGATACCGAGGATACCTATGCTTATTTGCTACGTTATAGGCTACAATTGGAGAAAAAATGTATTGTTTATCATATTACAAAAATATTTCCTCCGTCCTATAAAATATGACAACTTTGACTTGTAAATGGAATAGTAAATTAAATTAAAAAACTATGTATTTGAGATTTGTGCAGAAAAATAACCTACAATAGTAGGTTAATGAAAATAATCCAAACTAGCAGTGTGATTATTCTACAATATAGAAACACATGAAAGAGTAAAATAAAAAATGTGTAGTGAAGTTTATACATAAGAATAATCTACAATAGTAGGTTAATAAAAAGAATCCAATACCCTCACTTTAAGGAATTTTACGTGTATATTTAGACAGTAATTACATAAGGTAATTTGAGTATATTTTGAGGAATAACTTTGATATAGATGGTGATAACTATGATGTTATAAATGTATTTTTTAATATTTGATGAATAAGTTGCCATTGAAGAGGGTTAATTATTTCCTAAAAGTGAATTGTCACGGTGCAAAAAGTGAACAAAAATTACTATGGGAAAAAAATATTATTATAGTCATGCATCATTACACTGCATTTCATGGTCACACTGTAAAAAGTGAACAATTTTTTTGTTGAAATTACCTGTAGAATCCCTTAAGGTAAGCACTGCATTTTTGTTCAATCCAATACCCTCACTTTGAGGGATTCTACATGTATATTTGGACAATACTTACATAAAGTAATTTGAGTATATTTTAAGGAATAATTTTGATAGGTATATAATATAACATGGTTAATGGTGATAACTATGATATTATAGATGTATTTTTTTAATATTTGATTACTAAGATGCCAATGAAGAGGGTTAATTATTTCCTAAAAGTGAATGATCACAATGTAAAAAGTGAACAAAAATTACTATGACAAAAAATATTATTATAGTCATGCATTATTACACTGCATTTCATGGCCACATTGTAAAAAGTGAACAAAAATTACTATGACCCAAAACATTATTATTATAGTCATGATCATTACACATAAGAAGTTACATTTTTCCATCACGTTTTATTTTATTAATAAATTAAATTTATAATTTATTTATTATATAAAGGATGAGGGTGTATACCTCAAATTAAACTGTGCTTTTACCATTTGTTTTTGCAAATGCTATTACCATTTCACCTTTTGGAATTTGTTCTTATTGGAGAACTTTGTGGACCATTGTATGCTTTGATTTTTGCGTTTACTACCAATAAGTTCATATTTCAACACATTTTAATGTTTGGTGGAAAGTCATTTTTACACATCAAGAGTAAGTTTTTACATTATTTTGCTAAAATTTTGGTTTGTCATGTTTTATGCACGTTTTTACACTTTTGGAAGGACTATTGTTAAATTTGAGAGGAAAAATGATTCAATACCGAATTTGGAAATGAAAAAGGAGAGTTACAACACAGAACATTGCGATAAATAACTTTTTGAGTACGTTACCGTGCAACTCACAATTTGTATTGAGTCACGATGATATTCTGTCCATAATTTATATACACGAAGTATATGTTTTTGCAGGCAGCTCCAAATGTGACTATCAATATACTTCCCCCGTTCTTTAATTCTTGCAACATTGTGATTTTTGCACTATTCACAAACCTTACTTTGAGTTCGATTTTCTACTAATACACATAATCAAATTATTACGTATAAAATGTTATTGAATTTCTATCAATGTTAATTTCAAAAATATCAACTTTTTATAATGTTTACTAATACATAATTAAATATAATTACAGTCAAAGTTGTGCGTTGACAAACGTGAAAGTCAAACTGTTGCAAGAATTAAAGAACGGGGATAGTATTTCATTAGAAAGATAATTTAATGATTTGCAAGTCGGGTCGAGGAACCAAATATGAAAAGATTATAGTGAAATGAAATGAGGAAGTCTGACAATCTTTGTTAAGATTTTAGGATGAAAAGCTTTCAGTATATCATAAAAAACTTTTGATAAGAGGATTCACGTCATGTGATTATTGTGATACATGTTTTGGTCGAAGACTGTGTTTGCAATTGCTTCAACTTTAAAAAAAGTGATTTTTTAAAGTGATTTTGGGAAAAGTGATTAATAGTAAAAGTTGGCAGTGTTTGAGAAAAAAGTGATTCTGAAAAAGTAAAAGTTGGTAGTGTTTGGTAAAATAAGTACTTTTTGTGTAATATAAAAAGAGAAATTGCCCAATATAGGAGTAAACATAAACATAATTGCACAAATAGGAGTGAAACTTAAAACTTCCTTCAATAGGAGTAAACATTAATTTTGTACCCTTAATACCCCTAACCTAGTTAATTCTTAAATATGACTTATTTGATCCTAATAAAATATAAAAAAAATTCTAAAATATTTGAAAAAATATATTGAAATAATAAAAATTAAAAAAATATTTTTTTAAAAAAATAAAAAAATTTGAAAATAAATAAAAAATAGATAAACCACATTAAAAATATAAAAAAATTATGCAGGCCTTTGCCGCAACCTTGGCCATCCACCCAGCAATGTCACCTCTGATCGGCGGAAAAAATGCCATCTTATGTTAAAACTTCCATTTTTCTTTAAAAATTGCCATCTTATGTTAAAACTTCCATTTTTCTTTAAAAATGCAATAAAGATGGCAGTTTTGCTCTTTGAAAATGCCAAATTTTCTCAAAATCTGCCATTATGATGGCATTTCGGAAAAATGTTGGCATTTTTTCGGTGGTCGAAGCTGGTGGTGCTGGGAGGTTGTTGAGGCGGCGGCAGACGCATACATATTTTTTTTTAGTTTTTTTTTTAATTTTAATTTTTTAGTTTTTTATTTAATATTTTTTATTTTAATAATTTTTATTTTTATTAATTATATTTAATACGAAGTACTCCCCTCCGTCCCGCTATGATTGTCCCATTTTACCATTTTGGTCCATCCCACTAAGATTGTCCCATGCCTTATTTGGTAAAGTTTATGTGGTTCTAAATCATTCCTACTTTATTCTTACTTTATCAATTCAATATCAACCACATAAACCCACTTTTATTAATAATCGTGCCATCTTTTCTTGTCCCAAACTTAGGGGGACGGAGGTAGTATGTTTTATTTGATATATTTTTGTGTTTTTTCATTTTTTTTTTTTACCATTTTATTATAAATTAATGTTATTCCTTGTATGTTTTAATTATTAATGAAAGTTGTTGGGACTTGGGTAGGGATATACTTGTCTAAACAATAAAGTTACTCCTATTCAAAACATGGTACTCCTATTCTTGCATTTTGCCTATCTTTTACTCCTATTTGGGGAATTCTCTCATAGAAAAAGTGAGAAACAGTTTAAAACACCCTTCTACCTGCTTCCAGCTTTTAGCTTTTAAGTGATTAATTTAAGCAGAAGCTGTCATTTGAAAACACTCTTTTCAACTTTTTTAAGCTAAAAGCTTAAAAGTGCTTTTTTTAAGCAACCCCAAACACTCCTTTAGTCATATACAACTCTCATGAAGTCATGAATGAGTCTTCCCAATCTATATATAGTACGGGTTTGGGCCTTGGGGTTCCTCCAAATTGGCCTTGATTAATTGCTTGAGTTTGCATGAAATTTTGGAGGATAGATGGCGCATAATCCGTGTATAACTTATTTATATTAAAAAAGCAACCAAGATTACAAACGCCACATTCATGTTACTTACAATCATACACAATTGTTCTCTCACTTTAAATGTTCTCTGTATCAACAGAATAATGCATGCAGCATTTTGACAGCTCTAAGAACAGGTTGCTACAACTTAATGGTCCTATGATAAAGTGTTTTAAGGAAACAAACTAAAAAGCATGGGAGGAATCACCATATACAGAATATAATCGTAACTATAAACATATATAAACACTTAATTCGGCAGCACAAAACCGCCGGTCATCTCCCACCTATCGAGCATCTTCAGAGGTAAATGGATCTCCGAACCCCGTGGGCTTTGAAGGAATACTCCCTTTGCTGTCTTGACTGATCCCACTTAGATGTCCGGTTTTTTCGCTCTGCCAAGCAATCAACATTTGAGGAAGAGGCAAGTTGAAATCTAAATCGATGACAAAGTCTTCTGCTTCTTCGACTGGTTTCCATTTGTCAACCAATTGGGACAGCACGTTCACAGCGTGTCCCATATCAGGCCGGTGATTAGGATCTCTGGCGGTGCAATGTCCGGCTAACTCAGTCACTGTACAAATACTATCATAGATATCTTCACATGCATCCATAGATGGGTCAATGGAAGCAATGAGCTTTTCTTTGTCTGATTTTATTTCCCAAAACCACTCGACTAAATATCGGCTTTCCTCTGGCCTTTGTTCATCTAGTGCTGTTAATCCAGTCAATAGCTCCACTAGAACCACCCCATAGCTGAACACATCAACTTTTGTAGTAACTTTTCCTGTCACTGAAAAATATTGTGTACATTAGGGCAAGTGTCGCCTGCTCATGCCAAAACATGCCACGAAAATAATGAGATTTCACTAAAATAATAAAGGTATCTATAGAATGAGAAAATGACTCAAACCGAAAACCCAAAAACGACTGAAATTAAAGAAAACAAAATTCTACTTTCGTTTGTAGAATTTTTTTTCTTTATCGCAATAAAGAAATATATTAGATATTTAAAAAAATTATCAAATTTTGCAATTTCAGCAGTAAATTAACAAATGCAACAGATTCAAACATTATGAGCACTGATACTCATTTGATCAAAACATGTCTAAGTTCTAATGAGTGTACTAAGTGTAGTATGAACTATTAGTGAAAGAGGATAAATGATACGAAGTAACTAATTACCTGCATATTCAGGAGCAAGGTACCCAAACGTCCCAGCAAGCTTAGTTTCAACAGAACTCTCTCTGTCAGGAGCAAGTTTGACCAATCCAAAGTCTGCAACCTTAGCCCTAAAATCACTTCCAAGAAGAATATTGGACGATTTGAGATCTCGGTGTATAAAGCTATAGTGAGCAAGACTGTGGAGATACTCCACCCCCCTAGCAACATCCAAAGCTATACCCAACCTTCTCATCCATGACAGAGGCTCAAGGTTCAATTTTCTCCAGCAGAAAAGATGCCTGCTTAAAGCTCCCTGAGCCATATACTCAAAGATCAATAGCTTCTCATTCCCATCAACAGAATAACCCAAAAGTGTCACCAGGTGGCGGTGCTGTACATTGGAAAGAACTTCAATTTCGGACTGAAATTCATCCAGTGCTTTTTTACTAATGATCCCACCTTCCATTCTCTTCACTGCAAGTTGAGTCCCATCTTTCAACACCCCTTTGTATACCACTCCGAACCCGCCACGCCCGAGCTCATTCTCAGGTGCAAAGTTGTTAGTAACTGCCCGGAGCACTTGCACCGAAATGATTCCAGATTCCAACCCACCACTACTAGTAAATTTTGGGGAATTATCAGATATTTGAATCTTCAATTCTTGGCTGGATAGGTCTTTCGGATGAACCATGGGTCCACCAGTAGTCTTTTTATGCATTTTCCTCTTCCTGAGGCAACAACAGACAGATATTATTCCGATGAGTACAAAAGTAGCACAAATTGCCCCGGTGATGATGATTACAATAGGCTTGGAAGAACTTTGCGGTTTCATCGAAACATTAGGAGACTTTAAGGCTGAACCCGAATTTGGTCTTGGATGTGATTCAGAAACTGGGGTTGAGGGTGGTGGATGGTGAGCAATGGATGAAGAATTTAAACTTGCTGGCAATGGACTGATGTCTATTGCGGGAGAAGATGGTAATGGAACAGTTATATTCAAAGCTAAACTACGTTTACGGTCAGTAAGAATCTTTACCCGATCAGGAAATTTGGGTAAATTTGGATCAAAATTGTTTCCACTTATATCCAAGAGTCTCAAAGATCCCAACTTTGTTAAATTTGTTGGCACTTGTCCATGAAGCTTGTTTCCTGCTAAGTGAATTTCAAGAAGCGAGCCCAAGGCAGCTAGTGAAGGACTTAAAGTGCCACTGAGGTTAAGCTTCTGGAGGTTAATAACAGAAACATGCCCATTTGGGGTGCAACTAATGCCAAACCACGGCCCATCGCAAGGATAATTCCCAACCCACTCACTAGCTAAGTGAAGCGGATAGTTCAAATCATGAAGAAATTCCAAAAGGGCATTCACTTCAGGAGCGCAAAGCCCTCCAGGTTTCTGTTGACAGAAAGAATTTGAAGAATATGTGACATTAGCTGCTTTAAACTTTGGAATTCCCCCCATCAACTTATTATTATTCAAATCCAATGACTGGAGACTTAAATCAGCCAAACCTTGAGGAATCAGACCGACGAGGTCGTTCCCGTTAAGGTTTAGGTTCTTCAGAGAAGTCAGATCCCCAATGGAATCCGGGATAGGTCCTGTAAATTTGTTCCCGTGAAGCCAAAGTGATTCAAGCCCAACCATGGATCCTATAACCTCTATTGGACCACTCAATCCAACACCATCCTGATTATTCAACCATAAGACCTGCATAAGTGAATCTCGAAAACTTTCCGGAATCACACCTTCAAGCCTGTTATAAGACAGCTTCAACGCGCTAAGAGAAGACATATTTCCAAAAAAATCAGGCAATGGGCCGGCAATATTGCAAGATGAACATGAAAAATTAGACAGCTCAGTTGATTCTTGAAGCTCACTGGGAATCGACCAGCCCGTAGTCTTATTCAAAGGGTTATCGTCCAATGCCAAAGCTCGAATATTGCTCAGCCCGTGGAAGAAATCCGCGGGTATGGTATCAAACTGATTCTCATCCAAGTAGGCAAACTTCAAATTCGACAACCCATTAAAGGTGGGCAATTTCCCGTACAAATTGTTCTTCTGGAGACCTAGATTTTGCAGCTCATCGAGCTGGTTGAAGTCTTGAGGCAAAACCCCCTTCAGTCCCAAACCTTTGGCCTGGATTTGGGTGACCCTTCCACCAGAGCAGAACACATAAGGCCATGCAGGAGGGCCACACGGGTCGCTCCCCTTCTTGTCGGGCCATTTCAGGAGCTCTGGGTTTTCCAACCCGTTTCGGAACTCGTTTAGAATCCTGAAATCATTCGGGTCTGTCAAGCTCCAAACGACATTACCCAACAGTGCTAGAACAGCAATGGAGCTATAAACTACATATGTGCAAAAAAAGAGTCTTTGACCCACACCCATAGTCATGATTCTTCTCCATGATTGTTCGACATTTGCAGAGGAAATCTTTCTGGATAAAGTCCAGAAGAAGGTACAGAAAGAAACCAAGAATAGAACAAACCTTGTCCGGATGGCAGACAATGGTGGTGGGCTGGTGGAGCCTCAATGTGGGGGGTGTCTGGGAAAGAGGAAAGATGCGGAATTGGGTTAAATTCTTTCCATGTTCTTTAGGGTTTTGAATCTTCTTGAATCAAAATTTGATGAAGACGGAGAGCAACTGAGCAATATTCTTAACCCTCTCCCTCACTCTTTGTTCCGTGAGTGTTTACTTCTTTTCTGTTGTTCGAAATACCTCTCCTCTCTGTTTTGTTTTGTCTTTCTTTTTGCTCTTTTTGCTAGCTCCTTGTTACTTGCTTTTTCATTAAAAAAACCATTGTTCCGTATATTTTTTTCTTTGGTTTTGACTTTTTTCAGTTGCGGTTAGTTCATATAATTGTATAATTATTGGTACAATTTCGAATCAAAATCGATTATATGCCCACATCAATCACAATGTAATCATAATCGTACAGCTTTTGATGTGATATGTAACTAGATTACAAAATAATTATTCCTTTGGGAAGAAAATAATTCATCATTTTCAACTTAAACTTTTTAATTACTAGTATTGTATACTCCCTCTGTCCCATTTATATTGTCCCGGAAGAGGGTGACACGGTTATTAAGAAAAGTGGGTTTGTGTGGTTGATATTAATTGATAAAGTAAGAATAAAGTAAGAATGATTTAGAGCCACACAAACTTTGCCAAATATGGTATGGGACAATATAAGTGGGACTTCCCGAAAATGTAAAACGGGACAAAATAAATGGGACGGAGGGAGTATATGCAAATAATTCAGCTCTACTTTGACTTCATATTTTACATAATTGTGATTTTTATTTAATTTTTTTCAGTTTTTTTTCAAAAAAAGTTCATCTTTTTGTGTTTAATCGAACTTTTAATGTGTTTTTTAAATATATACGTAGTACAATTTTACTATTACTACTGATGCAAACGGCGTAAAAAACGCTTGATCATATATGGATTTAGAACACTTAAATGAGAAAAAGGTGTATATATTGTTATGGGCATATAAAATATAGGGTTTTTCTTCAATATTATAAACAAAAAAGTCATGAATATATAACAGATTGGGTTGCAAAATTGATTTTTAGGCCAAACAAATTCATTTTATTCCCTTGACTAAGACAACAATTCTTAATTAAATTTTAATTTGGATTTTTACAAATTTATAGATATTTTAATGTACTTTGTCAATATATAACTTTTAATTATTAATATTGAATAAAAAATATTGAGCATAGATTTTAACCTTTTTGAATAACAAAGGTTTAACTTTTACATTGATTAACCAAAATATGTTGGATTTGCAAAAAACATTGGGACAAAGGTAATATTAGTGACTGTAATTTTATTCGATTCAAAGTTTACATCTGCCTTACTGTTAAATAAAAAAGTAGGAAAGAGAATGAAAAAATAGGAAAGAGAATGAGGTTATATAGGTATATTTATTGAAAAAACTTTTTAAAAATGGAAAGGAAGACAACTATTAGAGAACATCCCAAAATGGAAAGAGAGACAAGTATTATAGAAGAGAAGGAGTATGTAGGAGTATACGATTATTACAAATCCAAACATCCCAAAATCACATCCCCACTACTAATGGATCACTCGGAAGTGAGAAGAGGGCATTAGACTTCACGTCTTCTCATTAGTATTTCAACAGGTTCGATTTTCAAGAAGTCTTACCCTTTCTAGCTAGGTTAGGTTTTTATTTTGGAATTATAAAGTTTCCATCTATTTATATTGCTGTAGTTCTTAATAGAATTTAGGAATTAAATATTTTGTAGTTGAGTTAACAAATTCAAAGTTATTCAGTTGTCAATTTTGCATTTCCATTGAACAAATTGATATGAAGTCAAATACATTTGATTTCTCTTTGCATTACACAAAAAAGCCCAACTTTTTCTTTGCATAGGGTCCTAGATTTCTTGGGGTTGGCCCTAATTATGCAAAGTATTTCATTTTAGAAATTTGAGTATATCAAATTATCAATCCGTTGAGGCGTTGATAGAATTGGCTATCATTGCCAAACACCCCATTTATGAATCTCGCGCGTATGTTAATTTCTGCGCTTGCTTTTATAGCAAAAACCGCCATCCTTCACGAATAAAAACTTTTTCCTTTCTTTGGAAAACTGTCAAATAGTTTTTCTGGCTACGTCCCGCCATCGCGATTTGGGGTGGTTCCTGGTAGAATTTTTTATGAAAATTTTTGAGCATCTTATTCATCAAGTCTAGTTTACTCATATCAAATTTCAGCTAAAACTTCAATCGGGAACGCATTCAAATTAATTCTTGAAGATAACTGTGTAGTTAAATGAGCAGTAATCTTTAAGAATTAATTTGAATGTGTTCCCGATTGAAATTTTAGAATAAATTTGGTATGCATAAACTAGATTTGATGAATAAGATATCACAAAATTCCATCGGGAACCCCCCAAATTGCGACGGCCGGACAGAGCCTCCTATATAAGGACATATTTGACTTTTTTTTATGAAAGTTAGATGACCTATTTGACAGTTTTCCTTTCATTCTTTTATTAGATAGTACTTCGTAATAAAGCAGTTAAGTAAGTTTGTTTCAATATACTACGTACGACGTATTAAGCAAATCAAACGTTTTACGGAAGCACAGTAAAATTAGATTTGTGATCAACTATATTTTGTATTTCCTTTTAAGGTAATGGAGTAACCTCAAAATCTGCATAAAAACTAAGAAGTATGTAGTAATAGAATTAAAAACGAAAATGACAGTTGCAATAAAATAAAAAATTAATAAAATGGCTATTTGACTATTTAGCATATATACTACGTACGTATTATGAAATTAAAGAAAGGGAAATTACTCCAAATAGGATTAAAATGTTTGTATATCCGAAAATAGCATTATCATGTTTTTATTCCCAAAATAGAATTAATTACGGTCATATTTCGGCAATATCAGACTTTAAACATGACAGTATTTTCAAAGCATGACAATAATTACATCTGTTTTGGAAATAAAAACATAACCGTCTTATTTTGAAATTTGTAAACATTTTTACTTCTAGGAATTTTCCGTTAAAGAAAATATATAGACGAATGACTCGTACTAAAAAGTTGGTCGTAACATTTAATATTGAATTAAACAAGGGAATTATCTATTTAAAAGTAGGGGCTACCATATCGTACGTATTATTACTCCGGATTATCTAAAAGATGTCGGATGAATTTGGAATTGAAGACATACTTGAAATTGTATGCAACTTCCCTCATAGTCATATGCTACCGGTGCATTAAAAAATTTACATTTTCATGTGCTCTACTTTAATTATGTTTTACTTACCAATGCATTAATTTTTTTATTCAAAAATGTAATTAAATTCTTCTAGCTCGTTTTCAAAAAGTGAATTTTTAAAATTATTACAATTAAGAAATTAAATATATTAATGCTTGAAGTTGTACATTGACAAGCATGAAAATGGAAGCGTTTAAGTATTTTCGAACGTAGGAAGTGTTTACCTATTTTCGATGAAGTAGAAAAATAAGATAGTATATCACTAAGGGTGTGTTTGGGAGTTGGTTTTGGATGCGAGTGCAAGGTTGATGAGGATTTTTGACCCTCCTTTTCTCGGAGTTTATAAAATTGGAGGGAATGGTTTTAGAGGACTTTCGTGACCTTCCAAAATCCTCTAAATGTTCAACTTTTGAGTTCTCCCAATTCAGAAGCTTTTGAAAGATAACTAACGAAATGGCCGGTAATCTAAGTTATATTAAAATAAATATCAGTTCAATTATTATTTGAATTCGCCATATTTAAATTATAATTTATTCAAAAAAAAATCTCTCTCCAATTTATTACACTCAAATATAAAGAAGGGTCTTCTTCACCCCCTCTTTTTCCCCTCCAACATACCGGCCTCCAAAGCTTTCTTCTCCCCTTTCGTTCAAACTCCCAAACCTACTCTAAGAGATGACAGTACGTGGGACGTCATTGCATATTATACCCGTCCTATTAGATAATTTATTCGCATTATTGGTAACCTCTTCATTATCCAATAGATTTTCGTCTTCTACAATTCTACATCATAACCTCTCCAATTCTCAATGAGTAATCATTTTCTTAAAGGGGTCATAAACATTTTAATGTAAAAATCAATATTTATACCAATATTATTCCGTTCCTGTTTCTCTCGCATTTAACATAATTCAAATAAAAATTATTCCATTTTCAAGCTTTTTTTCACGAATGTGACGATGGCTTGTCCCGGTGGAAGTTTGAAGATTCTGTCCACGGGACTTGAGTGGGTTCCATTTGACTCCGCACCTATTTCGTCGGCGCACAACTATTTGTCGCTCTCTCCGAACCTCCCACCTTCCCTTTTAATTATTCCACCGACCGCAGCTTCATGCATTAATTTAATTTCTAAAGCAGCCATAACAAATATCTCATCGAATAATGGTTTACAAAAAATCAAAAACATACACTGAACTTGAAATTAATACTTGAGAATAATCAGATAATGCCAAGTAAGAACATTTACTTATGCATTACAATAATAATATAATGAGTCTTTGTACACTTTTGGAGTATACAATCACTATTACCAAACATGAAAGTAAGGCACAATAATTGGTATAACTACATACTTCCTCTTCACTTTATTTTTAATAGATAGATAATACTTTTTTTTTAAGCTGCAACACTTTTAACCTTTGCAATGCCAACCTCTATTATGAGATTCAAATTAGTTACATCCACTTTTAGAGGACAATATAATGATATCATCCCATCACAAAAAAACTAATACTCAAAAATCAAAATAAGAGATCAAAGTTTTCATTTTTATAAGAGAAAGTTAAAAAGTAAGACTAAAACATACTACCTCCTTCCCAAAAAGAGTTGCAAATTTGACTTTTCTTAGTCAAACAGTCTCGTTTTGTTCGCTAAATTAGGATGTCAATTTTTAATTATTTTCTAATTTGGAATTTACAACTTTGAAGAGATTTTAATGTAATTTTTTAATATATAAATTTTAATTATTAAAAATTGAATTAATTATCCATAAGGAGGGTTGACTTTTATTATTGATTGACCAAAAAATGTTGAGTCAAAGTTGAGCTCGATTATATTAGTATATAAAAGCATAGAAACTCTGCAAATACTTGAGTCGAAGTTTCATTCACTATCTCACGGTTTGTAATTAAAGTACAATTGACATTTTTTGACCATTTTAATTAGTTTTGTGTTGAACAATTTCTTTTTGAATACGTAGTAATTATCTTGAAAGCATTGCTTTCCAATTGCTTCAGAGTAATATGTGATCGAAAATAATAAAGCCAATACTTAAAAAAGTGACAATTGCTTACAAATATGTTTTTTATATAAATTTTCCTAAAGTAATCTCTTTTGGAACAATGAAAGAAGTGATTTTTTAATAGAAATAGAAATTATGAGATGAAATTATTACATATTTATGACTAAAATGTAAATTGTTTATAAAAATGTGATCAATGACTAGAATAGTAATGAAATCATAGTAACTTATGTTAATTTTTTAATTTAATTTACTATGACATTAGTAACCAATAGTCATATTTGTGTAAATAAATTTTATTTTAATAATATTTTTATAAAAAAACATTTATGAGATTGACATTAAATTTATAGTGTTTTTTTATGTATGTTAAGGTTCTAATGCACTACTTTTCACAAGGTCAACCTAACTATATTTTAATCCCTAATTTCATATAGTAGATTTAGGGGTTTAATTATTTTCAAATTACTTTTTTGTGATTCAGTAAATTTTTAATTTAATATCCGAATATGCAATTTTCAGTTATTAAAACTAACATATACTTTAACAGGGAATGAGGGAATGATTTACCTATATGTAGTCAACCATTCTAAATTAAACATGAAACCTGGAAACCGGATGGAAAGAGTGCGAATGAACTCAAACAAGTAAAAAAAATCTGTTTTAATCTAACATAGACTAAGAAGCTGTTCCGTTCGTCTTAATCTTATTACTTATTCCTTAATCTTATTTTATTCAGATCAGATCAGATCAGATCAGAAAGATTCAGATCAGATCAGATCAGATCAGAAAGATTCAGATCAGATCAGATCAGATCAGAAACATTCAGATCAGATCAGAAAGATTCAGATCAGATCAGCAACATTCAGATCAGATCAGAAAGATTCAGACCAGATCAGACCAGATCAGAAACATTCAGATCAGATCAGAAACATTCAGATCAGATCAGATCAGATCAAAAAATTCAAACATGATTTATCACTTTTATTATTATATTAATTATGATTATTATATTATAGTTATTGTTAATAATATTAATATATTAATATAATAATATTATTAATAATAATATAATAATAATGTTAATAATATAAAATTATTATTATATTATAATAATATAATATAATATAATATAATATAATATAATATAATATAATATAATATAATATAATATAATATAATATAATATAATATAATATAATATAATATAATATAATATAATATAATATAATATAATATAATATAATATAATATAATATAATATAATATAATATAATATAATATAATATAATATAATATAATATAATATAATATAATATAATATAATATAATATAATATAATATAATATAATATAATATAATATAATATAATATAATATAATATAATATAATATAATATAATATAATATAATATAATATAATATAATATAATATAATATAACATAATAAAATATAACATAACATAACATAACATAACATAACATAACATAACATAACATAACATAACATAACATAACATAACATAACATAACATAACATAACATAACATAACATAACATAACATAACATAACATAACATAACATAACATAACATAACATAACATAACATAACATAACATAATATAATATAATATAATATAATATAATATAATATAATATAATATAATATATTTATAATTATAATTATAATTATGATTTACAATGTCATTATAATTATAATCATCATTATTATTAATATGATTGTTGTTCTTGTTGTTATTTTTGTAATTATTATTACTTCGGAGTAATTATATATTTAAATTAGTAATTATAGATATAATTATGATTATAGAGATAAATATTATAATTATAATTACAAAAAAAAATAATTATAAAATTAATCATAATTAAAAATATAATTACATTTATAATTGTATCTGTATCTATAATTAGTGTAATTGGTATAATTATTATAATTTTAAATTTAATTTTAATTATTATTTTTTTATAATTATGATTATAATTGTAATTTTATTTAAGTTATATTTTTAATTACAATTATAAATCTAATAATTATAATTATAATAACAATTATAGAAATATTCAAATCAGATCAGAAAGATTCAGATCAGAAGAATTCAGATCAGATCAGAAACATTCAGATCAGATCAGAAACATTCAGATCAGATCAGATCAGATCAGCAACATTCAGATCAGTTCAGCAACGTTCAGATCAGATCAGAAAGATTCAGATCAGATCAGAAAGATTCAGATCAGATCAGATCAGATCAGAAAAATTCAGATCAGATCAGATCAGATCAGAAAAATTCAGATCAGATCAGATCAGATCAGAAAAATTCAGATCAGATCAGATCAGAACTTAAAAAATTCAGATCAGAAACATTCAGATCAGGTGAACGGAACGGCTTCTAAATAAGAGAACATAATAAGATCAAAAAATTGAGGCCAATATAATACTCCTCGACCACTAGTACTAAACCTGTAAAACGTTTGATCTTGGAATCATTTATCAACCTCTTTGTCTGTATGTTCTTTAGGTTGGTCAAACGTCGCTCTCGGATGCATCTCACCGACACATCTTGAACCTTAGACTTATGAGTACTATAATTTTCTAAAAAAAGTGAAGGTAGGTATGAAAATTTATGAAAGCAAGATCAACAAAATGAACGTTTTTAACGTGGTATGGATTGTTAACCCTTCAACATTGAACCTTAGACCATTTGTAGTGGAAGGTTTTAGGAGTCCAAAAAGTTAAATATGGAGCTTTTAGACTCCTATTTGCTTACATTGGAGTAGTAAAATGGGTTTTAAAAATGGAAAGGGGAGTGGAAGAGTTCAAATATAGAGGAGTTTTAGACTCTCCAAAAGCAAAAGAAAAAAGAGAAGAAAACGTCGGCATGTGGCTGTTGTTAAGTGGGTGACGTCATGCTGACGTCATCCCTGCATAATAAAATCACTCTTTTATAAAAAAAAGACTATAACTTTTTTATATGTTGTCCAATTTTTTTGAAAAATATATCGAAATTCATAATTTTTTACGATCTTTCATATGACATCAATATTATACATATATAATTCATTTTAAAAAATGAAGTTTCAATAACTAGAGAGTTGAGTAGGCTTAAAAAAACGAAACACAAATTTTTAATTCACAGTGTCTCCACAAATAACTGAATATTACATAAACTCATTTTACTATTTTATAAAAGTGAAAATAGTAATAAAAAAATTAATGATTTTTTTTTAAAATTTTTAACATCAAAATGTGTATTTTTTTAATTTCATTACTCTTCACAAATAAAAATAAAGAAAAATATTGCTTATAATAATTTAATTAATGTTTTACTAAATTGATATGTAAAAAATATGTAGAGTATATTTTATCGACGGTGCACGGATGCAGGGAAAAACAGTATTGACGGAGTGTAAACACAGTTTTTAAATGAACGGAGTCCAAATTTAACAATTTGAACTCTTGACCACTACAAATGGTCTTATATGCATAAAGTTTGATAGCACTTCAACCTTGAATGCTAGTTTAATTATCTCATAAATTTAAAGGTTACACGGAGAAATGGGGCAAACTATTTGGGTACAATTCGGGAAAGTCATCATCATCAAAATAAAGATTGAACATTGGAGTTTGGTTAGTGAAGCATGCACACAGATCATATTACATAGCCAATTATTTCATCCATCCCTTAAAATTTTGCAACTTTACCACTTTTTCTTTTAAGTAGACAATTTGTGGTTTCAATTAATTCTCTCTAATATCCATAAACCTCAACCACATTTTTACTTTATTAATTCTCGAGTCAATCACATTTGATCAAATTTTAAGGGACGGAGGGAGCATTTCATTTGATGCACTCTCTAATCTTATTATGTAATTAACTAATTATGTTTACTATCTTGAAAGATTATTTAGAAATCAAATTTCGTATCAAATATCACATTCTTAATTAATTGAGATTATCTCCAACTTTCAATAAACATACTTAATGCAGTCATTTCTTTCAATTTTATGGAATGACTTTTTTTTTTGGAAGAAATGAACTTAAATTGATATTACATCATTCCGGTACTAGGTAAAATGACAAAAAGATCACTGGCAACCATCGGCCCTCAAACCAGACTCAGAGTTAATCACATCTAAAGAAGCAATAAAACTCGCTGATTCATGATTGGGCGCGATTGAGCCCAAGACGGTTAAAGCAGAACTTCTCTCACTCAAATCCAAGCTCACAGTCTTACAACAACAGAAAACACAAAGATGGAAATAAACAATATGCTCCAAACAATTAAACAACAGAAAAACAAAGAAATAAAAATCCTGCTCCGTCTACCATGCATCACCATCATCCGCACACTCGAACCTCCCCTCTGTCTCAGATGCTTCGGCGGGCCTAAAAATTGAAGCCTGCCTCCTCCACGGTTTTTGGCTTGTCCAGAGCCATGTTATCCCCGATTGAATTCTCTGTTTTTTGTACTTCCCAGATCCTCCTTCGTTTTTGTTCCAATCCCCTGACATTTCCTCATAAGTGCTCCCAAACTCCCCATCTTTTGTCATGCTATTACATGTGCCTATCGTGGATTCTTTCCAATCTCCTCCTCCTCTACCATCCGACTTGTTGTCCTCTTTGAGGTGAAGTTCCTGACCTGAGCTAGATGACCCTTCTACTGGCCACTTGTTACTTCCTGTATGACTAGTCTCCCCCCACTACTAGCTCTAAGATTCACATCAAAAGTTTTTTCCAATACCAAGTTATCCTCATATGACAACGAACAAAATTTATCAAAATGACCAATAATACCACATAGGCTAAAGGGTCAAATAGGCCCTGAACTGACTTAAAGTGTTCAATTAGCCCCTTATATAGGAGGTTCTGCCCGGTCGTCGCCAATTGGGGTGGTTCCCGATGGAATTTTTTGATGAATGTTTTTGAGCATCTTCTTCATTAAGTATAGTTTATTCATACCAAATTTCAGCTAAAAATTCAACCGGGAAGGTAGTCAAATGATTTTTTGAAGATAACTGTGAAGTTAAACAGCGCAGTACATTTTGGAAAATCATTTGACTGTCTTCCCAGTTGAGTTTTTAGCTGAAATTTGGTATGAGTAAACTAGACTTAATGAAGAAGATGCGCAAAAAATTTCATCAAAAAATTCCACCGGGAACCGCCCCAATTAGCGACGGCCGGGCAGAACCTTCTATATAAGGGGCTAATTGAACACTTTAAGACAGTTCAAGGGCCTATTTGACCCTTTAGCCTACCACATATAAAGCTAAAATTGGGTAGCTTCTCATACTTAAACTCTACCCAGTGACTAATCCCTCCTTTCTTAAGAGTTGTTCCTTTTTCAGAGTTTTTTTTCACATTCATACAGACCCTGACTTGCAAATAAGCTTCTCATTTTTCATCAAATTGGTTTTCATCATAACTAATAAATTTACCAATAAAGTTATCAACTTTTCTAGCAGTGACTAGATTTATGTAACTATATGGGACATTATGAACCTGTATCCAAAATTCAACCTCATTGAGATTAATCTTAATTGTAATATCTGTCGGCTTCACCTCTTTTAGGATCAACATATTTCTTTCAAACAACCAAGGACCTCCCTCTAAAACACGTTTCAATTCCACAATATGATAGAAGGTAAAGAGATACCTTTTTCACATATTTCTTTGATCGACACACCTTTTTCTGGCCTCCACGGCGAAGCCACGATTCTTTAAAAAATAGAAATTTGATTTTCCGATCAGTCAGTAGAGCCCCCACAACCGGAAAGCTCGGCCTCTTCTCCTCCACTGTTGGTTAAGTTCTTCGAACTCGTCGTCATCAAAATTCAATTCTTAAGTGTCACCCCTTATCGCCATCTTCTTGCATTGATTGACAATTGTTTCCATCAGAGGCTGCCAGCTTCTTGATTGATCGGGATCCTTAGCCGCACGGCACAGACTCCGCCCTTCTCCACGCAGAAGACCTCGCCGCTGCTGCCAACCCTAGCCCCCACCGCCCTCTGTCATTTGCGACCGTTCACCGCCAACAACGCTGCGGGATATAAGATAACCACTTCTGGCGCCACTCCACGACAATGTCGATAGCAGAGAGAAAACTCTAGCGATGGAGAGCCACCTTAGAGAGAGAGAACTCAACTTTGGAGGATAAAACATTATTGATCGGACTTGTTGTATTTTATGGAATGACTTATTAAGTACCTCTTTGGAAATAGCTCATAAAAATTGAATACAAAGAGGTCATGGTTGATGATATATAGTTTATCAATTTTATGATTATATAAGATTATTATTTGGCACTAATGTACTCGTGTGGCAATGATAAACTATAATAATAATTGTTTGTTTAAGGAGCATATATGGATAGAGATGCTCTTATATAAGTTGGGTTCTACCTGAGAAGCCATTCTCTTGGTTCAGGACGTAGCAAGGACCAAAAGCTTGAGTGAGTCACTACAAAACAATTCGCACAAATTTTAACATGCACATTTCAACACTACAAAAAGCAAGCTTTTTTGAAATTTGGATGGGAATTTGGATGGGACACGCACGATTGCCCCCCTTACCTCGACCCTGCCTAGTTTTCGTCTATGTCTTGAGAATATAATATGGGTGATACACATACATAGCCTTAGTTTTGTTAAGAAATCGTTTTAATTTCCATAATATTGTATTTATTAGTTGACTTCTTTTCCTTTTCAGGTGATGACCGACTTGTTCTGTTCGGCACCCTCTTTATGTGTGTGTGAGATTTATGAAGGATGCATAGTAGAGTTTATTTTGGGAGATTTACCCAAATAGGAGTAATTAAATTCTTAACTGTCAAAATAGGACTAAAGTTCAAAAATTCTCCAACTAGGAGTTATTATTTGTAGTTAGGCAAAAATACCCCTAAACCTTTACTCAACATACTCTCGCCGACAGACTGCCCGATCGGCCCTGCAGATCTGACCGCTCCCACTGTAGATCCAACCAGATTTGGCCACCAGCGGCCACCGACTACTGCTCTTACAAATCCAGCAGCCACCGTCGCAGATCCGGCCAGTGCTACTGCAGTTGTGACCGCCATCGCCGATGTGGTAATTTTTTTTAGCAGAATGCCAACATGAATCAAGAATGCCACATTGATGGCATTTTCAGAGAAAAATTGGCAATTTTAACAACCAAAGAATAAGGTGGACATCAGACCTACGACCACACAGAATACTGGAAGAGACAAACAGAGAAGATGAGGAGGAAGGATGGATAAGATTGAGTTACTTTATTCGGCTTATGCTCGCCCCTGCTCGCCGATGCTCGTCTTTGTCGCTCTTTGCCGCCGCTTGCCGCACCAGAAGGGGTCATTGTTGCAGGATTCCAATCGAAGAAGATGAGAGGAGAAAAAAACTGAATGTACCTGGGAGGAATAGAAGTTGAATGGATGATCCGTGTGGGAGGGGGAAAGGTCTGGGACTCTGGGCGAAGGAGAATGTTACACGTAGGAGGGTAACTTTTGAATAGTTGTCCCATTTAGGGAATAAAATTTAACTACTCCTGTTTGAGAACTTGAACAATAATTTAGTCCTACGTAAGGAATGAAATTCTTTATTTTGATTCACTAACTTGCATAAGTATCATGGTATTAGAGCATCTAAAATAATCAATCAGAAAACATGTCGGCTGTGATGAGAGAGGTGACGGGCTCAGCAACCCACTATCCGATCAATGGAAAGTGTTGATCTCAGCGTTTGGTTATCCGCAAAATTCTAATGGCCGGATGTCCGGTAAGTTTGATAATAAATCATGGATTATCAACTAGTGTGACTAATCATGTTTGTGGTAATTTGACTTATTTGCGTCAAATTAAAACTATCAAGCCTTGTTCTTTGGGTTTACGTTATGGTCAAATTGTCATAACGATGCAAGAAGGGAGTGCACATATAACTAATATTTTATTTTTGCATAATGTTCTATATGTCCCTAGCTTAAATGGTAATTGTATATCGGTGTCACAATGGAGTGGTGCCCTTGAATGTTTTGTGCAGTTCACTTCTAACATGTGTGTTATACAGGACTGCCTCTTGAGGAAGCCGATTGAAATGGGTGAGCGGCGGAATGGATTGAAAAATATAGAATATTGACTTACCATTCCAACAATATAATTTTATGTTTATCCATGTTGCAAGGCCATGCAAGTCATAAGTCGGGGTATCTCCCGCTATAGGATATCTCACTCTTAGAGTACAATGACTGTAACACCTCGGCCTCGCAATGCCCGAGATAGTTACTTGGGACCTCTATCATTGTTGATAGCATAGAATTATGTTTGTTTGAGTGCGTAATTTTAACTAGTTTTATTTGTTGTTATTTGGAAAATTACACACTTTTGGTGTAATAGTTTATTTTTCCTATTTTGTTTGTAATTTGTTTAGATTAGGATTATTCTGAGCTTTAACTAGGTAAAGATCATCAAAAGGATCCTTGGAAAGGTGAAGGAAAGTGCAAGGGAACAAGATCAAGTGAAAGTTTGGGAAAAAAGTCATTTACCCAGTCGGGTTAAGCATATACCCGATCGGGTATTGACTTGATCCGAAGATCAAATCTGATTTGAAGGCAATTTAACGTGCAGGGCGAAGATTTGGCAAAGATTTGTCTTTTACCCGATCGGGTAAATCAAAAACCCGTTCTGGTATATTGTGACAGATGAAGGTTCCAGGCACTTACTCAAGAAACCCGTTTGGATTTCTCAAAAACCCGGTCGGGTAAATGGCCCTGACAGCTCCAAACACCTATAAGTACACCCCACTTTCTTCTCATTTAATCACCAATTCACACATATTCTTTAGCTCAGTTTAGATTAGTGTTTTCTTTATATTTTCTATCATGTTTAGTCTCCAAATGAGGAGCTAAACTCTTCCATCTTGGTTTTGCTACTTTGAAGCTTAATGAATTGTAAGTTGTGAGTTATTTCCTTTAATCTTCTTCCTTGAATATTAATTTTTCCCTTAATACTATATCTATATTAATGTTGGGGAGTGTTGCTAAGATGACAATTAGTTAACATCTTGACATTAGTTATAGTAGTATTTATTTTCTTCCTTTATATTAATGTTGGGGAGTGTTGCTAAGATGACAATTAGTTAACATCTTGACATTAGTTATAGTACGATTTATCTTCTTTAATATTCTTCCTTGAATATTAATTAATTCCTATTCATATTTCATATTAATATTTTGAGCATTACTTAAAGGATCAACTAGTTTTGTTTCATATATTAATTAATACTAGAATCGATCGACGAATACGCTTGTTAATCGTTCGGTCGTTTCACGGTAGTAAACTTTGATTATTAATGCAAAGGGGAATTAATTATATTGATTAAACCAATAAACCGCTTGTGTTGACGTTATCAATCTCAATCGTTTTCATCTTGATTTTATTGCTACTATCGGGTTAATATACAACGCGTGTTCTATATTAACTCGGTAGTAAGTTTTAGTAATGAACGTGTCTCGTTATTAATAACTACCCTCGATGAACTAGATATACTCCTCGATTGAGTATTCGAGAGGAAGATAGTTAAAGATATAACCGGGACCGACGAACATTTCATTAAGTGGAAAAAAGCAAAGCCAAGTCTTCTTCTCATTAATTAAACCACATAAGTCGTTCATCTTTGTGTTTAAATATTCTTAAAAGTTCTTCAACAACAAATCTAAAAACCCCCCTTATTACTAGTTATAAAAAGAGAAGTATTCCTTTCCCTGCGGATACGAACCTTAGTACACTATACTACATATTAGTGTTGTATTGAATATTTATTTTGAAGTGCACATCACGACAAAGTGCACATCAATTGTCCTCACAAACCTCCACGAGCCTTTTATTGCACACTTTGCCCTCACCCTTGCACACCCTGAGAAACTTCCCAAGACTACTCTCGTGCAAGCACGCTTAACTTGGGGTTCTTAGGAGCTGAGCTCCCTTAATAGGAGATGAGTGGTGGTGGTATGAGTAGTACAATGAATAATTTTAAATTAATCCCGAGTGTAAAATTATCCCACTTACGATCACAACGTCCTCGTTGTGCCCATAAGTCAATTCATTCTCAATCATAACCCATAATCTTTCTCTACTGAGTGCCCACTCGATATTCAACGGATCCGCACATTGTCGCTGGGTTGCTTTGATACCACTCTTAATACCTTGGCCTCGCAGTGCCAGATATCGTTTCTTGGGACATCTAGTACTATCCTCAAAAGTGTCTGAGATCGCACACTTTATCCTCTCTCGTGAGTGCGCTGAGAAACTTCCCAGGGGGTCACCCATTCCAAGACTACTCCCGTGCAAGCACGCTTAACTTGGAGTTCTTAGGAAATTAGCTCCCTTAAAAGGAGATGCACCTTGTTGGTATGCATAGTACTATTAATCCTTTTAAATTAATCTCAAATGTTACAGTGACAACTGACAAGGGTCAAACTGCATTGCAATCATCTAAAATATAGAAGGAAAAACATTGTGTAACATTAGTTTTAGGCTATGTAGCATCGATACGGGTATGCGGAAACGGGAATGGGGATACGACAAAACAAAAAACAGTAGGATACGGATACAGGGCCATATTTTTAAATACTAAAAGTTGTGGGGATGTATTTATAAATATTAAAAATTATAGGGGTGTATTTATAAACATTAAAAATACATTTTTAAAAAAAAATATACATATATTATCGAATCCTCTGACGTCTACCCATTCATGGCATTGAAGCATTTTACATTTTCTAGATACTTAGAAATAAATCCATATTTATTTCATATACACTAGTGCATCTCGAAATATAAATATGCTCAATAAGTCATTAATAAAAAATGAGAAATAAGTCAAACAACTACAATTTTGAAATTAAAAGTGCAAGTGCTCAAAGTTCTAGAATATAATATCGAAGATAGAAAACAGTATTTTAAAAGTTCTAATACATATTTCTGATAGGAGCTACGAGTATTAATTATTAGGGATTAGAAGATGAGTGAATTAGGAATAAGACCAATAGTAATGTACCACATAAAAGCAAGGTAAAAATTATTTTTAGCTTTTCATTTTTTAAGAATTTTTTTTGTGTAAATTTTGGTTTTTTTTATAAATTCGGAATTGTTTTTTAAAGGTTATACGTGTATCCGTCAGGATACGGGTATCCGAAATACTAAAATAATTACCAAAAAATGGAAACTTTTAAAAATTGCAGATACGGCCGGGAACATACAGTACGGGTATCCTAGAATATCAGATGCGTGAACATTTCCGATACGTCGATACGGTACCCTGCCGAAGTATCAGTGCTTCATAGGTTTTAGGCAATCGGGTTTTGATAGATGACCTTCTTGTCAATTCTATATTACCCACACATAGCCTTGAAATTGTTTAATTACCTTCAACACAAAGTTTGTTTAAGCTGTTGTTAGCCAGCTTGTTGTACACCTTTGGTAAGTCATTAAAACATTTCAACAAATACTCTAGATAAATATCGATATAGTCACATGGGTTTATTATTAAAAATATTTAGGTTTTTGAAAAATTAAAAATTAGAGAGGATTCAAATAACATTATCCAAAATTTAATTTCTAATACAGTAATAAACAAAACTTAATAAACTCTCTCAACTCCCTCCATCTTCGTAATGAGCACTGCGAACGAGGTCAGGTTGAGCAAAAATTTCTGGGATTAGACAGACGTTATATGCTTCCCCTAAACTTGCGGAAGTGCTAAATAGACGGAGTATCAAACAAACACTTATTGAGTAAACGCCGCAGGGAGTTAGTAGTAGTGCTCTCTCCCTGTGTTGCAGCCTCATGGGAGTCACTTCTCTCGCTCTGTGCAAGCAAACAGTCTCGCGGGAGTCGCTTCTATCACCCTGTCCAGCAAGCAGCCTCACAGGAGTTCTTCTCTAGGGTCTTCTTTTCAATTTTGAAATTCCTTGTATGTTGTTGTTGTATATTGTGACTAAGGTACCTTTGGATTTTGATGATGCATCGATTATAGACTTTAGGAAGAAGTACTCATAAAAACGAAAAACAAAAAGAAGAGTAATCTCAAAAGAAGAATGTACCAAAACAAAGAAAAGAAGAGGTACAAAAAGAGTCAACTGAATTAAGTTTGTTCTTAGAAAATCAGCATCCAGCTGTATTTCAGGCAGCTTATTTTAAACCAAAATGATCACTTTTATATCTAAGTGAAGGTCTCAAAATTACCAAAAAAACATGGGATCAAACAAAAGAACAAAAAGAGACTCGAGCTACACCTAATCGAGACAAAAAGGGAGCAATTTGAAGATAGAAGATCAAATGGATCTATCAACGTTCCAGATTGAATCTCCTCAACCAACGAGAGATATTCAACAGTCAAAAGTCTATAAATACCCAAGGAATTTGACGAAGAAGATTCAGTGAGCTCAGTGCAATCAACACAAAAATATACAGAAGATCCAGCAAAAGAGGAAGTGTTATAAATCATCACTTCACTCTTAGCTCGTTCACATTTCTTTAAGCTCTTAGACTAGTTCACTTTGAAAATTCACACTAGATCTTAGAATAGTTAGAAAAGAAGAAGTTGCAAGACCTTTGGAAGAATTTGTGAAACAAATCCAAAAAGTGATTAGAATAGGACATGAGTAACTTTTGAATCATCTCGATTCATTAGTGAAAAACCTAGGAGTTAGGACTGAGTAGCTTTTGAATCACACTAATTCAATAGTGAAACACCTAAATGCAAGAGTAACTTGGAATGAGCTGTACTCCTTGTGAAAACCTAACAGTTTATGCTCATGATCAAGAATAAACTGGTCACTAGGTTTATTGGTTAATAATTTATTCGAAATCCATCTGAAAGAGGGTGGGATTGGATGTAAAAGGCTTACACCACCTTTGAACCTGGATATATCATTGTGTCATCTTTCTTAAACTATACAAATCATTCACTAAGTCCAACAAGTTGCATTAATATAAACATTATTTGTATACACAGCTAAAGTTGAACAATTTTCCTCAACTTTGAAAAATATCCTAAATAACTCCCAGAAAACCAGCTCACTCAAAAGCATACTGACTTCACTTTCACATCTGCTCAACCTTACTGCCAAATATGATTCAATAAATCAACTCTTGTTCTTCTATTATATAAGTGTGTTCACAAAAGGTCAAGAATTTCGTTGAAGATTTTAAAACCTCTCAAATGGTTTAAGGATCAACTCATAAAGAGGGAAAGAGACTTAAAAGTCAAGTTGATCATGATAAACTAATTTATCAAGTCTTTTAGTACGATTTTCTTTGTTCTTAATCATTCCATTATCGGCGGACGGGTTCCTAGCGTATGTCTAGGGTTAGTTTTTTCCGGCGGCCGACTTTTAATCGGCAGTGTCCGGCGAGTTGTTTGGGTTATCCCAGGATTTTTTTCAGATAACAGAGAGTCATATGGCCATAGTAAGTTGGAATTGCAAGGGACTTGGAAATCTTGCCACAGTTCAAGTTCTTAGTGATATGGTGCGAGAGAGGAAAACGTTGGCCATTTTTTTGATGGAAACGAAGGCAGGACGCCGCAGAATCAAGGAGACTATGGCAACTTTGGGGTTTCGATCAGGCTGGGTAGTTGACAGTATTGGTTTAAGTGGGGGGTTGGCTTTGTTTTGGCGTGAAGAGCTGGACGTGCAGAATCTCGATTCAGGGCAATATTTCATAGATTGCTTTATTAAAGTTCAGGAAGGAGAGGCACGATGGAGATTTACTAGCTACTATGGCATGCCAGACCGAGGAAGATGCAGAGAGGCTTGGTCATTGCTACAGAATTTGGCAAATAGAAGCAACCTCCCATGGTTAGTCATGGGGGATTTTAACGATATAATGTATGCTAGCGAAAAGAGAGGTGGAGCACCAAAACAATTGTGGCAGTTGTGTGGATTCCGGGAGACTGTGTGGGCATGTGGTCTTAGAGATTTTCCTTTCGAAGGTTAGCAATGGACTTGGGAAAGAGGACGAGGAACGACATCTTTAGTGGAGGAGAAACTAGACCAGGTACTTGCCAATGATTATTGGCGCAATCTATAAGGGGCAGCTTGTGCTTTTTCCTTGGAGGGAGTGACTAGTGATCACCTTATGATACTGGTTCGCTGGCAAACTTTATGCGAAATGACAAGAAGATGACCTTTCAAATTCGAGAAGGTTTGGGTTAGGGAAGAAGAATGTCGAGTTGTGATTAAGAGGAGCTGGGACCAAAGTAAAGGTAAACAGATTTGGCAACAGTTAGGCTACTGCAGCGAAGCTTTGGGTAGATGGGGAAGGAGTAGACAGCTGGGATTTTCTGCCAGAATTGCAGTGTGCAAAAGAAGGCTAAAAGAGCTCTGATGAAGAAGAGGACAACGCTACGAAGCAGAATTTCAACGAGTGAGAAAAACTATGGTGGAATTGCTAGAACAACAAAATATTTTTTGGAGACAACGAGGAAAAGAGTTTTGGCTTCGGGAGGGGGATACTAACTCAAATTTTTTTCACAACTCAGTAAAGCAGAGAAGAAGAAGAAACCGAATGGTGGGATTAAAAGATTCAGATGGGAATTGCATTACAGAAAGGGAGGTCATGAGCCATAAAATTGTTGAGTATTTCGGATCTATTTGTTTATCCAATGGACCAGGCGGGATGGAGGTTGAAATGGACAGAGTGACAATGGTGACCGAAGCCCAAAACAGGAGGCTTATGCAGCCAATTACAACTGCAGAAGTGAAGAAGGCCTCATTTGCGATGCACCCAGACAAATCACCAAGTCCAGTCGGTATGAACCCAAGTTTTTTCCAAAATTATTGGGATATTGTGGGGCCCGAGGTTGTAGATTTTTGTGTGACTATATTTGAGGAGGGGAGAATTCTGCCAGTAATTAATAAAACTAATCTGGTGCTAATTCCTAAAAAAGAAAAACCTGAGACTTTAGGGGATTGAAGAACGATAGCCTTGTGCAATGTAATTTATAAGATCTTTGCGAAAGTTTTGGCAAATCGAATGAAAGGTATTCTGAATGGTATTGTGGCTGAAAATCAAAGTGCTTTCATTCCTGGACAATCTATTGTAGACAATGTTATAATTGCTTTCGAGACTCATCATTATTTAAAACGAAAGAGGCAAGGAAAGTAGGGTTTTGTAGCACTAAAGTTGGATATTAGTAAGGCATACGACAGAGTTGAATGTAATTTTCTTAGAACGGTGATGGAGCGGCTGGGGTTCGCGGCTAAATGGATGCAATTAATGATTGAATGTGTTTCATCAGTTTCCTATCTCATCCCTTTTGATAATTCGGTTTTGGGACCAATATTACCAAAAAGGGGATTGAGACAAGGGGATCCTTTATCGCCCTACCTATTTATTTTGGTGACAGAAGGCCTGAGCACAATGATAAGAGAACAAGAGGCGAAAGGAAGGCTTCGTGGAGTGGTGGTTGCAAGGAAAGCTCCGAAAATTTCTCACTTATTATTTGCAGATGACAGTTTTTTATTTTTCAGGGCTCACAGGGAAGAATCCAATGTCGTTAAGGATATTTTTCAGAGGTATGAAACTCAATCAGGGAAAATTATTAATTTCAATAAGACAAGCATATCTTTCATTGCAAACGTTGGGGATAATGTTCGGGAAGAGTTGTGTTTGTCTTTAGGGGTTTCACAGGAGGTGATTACCGCAAAATATTTGGGCTTTACGGCTTTAGTGGGGAGAAAGAAGAAGGAAATATTTGATTATCTCAAAGAAAGGGTGTTGAAAAGATTGCAGAGCTGGAATAATAGATTCTCATCTCGTGTCGGTAGAGAAATTTTATTGAAGACTGTCATTTAGGCTATGCCTACTTATGCCATGAATGTTTTCATGCTTCGAGACGGTTTAATTTCTGAAGTTGAAAAACTTATGAATGGTTATTGGTGGAAAGGGAAAGATTTTATGAATAAAGGCTTAAGATGGAGATATTGGCATAATATGTGTAGCCCTAAGGCTCAAGGAGGGTTGGGTTTTAAGCGTCTCAAAGAATTTAATATTGCAATGTTAGGAAAATAGGGTTGGAAATTATTGACTGAGCCAAATTCTCTGGTAGGAAGGGTACTTAAAGCAAAATATTTCCTGGGAGTACCTTTGCGGAGGCTAACTTGGGTAGTAACCCGTCTTTTGTATGGCGTAGTATTTTGATGGCTCAATCGGTGGTAGTGGCGGGAGCGAGGCGCAGAGTTGGGAACGGAAAGTCTATTTCCGTTTGGAATGATGTGTGGCTTCCAGTCTCGGGCTCTGGGAGGGTCCAATATAATCGTCCTGAGGGCATTGCAGATATGAACTTGGCAGTTTTGATGTTAGAAGATGGGAAGGGGTGGAATGAAGGTCGAGTTAAATCTATTTTTTCAGAGGAAGAGGCAACTAATATTTTAAGTATTCCCTTGAGTATACGGCAGGTGGATGACGGATACCAATGGAAGCATGATTTAAAAGGCCTATATTCAATTAGGAGTTGCTATAAACAACAAGTAGGTGATTTACATCAATCGGGCTGAAACAGTTGGACGGCTGTTTGGGGCTTTAAATTGCCACTGAAAGTTAAATTATTTTTTTGGCAAGTGGCGACTGAGATATTACCTACAAATGACGTATTAAGAAGTAGATATGTTTGGGTTCCAACTGAATGTCATATTTGTAAAACAGCGACCGAGTCGTCCCTTCATTTGTTTAGGGACTATTCTGCTATGAAGGGGATGTGGGCAGCAGTAGGTTTTCCGGTGGCAGCAGGCGGGTCATCATTTGCAAGCTGGGTGGAGGCTGTTTTCAATACGCTAAATGAGGAACAACTTTGTAGGTTTGTGATGCTCCTTTGGAGCTGCTGGAAACAGAGGAACTGTTTGGTTTGGAAGGGAGAAGCTTTCGTGATTGAAAGCGTGAGAAGAGCAGCTCTAGCTACTCTAGAAAACTGGAGAGCAGCCCAAGCGTCGGGCAGTGGGATGAGGGTGGTAGCATCTGGTCAGGGAGATCATCAAAGGTGGAATAAACCTGAAACGGGGTGGATTAAAAGTAACGTGGATGCGACATGTGATGACCGTGGTGGGACAAGGGCTTGTGGATGGGTGGCTAGAGGAAGTGAAGGGCATTTTATTCGCGCTAGGGGGAGGGCTGTCAAGGCTTGCTGGTCCCCATTCGAGACGGAATCTCTAGGGGTGAGGGAAGCTATTTTATGGGCAAAAGAGAATGGTTGGGTGCGAATAGAAGTTGAGACACATGCTGCTTTGGTGATTTCTGGCATACAAGATGATCCCGGGATTTCTCAGGTGGGATTAATTTTAGAGTATGTTAAATATTTAGTAAAGGAAAATGATGACATAAGAATCAGATGGTGCAAATGATCTGCGAATCAAGTGGCTCATGTTTTAGCTAGAGCTTTTGTTACTAAGCCAGGCTATGATAACAATTATAGTATTCCTCCTGATTATATTGTAAGCTGACTGGCGAATGATTTGTTGGATTAATGAGAGGCTATTTTCCATAATAAAAAAAGACTTAAAAGTCGAAAATGTTTAAAAGTCTATTCATCATTCCCTCCCCCTAGACTTTTACCTTACTAAGGACCATCACGGTGTATAGCACGGCCTTTTCATTTTCAAATTCCTTTTGGGTTATGCAAGATAAAATTCAAAAATTTGGAAATTACTTATGCTAATAATATGAAATTCATCAGAACATCTAAATTATGCAAAAAAAAACTTAAATATTCTGTATGTCCCTAGCTTGAATTGTAATTGTATATTAGTGTCACAATTGAGCGATGAACTCGATTGTTTTGTGCGGTTCACTTCTATCATGTGTGATATACAATTTTGTCTCTCGATGAAGCCGATTGGAATGAGTGAGCGGCGGAATGGAATGTACTATCTCAAGGAGGCTTCAATTTCTAAAATATTTGCAGTGGATGGCTATGTTGTAAGAACCAGACCGTGAGGCGACCCGAACAATAGACCGGGTCAACCCATTCAATAACCGGTAAACCCGATCAATACTATATGTACATGTGTGTGTGTGCACGCGCATGTGTGTGTGTGTGTTTACAGTTTTAAATAATTATCCATCATAATCAAATTTTGACAATACTTTATACACATAAAAAACTAGTATTCTCAAACACACAATTTTTAAATGAAAGCATTTTAAATTAGAGGAATAAAAAATACTTGTATGAACATTACATTAATTACAAAATATGAGAAATATTGTACTACATATAAATCTAAATTTCAGTTATATCTAAAAAAAATATACATAATGAAAAGAAATATAGTAAATACATTAATATGCATTATATGCATTATTAGTTTTCATATTATTATTACTTAATAAAATAAGGTTTAACTCTTTAAGATGCGATAATAATAACTAAGGAGTAGTGTCGTTCGGTGCTTCCTTTCACATTAAGAATAATAATGTTATTGCTTAACAAATATATGGTCCAACAAGGTAAAGTGGATTGTTGGATAGCTGCTTCATCTCTCTACGAGTGGTTTCATGTTCGAATCCCTGTCACAAAATTTTGCTTTTTCTTTCCGGGTTTAAACGGGTTCCGTGGGTTTGAGCGGTGTGTGCCACGTCCGGGTTTGAGCATGTCTATTGGGTAATTCCGGTTTTGGTTCAATTAGCGGGTTAGTAAATAACCGGACCGGATTATAGCCCGGTTCGCCGGGTTCCTGTTAGTTCTAGTAAGGTTAGTGGTATTTTTGAGCTTGTGCACTGTGATTTGTGGGGACCTTATAACACTCCTGCTTCTTGTGGTGCTAAACAATTTTTTACTATTGTTGATGATTATTGCGTGCGGTGTGGGTTTAACGTTGATTGACAAAAAGAAAGTTTCTACAATGTTTTTTTCGTTTGTTGCTATGGTCGAATGTCAGTTTTATAAGAAGGTTTCTATTGTCTGAAGTGATGATGGCACATAGTTTAATTGTTTGAAAGATTTATTTAGCAAAAGTGACGTCTTGTTTCAAACGTCTTGTGCTGGTACGCCACAACAAAACAGGCATGTTGAGCGAAAACATCGGCACATACATAATGTGGTCAGGGCTGTGAGATTCCAGGGGAATTCACCTATTTCTTTTTGGAGAAGTGTGTGTTGACGGCAACACACCTTATTAATTGAACTCTTTCTGTTGTGCTTGATTATGAAACACCATATGACATACATATTTATCGGTGTACGACCAGATTATGCACCCATGTGTGTGTTTGGTTGCTTATGTTATGCTTTTAAATTTTTAATATGTGGTCTAAAGGCAATAAGTTTATTAGCCAATTCAAGTTCGAAAATGTGTCTTTGTTGGATATCTGTTTGAAAAAAAAGAGTGGATTATTTATGACCTTGAGACACGTGAATTTTTTGTGTCCCGAGATGTGATTTTTTTTAAAAATATTTTCCTGTTTATGATGAATTCTACTGAGTCTCCTGAATAACTCGTTGAGATGGGAATTATTGATTATGATGGTTTTGAAGCATCAACCCATTTACCTGGGCTGACACATGGCGCTGCTGAGGAACCACGGATACATGATTCCCCTCCTTCTAACCACACCGAGGATTCTACCTCTGTCTCTCGAGAAACACAAACTACAACCCTTGACGTCCATCCTGATTTGGGGCGTGGTTAGTGCACTAAGACGCCCTCCATCTGCCTCAAAGACTATGTGACTATTGTTAAAGACAGTTTGTTACTCACTCCACCTACTTCATTTTTTTCCTCAGGTACGTCATTTCCTCTAACTCACTATGTTAGTTGCCATAGTTTTTCTGCAAAACACCGTTTTCTTTTCTCACAACCATTTCTTCAGGCATGGAACCACATACATTTCGGGAGGCGGTTTCCAATGCTGGATCTGGATGGCGTAATGTTATGCGCCTTGAGATTGAAGCACTCGAGAAGAATTCCACGTGAAATCTCTTTCCTTTACACCCGAGAAAGCGTGCTTTGGGATGTCATTGGGTCTATAAAATTAAACTTAAATACGATAGTACTCTGGAACGCCTGAAAGCTCGTCTCGGTATTTTTGGTAATCGGAAGGTGACCGGTTTCAGGGGAGGATGTGGGGGTGGGGGGTCAGTGCCCCTGCTTCAGCTATACGAGATAGGTATAGAAGGGGGTGGACGCCTTGATTGTCCCTTTCCCTTTTTTCTTGCGACTCATGCAGATCTGTGTATGGATCTGTGCATTAAGTCAACAAGATGAAATGGAAAAGAGTTGTGTCTTTGATTTAGAATTCAAGAGGAAGAAGAAGACAAATGAGTGGGGATTGGGGAATACTACGTATGAAAAGTAGGAAACGGGGGAATAGGAAGTGCTGTTAGTATATGAGTTGGGACTTTTGTCTTGAGGATATGAAGAGACCACATTGGTAAAGAAAAGCAATACTCCATTTGATGTTTACAAATTAAATCATGTGTGGCCACCACATCAATTATCAAACAACATTTAATACGGATGGAATACATAACGGTGCAAAGCTACTAGTAAACAATCGACTCGCCTGACCCGTGACTTGAACTCCAAACAGGTCATCGTTCGGACCGGTTTCTTAAACCTAGGTTTCTCTAAGGCCAACTTAAAAAGAAATTAAAAAAGTGTTTGCAATTGTTTTTTATTTAAAAAATCACTTTTTAAAGCAATTTTAGAAAAAGTGCTTCATAGTAAACGTTGATAGTATTTGAGAAAAATTGATTTTGAAAAGAAATAGGTGATAGTGTATGGCAAGTTATGTTTTTTTGTGCAATAGAAAAAGTAAAAGAGGATTCTAGCTCTTAGATTTTTAAGTGTTTGATTTAAGCACAAGTCACTTCAAAACACCCTTTTCAACTTTTTGACTCCCGGAGCTAGCCTGTCACACTTCTCGCTGCATGCTACTGACCGTTGTACTTGCCTCCCACTTATCCCGTGGGTTTTTTCATTCTTGCCTTTCTTGATCGTTCCCCCCACTTAAATTATTCTCTAGTTCTGCCACGGGTCGGTTTAAACTACACCGAGGCATTTTCCCCCCATATCCAAGATGGTGATTGTACATGCTTTTCTTGCCATAGCCACTTGTAAAAATTGAGAATTACATCATATGGATGTTCATAATGCTTTTCTCCTTGGAGATCTCCATGAAGATGTCTATACAAAACTTCCTCCAGGATATAAAACCACACATCCTGACTTGGTGTGTCGTCTTAACAAATCTTTATATGGCCTCAAACAGGCACCACGATGATGGTTTGCCAAATTGGTCAGTGCCCTCAAAGGATATGGTTTTCTTCAATCCTATGTTGATTATTTTTTATTCACTCGTACCCGAGTGATATTCAGCTCAATGTGCTGGTGTATGTTGATGATGTTATCATATCTGGAAACAATAGTGCTCCCATTTCCCATTATAAGTCCTACTTGAGTGACTGCTTTCATATGAAGGATTTAGTACTTTCAAATACTTTCTGTGCATTGAGGTTGCCAGGAGCAGGACATGTTTATTTCATACACAACGTAAATATTCCCTAGATATTATTTCTGAAACAGGTTTGTTGGGTGCCAAACCCGCCACATTTCCTGTTGAACAACATCATAATTTTGGCAATGATAATGGCCCTATGCAATACAGGCGTCTCATTGGTCGCCCAATTTACTTGACCGTTACTCGTCCTGACCTCACTTATTCGGTCCATATTTCATCGGAATTCACGCAATCCCTACGATGTGTGCACGGGGATGTTGCTCTACGACTTGTATGTTATTTTAAAGGCTCAACCAGACAAGGTATTTTTCTTCGCCCTAAGAGTATTCTTACTATTACTAGGTGGTGTGATTCTGATTGGGCAGCATGTCCTCTTACTCGGCATTCTCCGGTTTCATGGAAAACCTAAAAACAATCTATCGTGTCTCTCTCTTCCACAGAAGCTCAGTATCACTCTATTGCCGTTGCAACTTGTGAACTAAAGTGGTTAAAAGTTGTACTCTTAAGTCTGGGAGCTCACCATCCCACAATCATTCCTCTCTTCTGTGATAGTCAGCCTGCTCTTCATATTGCTCATAATCTGGTTTTCACTTGCGAACCAAACACATTGAAGTTGATTATCATTTTGTACGGGATGTCATTCGACAACAACTTTGTAAGGAATATATTGTATTTAGATTTTGATGATGTTGTACAAATTAGAAAATTAGAGTACCCCTGTAGACAAATTGTACTTAGAATTTTCTATTGTAAAAAAAACTGGGGTACTCCTGTATTATTCACAATTTTTTAGAATTTTCTATTGTGAGTAATAGAATAATCGACTGTGAGAACTGAGGTATTTTATTCCCCATAGGACAAAACTGGCTTTGACCTTATGTTTGGAACACTCAAGGCCTCCACTCAACTACTGAACTACTCAAGGGTAAGTGCACTTTATTTCTTAAGAAGCATTCGTGTTTAGTGATTTTTGGCAATAGCGTAAAAGTGAACCTCATAAGGAGCACTTTTGATTGAATAGTCTGTTAATTTTATGAAATTTTTTATTTATACACAAAATTTATGCACACTTAATATCCATTTCTACGTAATTATATGTACAAACAATCAATATGTAAACTCATAAGTTTGTAATTTTGTACATGCCAACCAGAGTTGTGCTAGGTGTCCACATTTTGGTGTACACCTTTCGTACATTCGTCTGTCTCACGCACACAAAATTGTTTGTCCACAGATAACTATCTACGTGAGACAGACGAATGTACCAAAAGTGTACACAAAAAATTATATTTTTCTGCCAAAAATTATTGTAATTTTATTCATCTACGCACCATAAAGGCATAAAGTCCACTTGCCCCGAAACTTCACCTTTATTACCAACAAAGAAGCATTTGTTTTTTTTGCAAGAAGAAGCATTTGAAAATTGGTTGCCAGAAAAAGATAAACATTTTGCAGTAGCTGTACTTCATTGACACCTTTCGCACTTAATTAAACTAAACAATTCAGACTAGCGTAATGAGTTATTTGACTGCGTCCTATACGTACTTAATACGAAGTACTACGAATATGTATTACCCAAACTAACAACATAGAGAAGAGAGTAACCCAAGGGTGATTAATACGAAGTACTACGAATATGTACTACGATTATTGCGGCTAGATTAACCCCGTGCCTCTCGGGGTTGATTAATCAAGCCCAAGGAGCGTTCGTCGATGGCCGCCTAATGTTTGATAACATTTTCCTAGCCCAGGAACTTGTTAGAGGATACAATAGGAAGCGAATTTCGCCAAGATGTATGATTATGGTGGATTTGCGCAAGGCTTACGACACGATATCATGGGATTTCCTTGAAAAAGTCTTATTGGGCTTGGGCCTCCCAACTCGATTTGTTGGATGGATAATGGAATGTGTCTCGACGTCCTCGTTCTCGGTCTCCTTAAATGGATCACTGTTTGGATTCTTTAAAGGAAAAAGAGGAATACGGCAGGGAGACCCTATGTCCCCGTTGCTCTTTGTTTTGTGTCTTGATTATTTCTCTCGGTTACTCATGTTGAGAACCAAGGGAAATAATTTTAAATTCCACCCCCAATGCTCTTCCTTGGGTATTACCCATTTGGCCTATGCGGATGATCTTATGCTTTTTTCTAGAGGTGACACGTATTCAGTGGAAATATTGGTCAACGCTCTGAAGGACTTTGGGGACGTATCGGGCCTTAGGGTAAACCACGAAAAATCTAATATTTTCGTGGGTGGGGTGAGGGACCAAGAACTTCAAAACATTTTGGATATTGTTGATTATAGACAAGGCGTATTTCCGGTAAGATACCTTGGAATACCTCTTGCTCCACTTAGGATTTCGGTTGCACAATATGCACCATTACTTGATACGGTCAATGATTTTTTAAAAGCTTGGAATACAAAAACACTGTCCTATGCCGGGAAAATTGAACTAATCCGCTCGGTAATTCAAGGGGTTCAATCTTTTTGGCTCCAAATTTTCCCGGTTCCTCGAACCATATTGGATAGGATAGTATCGATTTATAGAATTTTCCTATGGGGTGGGAAATACTCCAAGGTCTCGTGGGATGACATCTGTCTCCCAAAGGAGGAAGGTGGACTTGGCATCCACAATGCCAAAGATTGGAATGATAGTCTTTTGGCCCGCACACTATGGGATGTTCATAGGAAAAAGGATACCCTGTGGGTTCGGTGGATTAATGGAGTGTATCTTCGGGATAAAAATGTGTGGGACTTTGTCCCACATAGCCGAGACTCTCAACTAATGAAGAGGTTGGGTCTCATCCGAGATAGACTGCGAGGATGTTTTAATAACTTAAATGACACCGTACTAGGTTTAAATGCGAGATGCATCAATGATAAGTTGGTGTCGGGAAAAATATATGAACTTTTAAGAGTAAGAGGGACCCCTAGGACCCCGATGACCTTCATTTGGAAATCCTACATCCCTCCGAAGTTCTCTTTTAATGTATGGTTGGCTTTGAGGAACAGACTTCCTACACAGGACAGTCTCGGATACCTTTATATTGTTAATAGATGTGATCTGTGCAAGGGTGGATTGGAAACAATTCCACACCTCTTTTTTTGTTGCCCTTTTGCGTGCAGAGTTTGGGACAAAATTAGGGCATGGGTCGGATTTGGGAATCAGATGAATACACTCCTTAGTGCAATAAAATGGATTTCTAAGAAACGCAAGGGATCAACGTTGAAGGCCAAGGCAGGACGGCTTGCTTTTTGTTCGACGGTTTACCATATCTGGCAAGCAAGGAATAACGCAAGATTTGATGAAGGCATGAAGACTGAAGATGATGTGGTAGCCAAGATCAAGCATGTGGTGTATAAAATACTTTACAGTATTTACCCGCATGATCTGGTGAAAATCTGAACTTGGATAGCATGATATGGAGATTATGGATATCGTGATTTTTGATGTGGGTGTATGTACCTTGCGGCACCCCGTTTTTATTTGGATTTTTTGTAGCCTCCGATAGGTGTGTGCAATTTGGCAGCACCGCTATGTTTTGATTATTTTGATGGGCCAAGTTTACTTGGTGATTTCCATAGATAAGATCGAAGAAAAACCTCTCTTCACCCCACATTATGTGGGGTTGGGGGGGGTTTTAGGAGATCTTAGCTATATGATGTAAAGTTTTTCTGGGTGTTAATATATATTTACATTTCATCCAAAAAAAAAAGAGAAGAGAGTAAATGTGGATAACTTTCTTAATAAAGCCTAAATTGATTGCTTTCTTACCCATGTCATCTCTCTTGTCCATCGATCTTATCCACTAAAGGAGCGAATGTACATTTAAAAGAAGGATAATGTCACATGCATTAATACACAAGTAATAGAACTGAAACATGCCCAAGTACTACGTAATACGTAGTATATTTGATACGGTTCGGGAACTAATAATAGTACTAAAAATTTCATACTTGCGGCTAGCTAGAGATAGACCGGTTTTGATTTCGAGGACTTAAATGGACCAGAACTCAGAGTCTCAAATGTTATTTGCCCGTGAAATCGTTTTGGTTTAATAGTACCGGGCAGACATTATATCTCTTTCTGAATATCGACTTTTATCTCTAGCATTTCTATGTAAGTGAGAAAATTGAAGAGTTTGATATAATTCTTGTATTGACATAACATTTGTAAGGGTTAATGTTTCATGTATTAGAATTAAATTCCTATATTAGAATTGTGGAAAGAAAAAGATTCGATGTTTCCATGTATTAATAACAATAGCTTACCAGGTCCTATCCTGTTGATATCAAAAGATGTGGTAGAATAAAAATTCAGTACTGATAATAACGCTCTTACCGATTATAGATTCAAATGAGCGCAAAGTCACATAATTCTTGAAGCACTTTTTTTTATTATAGATCATCACTGATATATCTATTTTCCCCGGAGTACTTGTTTTAAATTTTTACCTTTGCAAATATATGAGCTTTCAAAGTGAATAAAACAATCCCAATTTCCAAATCAAAACAGCTCAAAACGAACCCAATTACTGGTATCGAACCAAGTTCCTCCCAGCCAATCAATTCTACTAACAGTGGAGCCAGTTTCATTTTCCAAATTGGGCCAGGTTTTGGGGGTATAAAAACTAATCCAAAAACACGTTTTTTCAGTATAAAGACCCCAATGCTGATATACCTGGAAGGAAGCGTATATAGTACCACCGGCTGTACGGTGCTCACCGTACAGCCGGTGGCATTTTTGTAATTTATATTAAATTCGCGTCTCGTACTAAATGAGTATTAAACCACGCCTAGTGAGCAAGTGACATATTTTGTTGAGCATTAGAAGCATAACATTGAGCATCGTGATCTCTGCTTCATCTCTTCGAATTTACTTTCTTTTGAATTTACTTTCTTTTCCTTATTTTTTCCTTTATAAAAACTTATTAAATTATATCTATAATCAACTCTTATGAACTCCAGTATGCGAATTTAATGCAATATGATACTTTTGAAATATACATTGTTATGTCATATTACAAATGAGCATAACATGAATACCCGTTGAGCATACATAACTTATAAAATGAGAATTGATATGAAAATCATAAGTACTTTTAATTGAACATCAAGACATTTTTATTGAGCATCAACTTGAAAAGTATCGCCAATGATTTTCATTATGCGATTGTGATGAACATTGAGTCTGTTCTTTTTAAATGAGCATAAAATAACACCAAATGAGCATATGTAACTTACAAAATGAGTATCAAAAGATTTAAAAGTCCATTTGTGTATGCTCATTCATTTTGACCTTATACTCATTTGAGTTTAACATTAATATGATACGTTTGAAACGAGTATAAAGAGGTACCAAATGAGCATACATAAATCACAAAATGAGTATAAAAAGTTCAAAAGATCATTTGTGTATGCTCATTCATTTTTTGTTGTATACTCATTTGAGTTTTACATAAAACTCATTTTTAATATGCTCGATATTTATTTGTGTATGTTCATTCTTTTTAAGCTTATACTCATTTGAGTTAAATATAAACTCATTTCAGATTCGTCATCAAGAAATATGAACTCAAATCTCCTAAATCATCTTCCAATTTGTCTTCCCTGCATACTTCTTCCCGACCAACAAAGAAATCACCTAGAGCCGCCGTCTCTTGCGTAGCTCTGCTAGAGGAGAAGAGAGTGGCGAGAGGAGAGCTTGAGGAGAAGAGAGCTTGAGAAGAAGAGAGCTGTCAGAGGAGTTGCCTGCTTGGAGCTTGAAGTTCTTCGCAAGCACCGCAGAAGCAAGACGAAGCAGGGACGGAGATCGGAGAAGCCAGGCGAGAAGCAGGGAAGAAGATCGAAGAAGCGCAGAAATCCTAAAAAAGACCGGCTGTACCGTGCGCACGGTACAGCCGGCTGTACGGTGTATTTTACCTACCTAGAAGGCTGGAACTGGACCTCAAACTAATTTGCATAGTTAAGGTTCTAATTCCCCTCTTAACGTTACTCTCAGAACCAGTCTGTCTAAGAACAAGAACATCGTGTTCATGCCTTAATTTGCATAGTTAAGGTTCTAATTCCCCTCTTAACGTTACTCTCAGAACCAGTCTGTCTAAGAACACGAACATCGTGTTCATGCCTACCTGCCATAATGCCGTTGACTGCTAACCAGTTCCACCCAACGCATCACCACTACCTCATTGACCAATGGAGTCAAAGGCTACCTCCAAAACCGTCACCACTCCGGCAATGAGCCATCCCCCATCACCACTACGAAGTGATGGCTCACTTAACTCGTAGTCTGAACTGGCAGCAATAGCCATCACCCGACACTGGTCAACTGTGACCGATGGGGTTCTAACCCCTAGTAAATGGCTCCATAGGATTTAAGGGCCTATTGTTTGATTGTCATTTAGTATTCTTTATATATGATTACATAGGTGTGAGTTTAGGCAAAGAACATATGCGTTTCACTATTTATATGGGTGAAGGCTTATGTAGAAGAAAGAAAGAAAAAACTAACAGTTTCCCATTCGTACTCCCAACTCACACAAACCACTGCCCTCAAGGAGTTGAATGAAAAAAGCTACTTTATGCAATCAACATCAATCCAAGCTAGCTAGCTAACCAGCAAGGGAAAGAAAAACCTGGAACCTGCTACATGTCAGGTTTGGTATTACACCCCGAAACATAATAACACACAGAATTGCAATATATAGATACAAAGAAGACAAAAACAACGTTTGGACCACCAGATGAATCTATCCAGAGTGGTGTTAGTCATGGCAAGCCCACCGAAGGCTCACTCTTAACATTTCCAGATGCTGGTGGATGGAACTGTGCAAGTAATGGTAGCTGGAATTGAATCAGTTTGGAGGAAAGAAGAGCCTTCATTCTTCATTATCATTACAGCTTATGGTTGTTTGCTTAAAGAGATTTACAAGAGACATAAATATCTCCATCCTGGTAATGTCTTTGTCAGCCTGCAACAACAGAATAAGTAAAGATAAATATATTATGGTGGAGGTAGGATGTTTAAGGGCATATTAAAAAGCAATTTCAGATTAAAGGGGTACCTCAACAGCGAACTGTGCCCAAATTTTGTCATTCTTCATTTCCATGACCCCCTTTAAGATGGTCAATCCTAACCCTCGAATAATTTCAGCAATTTCCAAGAAGAAACCGCTTTGTTCACATAGCATCTGTGAAAAACAAACAGAAACTCAGGAACAGGGGTGTACAGAACGCCAAAAGTTGAAATATATAAAAATTAAAAATTATGTAAATCATATAATCAACAACAACATCCAAGCCTTAGTCCCAAAAGAGTTGAGGTCAACTATAAAAAACTACATATTAAGTCATGTAAGTCATATGTAGAAGTCATATCATAAATTTTAAATAACAATATAGAAGTCACAATAATAGTTATACTTGAAGGGGAGCAATGGCACACCGGTTAAAGTGTTGCTTTGTGACCGAGAGGTCACAGGTTCAAATCTTAGGAGCGGACTCTTGTCAAAATATGATAGAGGAGGCTTGCCCCTTATACACCCTTGTGGTGTGGGACCCTTCCCCGGACCCTCGCCTCGGGGGATGCTTCCGTGCACCGGGCAACCCCTTTTTGTACAGAGTATTAATAATTACTAGTATAATTAAAAATACCGAATTCATATTACAAAGTATACAGTTGTAAGCATTAATAAAATAAATAAATAAATAAATAAATAAATAGATAGGTGTAGTTTTGTTATTCAACACAACAGACACTAACCTCCACAAGCATCTGACCAGGCTGATTCATATCCTCAACAATGATGGGACACATTGTAGACTCTGATCCAATTTCATACGCCCATGTTGCCCCTCCTTCAAAATTATCCTTTAGATGTATACCTCCTTCTTTGCCAATAATCTACACCAAAAAACATAATAAAATTAATAAGCAATCCAAAATAATAGCATTGCCCGGAAATAAAATGACTAACAACACCCTCTAGAAGGAAGTAATATGCAACCTTTGACTCTCCGGTCTGCTTTAGTTTGTCCGCATGTTTTTTTACACTCTGTAAGAAAAGCATGTGCTTGATAGTGCGTTCCAAAAGAGAATCAATGCTACACTGTTAACCACATCAGCAATGAAAGCGTAAATATGGTAAGTACGAGGGGGTGAAAATTATATACTTGAATGTGAAAGAGAAAGGCATAGAAAGTAATCATTACCTTGGCTCCATTTGGCACAATTTCTCGCAATTCTTTCACACGATCTTGAATCATTTGGCGATCTTTAGGCCTAGGCCTAGGGTTCTCTCCTGGTTTGAGCCTCTTACGGGTTGGTTTGGTCAGTTCATCGGGTTTCTTAGAACCAACGGTTGAGACACTAGTAGTATTTTTTTTCATGGCACATGCCTGTTCAACCCATGAGCTGACTTGTGACCCGTAAATAGAACTGGTTTGAGGATTACTTTCCTTGCTGGACGAATCAAATGAAGAAGCCATTACCCTTGATTTTGATTTAGGACAGCCAAACAACTCCCCTTGCATTTGAGTAGACACCCCAACCCGGCCATAGGAACACGAAGCATTAGGGCCAGAAGAGCTGCTCATAGTTGTCAATGTGGTATGGCAAGAGACGTTATCATCCAAACTCTGTTTGGTAGAACGGGTTGAGGTGACGAAGTCTACAAGATTATTATAATCAATAGAATCATCATCATGATCCATATCCTTTGTGTTTGGGCCTTCTTGTCCATTATTCCAACTTCTATTTAGTAGTTTGTTTTTAAAATCAGCACCAAGAATATCAAATAAATCATCCCCTGACGAATGGACACATGGATCTTGATGATTATCGTCCAGCAATCCACTTTGCAGGACCCCATACTCATCTTTTGTATCATAACTGAAATCAAGCATGGTGGGCCCATTGGAACTCCGGTTCTCATTATTTTGGGTCAGCACGGAGCCAAGTTCTTGGAACAGATCATTTTCTACAATACCCATATTCCCATCAAACTCAGAACTGCTTCCATTCATACATGAATGTGAATTTAGGCTGGGAATGGAGTCAGCATTTAAAGAGTGTTGATTTTGCCAAATGTTTGGATTCAAAGTCACTTCTTTTGTCATTTGATTTTGACGAAGATTGACATAGTATTCAGAGGTTTGGGAAGAAGTCTGCCTATGGTGGACCTGAGGTTGCTTCATCACATGCTGTTCATCAGATCGCAATGAACCCGGTGGGGCCCATCCTAGTTGACCAATCAACATTCTAACATCATTCATAACACCACGATTTTCTATAACCTGGAAGACAAAATAGCACAACACGATCAATATTCTGATATATTTTATATTTCAATTGAAATTTCAATATTCTATATTTTGAATTCTCATTCATTAGAGGGGTACCGAAATTCCAATGGACTTTTGGAGATAACTAAAAAATGTCATGAATTTTTGAGAAATACTAAAACATTTTAATCTAAGAACTATAGAGAAGTACGGGAAGATATATCTGAAATATGGATAACCTTAATTTCTTATCTCGATTAAATATGCAAAATGCAGTTTTGCCACAGAACTTTCTCATTTTGATATCAAGATATTCACCATTTCTCATTAACTGAATTTTGCCGATATTCTCAATAGTAAAGATATTGTAATCCTTGATCACCATCAAGATACTATGAAGATAATGACTGAAAGTATTTAATCAAAATGACTTAATGGGGAATTTAATTACCACTTTGGATGAACCAAGTTGAACAACACCACGAGGAAGAACAGGAATAACTGCTACTGTCTGCATGTTGAGTAAAAATGAATATTGATGGGCTTCACTAAGAAAGGAATTTGTGTGAGAATAAAATAATGTCTGAAATAGTGTATACCTGCATGCCAGCTGAAAATTGTAAAGACAGCTCTTTCAGAACCTAAGTACACAGAAGGGCAAAATTGAAAGCATTTCTTCGATCATTTTAGGAAATCATTCAAATTTGCAGGCAACAAAATACAAAACTGATGAAATTGTAGTTTGGATTAAGAAAGTAAAGCACCTCCACTGGGTGTGCTTCTCTGCAATAACCTTCTGACAAAATCCATTGATGGTAACCAGTAGCAGCAGCCCTTCCAACAAGCCTGAGAAGCAAAAGGCAAAAAGGAAAGGGACGTTTTTAGGCCACCCTTCTCAATAACTTTGTAATAGAACGAAAATTGTCTGTAACACATAATGTAAAGCTAAAGTTAAACCCCTACCCTTCACCTACAGCACTGAACTGATTTTCTACCATCATCTTGTTTACAAGAAGCTGAACCTTCTCCCCTGTTTGAGAAACATTGTTTGGGGACCAGCAAGAACTCCAGTTTTGAATAGCAGGTTCTGTATTCATATTCCCAGGGATAAAACCTTGGATGGTAGAGTAGATAACAGGTTCATAGTAACAATCTTCCCAAACCAAAACCCTACATCATCAAAATACGAGAAAATATGACATTGTGTATAATAATGGGAATATTTCCCACTACAGTTTATCAAAAGTGACAGATCCATGATTGATGTGTACAAGACAACTGTGAAATAGTTGAACATAATAAGAACAGAGATAGAAGAGCTTTGTCTGGAAAAGTGGATAAGAACATGTAGAAAGATACAAGAATGGCAGAATAAGTAATGAGCATGTTCATGTACAGGGAATCGTAATAAAGGGTTTTATCAGATTAAAATATTCCACCTACCACTATGATTCTCTAAAAATATTCCAACATTCCAAAAGCATAAAAAGAAAGTGGTCTGATTACTTGAATAGCAAAAAAAACATCCCTAAAATCTACAACCGGACAAACCATATCTTAATCAAATAATCAAGAATATCCTTCCATAATTACAAATTCAGTTTTGACATTAGCACAAACAGGTACTGTGCACAATCTAGCAATGAGAAGGAAAGGAAGAAACGACTAATGTGAGAGCTCACTTGGGATTTTGGCAACTAAGTTTCCAAAAAACAGCATAAGACCATGTATTGACTCCACAAAGTATCTTCAAAACTTCCTTCAGCAAGTACCCCATAGCAATTTGCAGTCTATGATTATATAAATATATGAAGAACGAAACTTCTTTTTTATTCCGGAGACAAACTAGAAAATAAAAAAATGAATGGATGTCAGCGCCGGCGAAGAATCATTGCTCTTTTTTCCGGCAAGTGCAGTCCCAATAGTCTAACTTCCCCTACAAGACCCTCGACCCGCCTGTTTGGTTCTCAATCCACCAGACCTTTTCCTCTCCGGGTCCAAGTTCCTCACAACCATACGCTGGCAACCCATTCTCGAGAAAGAAAGGAGATAGAAAGTAAGCTCCCAAACGAGGGAGAGGGACAAAAAGGAAGGTACGGAAGAGCCTTAGAGCTTTTCAGTAAAGCTCTGGGGAGTTATTGAAGCTCAGAAAACCCTTTGGAGAAAGCTACACTATACCACAAGCCTTTAGCTCACAGCTGACCATAAACACAATTTTCTCCATTGCAAGAAACAGAGCAGGTGTAGGTACTACTTTTGGGTAAGCACAAGTATCAGAGATTAAAGAGTTGGAAAAGACTGGAGCTTTAGGGTGTATCTTAAGTCTGATGCTATGTCACTGTCAAGGGAATAGGAGGAGGGGTTTCAGAGTTTTTTTTTTATTGCTGAGAACTTGAAGGAGATGGGGATTCTATTCTTTCTTTCTTTTTTCTGCAGCTCTTTCAGAGGATGAAGTGGAGTGGTTGGTAGGGGAGCATATGCTATAATGCGCTAAGATTAATCAAGAAGATAACACTACAGAAATGGTCTTCGAGATGTCGAGAATTTCAGAATTGCCACCACTATGGGAACTTTTGCCCGCTTTTGCCTTTTTTTGTCTTTTGCAGTTTAGTTAAAGGGTCAAATAAGTCCTTATGTATGAGGCTCTGTCCAGCCATCGTCATTTGAGGTGGTTCTCGATGGAATTTTTTGACAAATTTTTTTGAGCATCTTATTCATTAAGTCTAGTTTACTCATACCGAATTTCAACTAAAAATTCAATCGGTAAGGCATTCAAATGAATTCTTGAAGATAATTGTGCAGTTAAAAGCGTTGTTATCTTCAAGAATTCATTTGAATGGCTTCCCGATAGAAGTTTTAGCTGAAATTTGGTATGAGTAAACTAGATGCTCAAAAAAATTCATCAAAAAATTCCACCGGGAACCGTCCCAAATGGCGACGGCCGGACAGTAAGAACTTATTTGACCTTTTTTATGCAACTTTGAGTATCAATCTGACCCTTACCTCCTTTGGGTATGTTTGGGGTAGTCTTGGACTCGGGTCGGGCCGCCCGGCCCGGTGAACCGGGTATGGTTCTGGGCCTAGACCCGGTCCCGGGGGTTAGGGTGGGGCGGTCTCGGTTCAGCCCACTCTTTAGAACCGGCCCGGCCGGTCCCGGCCCCGGTTCGGGTCTTCCTTTTTTTTTTTTTTTCATTTTTTGGGGCTTTTTCCTGAGTTGGGCTTAGTGTTTTGGGGGGGGGGGGTGGGGGTGGGGGGGTTAATTAGAAAAGAAAAAAAAATTAACATGGGCACAGCCCGAACCCGATGGTAACCGGGGCCAGTCCCGGGCCTTCACCCCAAACATCAAAAGCCCGGTCGGGCCTAAGCCCGGTCGGGCCTAGGCCCGACCCGGACCCGACCCGAGTCCAACTCTAGTTTGGGGTTCACATTTCACAAGAGGGGAGAGGGGAGACTTTGAAGGGAAAATGCTACTACCTCCGTCCCTAATAAAACTTCCAAATAGGTTGGGCATGCAGTTTAAGATAGTGGGTATTGTGTGGTGGAGAGTTGTGCAGGGGAGAGAGAAATGTGTTAGAAATATTGTGAACCAAAAAGGAAAAGTGGAAGTTTTAATTGGGACGGACGAAAAGGGAAAGTTGGAAGCTTATTTAGGGACGGAGGGAGTATATGTACACTATTCAAATCGTTTGTGTACAAACAATTTGATTGATGTTTTGTGGATAAAATAAATTTTTGCACAAATAAAAAAAATATTGTTTGTGGCAGAAACATTTTTTTGTCTGTACGAAAGCGGGTTTCTTCACAACTCGCCGATCAAATTGTTTGTACAATGTCGTGTAAAATGTCGTGTACAATGGCGTCTAGACAAATCATTATTGGACTTTGAAGGGTCGTTTGGTTCAAGAAATGACGGATTATTATGTGAATGTTAGCTTGCTGGTCATGTTAGATTAATGAGATTTTATTCAATTTGTATCACATTTGTGTTTGATTAAGATCAAAGTAATGTGACATTAGTTTATTTGATTAAATGATTTGTATTACATTTATGTGTGGTTAAGATTAAATGAATTTGACATTAATTTGTTTGATTAAACAATATCTTATATCGCAGATGTGGTGAATTACTTCAATGTCCTTGAAATATTTTCTCTTAAGATAAAACAAATATTATTACTATCGGACTCTCCACCACCAACAGACGACCTAGTACAGTGATCCAAGGGAAGTAGGGGGTTAGTGTTTGATCTTATTTGTAGAAGATTAGAGATTGACCTCTATCTAAGGAAATATCGTATGTTATGTTTTATTCTTATTAATATTAAAGGCAATTAATATTTAATAAATCAAATTCTAACGTATACATGCTGTATTTTTTAATCAGTACGGATGGGTTCATTTAAAAAATTCCAATATGGATGGATTAAGAAAAAATAAATAAATAAAAAATGCTATTTAAACCATTATGATTAAATGAGAATGGGTATTTTTGGAATAAAATTAATTACCATCAAGAAATGTAAGATAACCTAAGAGTTAAGTGGGATTGAGATTATGGGACATCATATTACTTTCTTCTCCTTTTGGGAATGTAACATTCCCCCCAAGAAATCACACTCGCGAATCAAACACGAATATTTCACATTCTGGACATCGCATTTTGGCCTGCATAGATGATTATCACGAACCAAACATGCCCTGAAGGTAAGTTATTGGGGGAATGGGAGGAGAACGTGAGAAAATACTTTTTCTTTATTTGGGAGTAGTAAATTGAAAAAATAGAGTTTGAGAAATAATTATAATAAAAATCAATTTCGAGTATCGGTGAATTCAAATAGTTGAAATCATATTTACTTTAAATTTAGCTTAAATTATTATTTAAATAGTTATCCTTCAAAATCTCCCATTTGGTAGGAACTTAAAAGTTGAGCATTTGAGGGGGATTTAGAGGATCACAAAACCTTCCAAAATCACCCCTCCATAATTTCTAAACTCTCAAACACAAATAGGGATTGTCAACCATCACATGTCTTCTCCTTCTTTCCAAAAACTCACTCCCAAATACACTCACTTTTCCTCAGGGTCGGCCCTGACAATTTATAGGCCCGAGACAAAAGACAAAAAATAGGCCCTTGATTATATATGATGTAAGAACTTAAAATGTATTAAAAAGTTTCATTGCTAAAACAAAAAATTGTTACACAAGTAAATGTTTTGTCCACATACAGGTATCAATTGCATTCTAGTTTAGAAGCAAAACTATCAATAATACTATCAATTTTTAATTCTTGATTTCTATGTGGAAGGTAGGAAGTCATCCAGGCGTGTTTCGTATGTAGCTCTGTCGTTGTGGCTCAGTCTACGGATATGAGGGTTGAGGGATATCTTTTACGGAGTATTAGAGTATATGAAATTAATATGATCCGGCGCGCCAGACAAGATGTCCCGTACAGACAAGTCCATTTGAGGAGTTTCAAGGTTGATTTTTTTGACAAACTTTTGTGAGGGTGTTCTTTGTAGCTAGATTAGATTATTTACACAAATTATTCAACCTAGTTTTTTCTTAGGCTCAAATTACTCATGATGAATGGTCAAGAAACATTAATTAAATATCAAAAGCTGACATAAAAACGACGTGAACTAAATGCAGAATTAACAAGACCACACGTAAAATCAACTCTAAAAGTAATACTCCATCAAATTTTGAAATAAAAACGCTATGGGCCAGACACCCATATTTAAAATAATTTACACTAAATTTTCATGATGGAAATAAGTTATTTTTATGTAGAAGATAAAAACGCGATACTTCTGTTTTAGGATTTCACAATATTTTTACTCATGTTTCGATAATTTTGTCTTTTTTTTAATCTCATATACCATATCTCATTCATTATGTTACATTATACAGTACATAAAATAGAGTAACTTTTAATATATAAAATATGTATAATTATTATATTTCACCCAATACTTTACTCTATTGAAATTTTACACGTGTGCCAAACCTCAAATTTAGATAGTATCAATATATTAATTATCAATCATACTGATAAATTAATGCATCAAATTCTTAGATATGGAATATAGGAATATATAAGGTCGGTGTTATTAGAGATATTAAAGTCTATAATAAATAAAACATATACTCCGTATAAAATATTAACACTGGCCTGTTTGTGACCAAAATCCCAATTTTGAACAAGAAATTTGATAATTATGTTCCAACATTTCAAGCAACCACATACTAAAAGCAACACTATTCTCTAAAAGCATTTCAAATACTGTAATATACTACTCCGTATATAAATAGAAAAAACACTAGCCCGTACTATCTAACAAAAGAAATTTAAAAATGATTCAAATAAACGATATGGACAACCAATTCGGCAATTCCTTAATTCTTGTGATGATATTGTGTTTCTAATGAGTTAAAAGAATAATTTTTTGTTCTTTGATAATGGTGTTTTATGGTGATATATACTCCGTATATGGGGTTGCTGGAATTTGGATACGAGTCATATGACCTTGTATTTTAGTTCAAAGTGCGTGTTGATATAATGATGAGGCCGGTTATTAAGGTATACTAGTAGTACAACAAATGTTGGTATATAAAAATTTCGATAAACGCAGATTTTTCATGATGCTATGTTTCATGTTTGGTACATACCAAATTTATGGTATGTTTAGAAGATGAACTGAAGCCAAAATCTATTGTGTGATTTAGAGATTAATATCTTGAATTGGATAAAAGCTTATGAAACTGAAAATGCTACCACATACACGTAGACTAGTTTGGCTATACAAGTATATCTCAAATAGCGACACGGCAATGCAAAAGTACATTAAAAATAACATTTTAATAGAAACAAGATAGGATTTGAATGTGGCACAAATCGTTCAACCAGATTTAGTCTTTATGAGGCTCCAGTTACTCGTTCTCCTCGTCAACCATCGTATCACTCGGGGGAGAAACTCACGCTCAACTGGATCTCTTTTTTAGTGATTGATCAAATCGATTTTTCAGCCCAATTTTGTTCAATTGAGTTTTATTTGTTAGTTGCTGATCAAATCAATTCTCTTTTTGTAGTAGTTTGTGAAGTCATGATTCTTGATTTAATTTGTTTCTTTTTTAGTTTGGACAACTTTTTTTTTTAATTACCAATTGAGTAGCAGGTTTAACAGTGTTGTTAGATTAGACTACATAGTTGTAGAATTAGCGAAATTGTTTGGTCCTTGGAGGCCACCCGGTTCTATGTTTCATCCTAGTGTAGCCTCGAGTTATTGTATTGCTTTATCTCGTGTTACTTTTATCATTAATAAATAAGATTATTGTAAAAACAGAAATAAGCTACAATTGACCATGTCTCAAATTTCAGCTCATTCTGAACTGAAGTGATGATTCAAACAGTTTTTTGCTATGTTTGAATGATCATTTCAACTTAGAGGCCGTTTGGAACCACTGTTTTTCGGCTTATCAGGCTTATCAGCCAACTTTTTCACCAAACACGTAACTTTTGCTTTCGCGCGCTGAATTGTGTAATAAGCAGAAAAAGTAAGGTTGAAGTTACTTTCCTGACTGTATTATTGGCTGAAGTAACTATAGATGATCATTTTAACTATTTTTACATATAATTTTTTCTTTATTTTATTAATAAAATATACTTTAAAAATAAATTTTCTTAAATCAGCAGAATCAGCCAAGGAAGCCACTTTAGCTAGAACTTCACAAATTTCAGCAGAATCATCCAAAGCAGCCGATTTTCGTGCTACCAAACGGACTCTTAGTATACTTAGATACTTGTTATACATGTAGTCTTGTTTGGATATAACCTCCAATTATTTAATATACTTAAAATTCAATTCTTTTTTCCAAATATAGCCCTAATTAATAGTCTAATATCATCATCCTATCTAAAATGAAATAGGATTCGAAAAATACACAAGGACGAACCTCTTTAGGACGGTAAATTTGAAAAGAAAAAGCTTGTATTATTATTGTTTTTTTTATTTTGGGAACGAGGTTGTTTGATTCCAAAGCGATGTCCTTTCTTTTTGTGTAAAGATGTATGTGTGCATGGGACCTGGGCTTTGTACTCTATCATCTTCCACCATTCTTTTCTCCCTTTTACTGCTTAACAATCATCAGACAGTGCAGTCAGCATAGTTTGCCATTAGTGGGGGTCACTTTCCTTGATTATCCCTCATTATTTGCCATCCTAATTTACCCTAATCATAGAAAGTTAGATTAAGGTAGATTCTATGGTACTCATAAGGTACCATACCTTTGTCCACATGGACCAATGAGAATGTAGCAGTTGAATTATTTAAATCTAAATTAAAAATGATAAAGTGATGTAGTCCAATAAAATGAATGATAGGTACGGTACCCCATATTTTAGAAAGGTACCGGAGTTGTCACCTTAGATTAAAGTTAGAAGAAACTCCACTGCTCGGTTTTGTCCTGTGAAAGCAAGTAAGCATCGCCAGTATATATGCCAATTTTTCAATACGGGTGTATCATTAAGAACCTGTTTGGAGACTAAAATTGGCTAAATTGGCTAATTTTGCTGAAATTTATGAAGTTTTGACTGAAGTGAGTGTATTGGCTAATTCTAAAAAAAATTGAATTTCAAATATTTGTTATTAATAAAATAAATAAAAAATTATATGAGAAAATAGCTAAAATTATCATCTAGAGTAACTTCAGCCAATAGGCCAAGGAGCCGCACGTCTCTCTAGGGCTTCCTAGCCGCTAGAGCCTTTTTCTTCGACGGCGATCAATTCCGATCGTGGGTTCCGGCCATTTTTGTCGATCTGTGTGTTTCTGTTTGACTTACGTCGTCAGGAATCGGGCCTTGATATCGTCTATGTTGTTAGTTTTGTCAGTTTTGTTTTAGATTTCAGCCTTTTTTAATATCATTGAGTATGTTTGGATATATGGGAACATGGATGGCTGTGTCAAGCCCGCTACATGGTTAGCGATTCACGTTGCTCTTTCAGTGACCGTCTCTAAGTCTGATCATAGGGTTTACAGTCGTAGTTGTGGGAATTTAGTTGGTGTTAGTTTTGTTTTTCCTTTGACTGATGTAAAGATCCTGAAATTTATGATATGAAAGAAGGCTAGTTGACGATATAAAAAAAAAGAGTAATTTCAGCCAATACAACCAGAAAAGTAACTTCAATCTTACTTTTTTCTGTTTATTACAAAATTCAGCAAGCGAAATCAAAAGTTACATGTTTGGTGAAAAAACTGGTTGATAAGCCGAAAAAAGGGGTCACCAAACGGGCTCTAAAATTCATTTTCATCCATTTCAAACACGAAAATTATACTCTGTATATACGCAAAATTATTATATACTCAAAATTGAAGGTGATGTTGCCCTAATTCACATTGGGTCCTTACAATCGAGGACCTAGGGAGGATCGGGGTAAGCACCCGCTACTGACCTCAAAATTTAGTATTATTACATGTAGGGAGGCGTCACATATTCAGAGGTATACTCCCTCCGTCCCCCTGTTATTGTCAAAATTCATATTCACTTGGTCAACACAAATACTCTTAATCTCTGACTTTATATATCAAATTTTTTTCACATTTGATTCTGGTTTTGGCGACTTTGTAAATCTTTTAATGTAGTTTTTGAATATGCAATTTTTTTCTAAAAATAATTTGAGTGCAGACAGCGATCCGTTTACTTTATCGTCGGTCAAGCATCGTAAACTAGACATGCACAAAAACGGGCTCGGGACGGGCTTTTTATAAATTTTCGCCCATCATGTGTGGGCGGCCCGGCCCGGCCCGCAAAAACGGGCCTAACCCCATGTCCATACCCACCCGTAAGAGCGGGCCGGGTAGTCCATAGGGCTGCCCGGCCGGGAAAACTTTAAATAATTCAAAATTGTATAATTTTTAATACCTTATAAATAATATTACAACATTTAAAAAAAATTGCTAATACGCTTATAATGTTTATAGGTCTTTCGCCACATACACAAAAAACACTTACACAAAAATAATAATGAGAAACTATATCTAAAATTTAAAATTCAAGCACAAAGTACTACCCTTAAGTAGAAAAATAGATACTATATTGGTTGGGCTAGTTGTTAAGAACTAAAAACTTAAATTTAAACATAATAAACTATAAATATGTATAAAGATAATTAAATTAGTAAATATAAATATATATGTGTACATGTAAATAAAAAATAAATTAGTATATATTAAGTATATATGTATATATAGTAAATGTAGCGGGCCGGGCTTATTGATGCGGCTGATAGTTCCTAGACTGGAGTGCAAAGTGGAAGAAGTTTTAATAAGTTTTGAGGTCAATTTGTAATTTTCAAATAATTTTATTTTCTGCGTTTCTTTTAGTCGTTTCCTTCCCCTGCAAGCTAGGTTTTTAATATTTAAACACTTATCGTTGTTCTATTCGGAGGATGATTTGGAATGAATAACGAAAAGAAAACGAGGCTTCCTCAATAGACGTCAATTTTCGGTATTCTTCGATTGAATCAACGAATCTTGATTGAATTTTTTTTTCCTGTTACGCACCCGCTGCATCAGTTGGTATCAGATTCCAGTCAGTCCTGACCGATGCCGCCCCGCAGACGAGTTGACGTTGCCGATATCGATGAGCTTCGTCGTGAAAACGCAGATTTTCGCCGTGACAACGACGAATTGAGGCGGCAGATGGAATTTTTGACGCAACGCATGGATGCGTACATGCATATGCGCCGTCGTGATGACGACGAGGTCACTGTTACGGAGGAGAATCCGTTCTTTGCCGGTTCTCGGGATCGTTCGCCAGCACGCCCTAGCCAGCGCTGGGAACAGGGTTTTCGGGTGGAAATCCCTGCTTTCGATGGCAGTCTCAAGCCGGAAGAGTTTGTGGATTGGTTATCCCAGGTGGAAGAAATTCTGGAGTTTAAGGAAGTTCCTGACGATCGTCGTGTTTCCCTCGTCACAATCCGTTTGCATGGTCGTGCGCAAGCGTGGTGGCAACAACTGAAACAGACGCGTGCTCGTCATGGTAAGGAGAAGCTTGCGAGCTGGGTCAAGTTCAAGAAACATATTCGGACTGCTTTTTTGCCCTATAATTTTGACAGAGAGCTTTACACCAAGTTTCAGAATCTCCGTCAGGGTCCCCGTTCTGTGGATGATTATTCCACCGAATTCTACACCTATCTGGCTCGTGTTGATCTAAACGACACACCTCAGCAGCTGGTTTCACGTTACATAGGTGGGTTGCGCCTCCAATTGCAGGATGTGTTGCATATGTTTGACCCTGTCACGGTCGCCGAAGCACAACAGCGTGCCTCACAGGCTGAGAAGCAGTTAGCCAGGCGTGGTACTGGTGCGTACCGACAGCTCGATGTTTCAACCAGTACGCCGGGTCCCCCGCAACCTGTTCGCCATGATACTGTTCATCCTACCCCTTCGCTTACTCGTGCTCCTGCTCAGGGACGCACAGGGGGTTTACGGTGTTTCAATTGTGGCGAACTTGGCCATCGCATTGCAGATTGTCGTAACCCAAAATCTGCCACTCGTGGCCTGTTTAATGATGCCACAGATCCTGAACCTGTCCTTCTGGCCGAGGCACCTCCAACATATGATGCTTTTGATGATGCTGAAGCGGAGTATGTCTCCGGAGATGTTGGACCTCTGTTGGTTCTTAGGCGATCTTGCTTATCCCCTCGCGCGTCGGATACCGAGTGGTTACGTCACAATCTGTTTCATTCCACTTGCACCATAGGGGACAAGATCTGCACATTCATTATTGATGCTGGAAGTTGTGAGAATGTTATAGCAGAAATCGCAGTAACCAAGCTCAACCTCGTTACTGAACCACACCCCAAGCCTTATCGGCTCTCTTGGCTTAGTCAAGGCACGGATGTTACTGTTTCTAGACGTGTACTTGTGAACTTTTCCATTGGTTCTACATATCGTGATGTTATATATTGTGATGTGGTTCCTATGGATGCGTGTCATCTTTTGCTTGGACGCCCTTGGCAATATGATAATTCGGTTCACCATGATGGTCGTGCTAATACCTATTCTTTCACCTTTCGTGGTACGAAAATTGTCTTGATGCCGACTCAACCTAAAGGAATTGTTGTCCCCACATCACAAACTCCTTCCCCCACGACTCTTTTGTCTCGGGGTCCTTTTCAGGCTGCTGTGCAAGAATCTGGGGTTGTATTTATGCTTTTTTGTTCTCTGGTCACCAGTGACACCTCACTTGCTGTTACGCCTCCGGTTCAGCCTCTTCTTACAGAGTTTGCCGATGTCTTCCCTGAGTCATTACCGTCAGCATTACCCCCATTACGTGATATACAACATCACATCGACTTTGTTCCAGGGGCCATTCTTCCTAATCGCCCTCATTACCGTATGAGCCCCAAGGAACATGAAGAGTTGCGTCGTCAAGTTGAGGAACTGATTTCCATCGGCCATATTCGAGAGAGCCTTAGTCCTTGTGCCGTCCCTGCCCTCCTCACACCCAAAAAGGATGGTTCCTGGCGTATGTGTGTTGACAGCCGTGCCATTAACAAGATCACAGTACGCTATCGGTTTCCTATTCCTCGGTTGGATGACTTGCTTGATCAATTGGGAGGTGCTACTGTGTTTAGCAAGCTGGATTTGAAAAGTGGTTACCACCAGATTCGCATTCGTCCAGGGGACGAGTGGAAGACTGCTTTTAAAACACGTGAAGGCTTATATGAGTGGCTTGTTATGCCTTTCGGTTTGTCCAACGCTCCTAGCACCTTTATGCGGGTAATGAACCAAGCTCTTCGCCCTTTCATTGGTAAGTTTGTCGTCGTTTATTTTGATGACATCTTAATCTATAGTGACAGTGCTGAGATACACCTTACCCATTTGCGTGAAGTATTGGTGGTTTTACGTCGTGACAAGTTTTATGCTGCCCCTAAAAAGTGTGCCTTTCTCAATGCTTCAATTCAGTTTCTTGGTTATGTTGTTTCTCGAGAAGGCCTTCGAGTCGACCCGAGTAAGGTTCTGGCCATCGAACAATGGCCCCGCCCGTCCTCTATCTCTGAAGTTCGAAGTTTTCATGGGCTTGCATCTTTCTATCGACGTTTTATCCCTCACTTTAGTAGTATTATGGCTCCACTCACGGATTGCATAAGAGGTACTAAGTTTCATTGGACGCCTGCGGCAGAAGACGCCTTCGTTGAGATCAAACACCGTCTCACCTCGGCTCCCATCTTGGTACTTCCAGATTTCACGCAACCTTTTGAACTCCATTGTGATGCTTCTAAAACAGGTATTGGGGCTGTTTTGAGTCAATCTGGCCGTCCCGTGGCCTACTTCAGTGAGAAGATTTCTGGTGCTAGGCTTCGTTTTAGTACCTATGACATTGAGTTCTATGCGATTGTCCAAGCCATCAAGCATTGGCGTCATTACCTTTTCCAGCGAGAGTTTGTTTTATACACTGATCATGATTCTCTTAAACATCTTGGTAGCCAAGATAAAATCTCTCATCGCCATGCTTCTTGGACTTCTTATTTGCAGCAATTTACGTTTGTGATAAAACACAAGGCTGGTATCTCCAATCGCGTGGCAGATGCGTTAAGCCGCCGTCACGGGCTGCTCACTGAAATGCGTGTCCATGTCCCAGGTTTTGATACATTTTTGGAGCTGTATGTCGACGATCCGTTCTTTTCTCAAGTTTTGGTTCGCCTTCAGCAAGGTGGTTTGACCGATTATGTGCTGGAAAATGGTTTCTTGTTTCGGGGTTTACAATTATGTATTCCCAATTGCAGCTTACGTATGCACATTATTCAAGAATTGCACAATGAGGGTCATGTGGGGCGTGACCGCACTCTGCAACTTATTGCTCGATCCTATTTTTGGCCTACTATGCGGAAGGAGGTTGGGCGCTTTGTTTCTCGTTGTCGTATTTGCCAATTAGCTAAGGGCGCTTCCACTAACGCGGGCTTGTATCTACCGCTTCCCATCCCTACACAACCGTGGTCTGATGTCAGTATGGATTTTGTACTTGGGTTGCCACGTACCCAACGCGGTTCTGACTCTATTTATGTGATTGTTGACCGGTTTTCAAAGATGGTTCATTTCATCCCTTGTAAGAAAACTTCGGATGCTATTGCTGTGGCGCAACTCTATTTTCGTGATATCTATCGTTTGCACGGGCTTCCCACGTCAATTGTTTCAGATCGTGACACTCGCTTTGTGAGTCATTTTTGGCGTAGCCTATGGCGTATGGTTAATACGCAGTTAAATTTCAGTAGTGCGTATCATCCGCAGACCGACGGTCAAACTGAAGTCGTTAACCGCTCTTTGGGGAACTTGTTGCGCAGCTTGGTTGGTGATCATCCCAAGGCGTGGGATCAGAAGTTGCCTCAAGCAGAATTTGCTCACAACCATGCTGTCAACCGCTCCACGGGTTTTAGCCCGTTTCAGGTGGTTTATGGCCTGTCTCCACGGGGTCCTCTCGATTTACTTGCTTTACCAAGCAAGGTGCGTCCGCATGTTACTGCTGAAGAACTTGTTAAGCAGCTGTCTCAAGTTCATAAGGCTACTCATGAGCATCTGGTTGCTGCTACAGCCAAGTATAAAGCTGCTGCGGATCAGAAACGTCGTACTATGGAGTTTGATGTAGGTGATTTTGTTTGGGCTGTTCTCACTAAGGACCGGTATCCTGCTCATGAATACAACAAGCTGGCAGCGAAGAAGATCGGTCCGGTCGAGATTGTGGAGAAGATTAATTCCAATGCATATCGTCTGCGCCTTCCCAGTCATGTTCGCACTTCTGATGTTTTTAATGTGAAACATCTTATTCCTTTTGCTGGTGATTCTTCTTCTGATGAGGATACTGAGGTTCGGGATTCGAGGGCGAATCTTCTCTACCCCGGCGGGAATGATGCGGCTGATAGTTCCTAGACTGGAGTGCAAAGTGGAAGAAGTTTTAATAAGTTTTGAGGTCAATTTGTAATTTTCAAATAATTTTATTTTCTGCGTTTCTTTTAGTCGTTTCCTTCCCCTGCAAGCTAGGTTTTTAATATTTAAACACTTATCGTTGTTCTATTCGGAGGATGATTTGGAATGAATAACGAAAAGAAAACGAGGCTTCCTCAATAGACGTCAATTTTCGGTATTCTTCGATTGAATCAACGAATCTTGATTGAATTTTTTTTTCCTGTTACGCACCCGCTGCATCACTTATCGGCCCGAACGGGCCTACACCATAACCCAAGCCCACCCATATGTTATTGCGGGCTGGGCCCTAGTCCTAATAGCCCAGTTATTCTACCGTTTTCATCCCCATGTTTATTCAATCCATCCAAGAATCAAGAGAAATAGTTGTATCAAGAGCCTCTATACAATCCCTTATCAACTCCAACTTTGAAATATCTCTAAAAATTATCAATGATTCGGTGCAATTAAGAACATACTTCACGATTACTTTCCCACTCTTATATGTATTCATCAACCAATCACTTTCCTTTGTAAGATCTTTGAAAATCAATTTGAAGGCATGAATACAATAAGGAGACCATATGTGTTTGTTTACCTCTTCAGTTTCCATACCCGCAACTATGTAATTCGTTTTGTTGTCGATCGCAACTTGAGGGACATTGCTTAGTCCTACGATTTCAATTGCACCAAGCAAGAAATTTGCAATTGCCATTTTCCTCACTATTTTTTTTTCAATTTGCAACAATGCACCGCACCTGTTTACTGCAATCACATTGATCAAGGGTCTATGCTTGATGTTAAACCACTACTATGATATGATAGAAACATCTTGTGAATACCAAGTATTTTTAACCAATGCTAGCTCCTTTTCCACATATCTTATGCATTCATCAAGCAAAATCGTCCTTGTTTTCTCACTAAATGGATGTTTATAATCATTGGATGCTTTGTTGATTGCACTTACTATATCAATAAATTGAGGTTTGCACAACACATTAAAGGAACACAGTTTGCACACATACCTCTTATGGCTTTCAAATCCACCATATTTCTATCCATTATTCTGGAAGAGTCATCAATTGGTTATTTGAAGACATAATTTGTGGTTTATTGATCACAAAGTTTCTCAAGGACCGAGACGCTCCCGCATTTTTAGTTGCCTTGAATTTATTCAACAATCTTTCATATTTCTCTTGATCTTTGTGTAAAGCACGACACACAGAAATGGATATGTATTTAGTTTCTCTTGCCTTGAATTTAGTTTCATCTTTCTTCCCAACTGAAGATCCAAAGAAATGGATATGTATTCCAGTGTAATAGCTTATAAATTTTTATTACACTTCTTAAATATGCAAACTTTGGTACCCCCTCATTTTTAGAAATAGAAGCGCCGAGAATATTTATTTCTTGTCACAATGATATGTCATCTTTGCTCTCTTGATTTTGAATATTTTTCGAGTGCAGATCTCTTCTTCTTCTATGACTAGGGGCGGATGCACTAAGAAGAGAGTGGGGGCAGCTGTCCCCGATAGATTCCCACTAGACTCATATGTTTTATTATAAATTATTAAAAGATCAAAAATTTGCCCCCCAATTAGAAAATATAGTTGAATAATCTTTCTTCCCCAACCGAAGTGCCCCCATATAGTTGCCTCAAATTCATATTTCAGGACTCACCCACTACCCTCATTCCTCAGTATGTGTTGATTAATGCTTTCTATTAATTTCTATATAAATATTAATAATGTTGTTATAAATTTATTAATTTAGTTTAGTAAGACATAATGTAGTATTAATTTAAATAAACTCAAAGTTTCAGCCATTACCAGAACCTTTTTATAGCTTGTTTCATGTAAGTTTTGAGTTCATTATTCATACGTAATAGATTTTTGGATGGGTTAGTGATTAGTAAAAACAGGTTAGCATCTAACATGAATTCAAATCAATGAATAGCAAATGACATACATTTTATTGAAAAGTCATTTAAATACATAGAAGTCCAAAATGTAAATAGTATGTTATTCTAGATAATTAAATAAAGAAATAATGATATATACTATCTATGTCCCAAATTAACTTGAAAATGTTACTTTTTTTATCAAACAATTTTATTTATTTACTTAATTAGGATGTCAATTTTTAATGATATTCTAATTTGGATGTTACAACTTTAAAAAAAAATTAATGTAGTTTCTGAATATGTCAAGTTTAAATATTAAAAATTCAATTAATTATCAATATGAATGATGCAATTTTAAACATTGGTTGACCAAAAATTATTGATTTTGTAAATGGTCTAAAAGAACTTATTCGCAAATCATTTCCAGAATCAATGGATTCATAGAAGATGTAGAACTATGGCCTTTGATGAACACTGAACTACATATATTTGATGATACCCACCTATTAACAAACAAAAGAAACAGTGGTTATTAGAGTATTTCTCATAAGAAGATTACTGAAACTCCCATTGTCAAACATCCCACTGCCACCCAAGGGCTTAAGCGTTCACCTATCCTAGCTGCCTTCCAAAAGAATCCACAAAACCCAGTTCTCTGCTCAAGAATTGCTGGAAACTGCATCTTCAGATATGTTGCATGCACAGATCCCTAATACGACTATTCTGAGAAAAGAATGGAAATTGAAAAGTGCAAACATATTTTAACTTTCTCTGTCCTAACTAGCACAATTGCATGTCCTCTAGTACTTCCACCTAGAATTAAATCACATTGAATCGTCAGACAGAGGGAGTATATACGAAGTATATGACTAAAATAAAGATGATGAGAAAAAGTGACCTTGTATTTGACTAAAATAATGACTATTAATTATTACTTCCGTATGTGAAAGTTCTCTACAATATGTTTTGGCACACCATTATATTTAATGGCAAAATAGTAGGGGTAGTGAATAGTGTAGAAAAAGTAGGAGAGAATGTGAAAAAATATGAAAGAGAAGATAAAAGGTAGAAAAAGTAAGGGTAATTGAATATTTAAAAAAACTTATCAAAAAAATTAAGTGTAGCAAACTTTTATATATTATCATATTCCAAAAAGAAAAATGTAGTAAACTTTAAAATATGGAGGAAGTATTTTTATATTCGATTTTACATGCACTAGTGATAATGTAGCAATGTACATAGTAACTTTAGACCCTTTTTGTCGAATAATTACATTTGAGTAATATTCTAAGAAAAAAGTCTTAAATAAAACTGAGAATCTTTTCAGAAAAATGAAAAATTCAGCAGAAAAAATGAAAACTCTATAGATTATTGTAATGTCTTTTGTTAAACTTTATCTATAGTAATAATAATACAATAATACTTAATATTAATTTTTATTCTTCGTAAGTATTTTTAATACCCAATCTATCCCCAATAAATTCCATTCTTGGATCCGCCACTATCTATGACAGTAGCAATTGAGTAGCACTAGGGGTTTCCGTAATTTCTTCATCACTTAAAATCATATCAGTGATATTAGTTGACTAATTCTCAATCAATTTGTATTTGGAAATTCCATTTTAGAAAAACTCAATTTAAGAATATAGATACTTAAGGTAAGAGAATATGATATAAGAAGAGGTGTAAGTGTTGAACACATTAAATAAAGAAAATATTAAAACCGGATCGTCATTTATAGCAATAAACACATAATGCATCATTTGGAAGAGTCGCTCACTAAAGTCTATGTCGCTTAGAAGAAAAAAGTCCTCGACCAAAGCATGTGTCTGTTGGACTGTTAGGTAGTCGTTTCGCTGAAGGAAATGTTAGAACTGGAGGATAAAAATAAGGGTGTAAATATATGGCTGGACCGGATATCACTTCTAGTCACGTATTAAATACGCTTTCCTAAAAGTTTACTATCTACCCTTATCACAGTAACCGGGTTACAAGATAGAACTTTTGGGATACAAAGAAGGTGTATGGTGTATTTTAGTTACCGATAAAATAACACCGAACAAGTGATTTGTATGTAAAGTGATCTATACACTTTATTACTAATACTGCAGATAAGAGTAACAAAGTAAGGCAATTATAGAAGATTGACAAAAATAATTTTTGCCGTATCCTTAAATCAACATGGTCCTCTCATATTTATAGATAAAAGGTGACTTTTTTGATAGGAGGTTATCTCCAAAATTAACCGCATAAAGAATGGCGATTAAGCCATACGTAAGGAAACGGTACAACATTTCCAAAAGGATACTTACACATCCTTTTACAACCATTTTAATATTAATAAAATAATTTGCTCTTATCCAAAATAATGGCTGCCGAAGTCAACATTCTTTTAAGAAAAGAATTCTTTTTATACATGTAAAATATACATACGTATATCTGAAACTCGGCAACCTTCATTTATTCGAATAGAAACTGAACTAAGGGAACCGTTACATAATAAAGCATTATTATTATAAAACACCATCACACGTGCACCAATGTGATGCTTATTATAATAATAATCATCATATTCAAATGACATCATTTTAATAAATCACACTATTTGTTTATAAAATGATTAAGGACCATGTAAATTAACAATTGAGCTTTATTTTCAATAAATCTCCAACAGGAAACATGTGAGCGGTTAGTCTCATATTTTTGTACCACTTGGAGTATACGTGCAAACTGCGAACAGAAACCATCATACCAAAGTCACAATGTAGTGGCGTGCGGAGCATTATTGTGCCGCGATCCGGGACACCCGATCTAGAACTCACATTGTAGCAAGCATGTCAATTTACGTAACTGTATTCCTGAGTATGAGCTTAACTCTCGCTTGGAGATATGAATAGATATGGTCATTCTTACGACCATTCTTGCATAGGTTAAACTACAATACCTTATTGGTTCATTTAGTGGTTCTTTTGTATTGAGGCATGATGTGTGCCATTTCAAAAGACTTCTACTTTTTTTTTGGAACAAGACTTCTACTTACTTAATTTGTTTGATATTGTAAGATTAGTTTCTTCCAAGATTGTATATTTGAACTAAGTGCAATGTGAAACATTATTATTCAATTCACATCTTATATGCATGTTTGAAATGATGAGTCAGATAGCCATTAGTCCCACTATGAGTATTTAATTAAAAGTCTATGAACAATTGATTCTAAAAAAACTATGAATCTTATTGATATGATTAAATTTTTACTTTCATAGCCAATGTCTAAATGATACTAGTGCTAGCATCAAAGAGGAAGCACTTCGAAGGATTACAAATATGACTTTAGGGTGTCACTCATGAGGATGGGTTCTTTTACACTTCCTAAAATAGAACCGATGATAAAATCGTAAAAAGTTATACATTCACTATCCAACGCATTGTAGCTTCTTTGGTTGTCTTCATTTCATGTACGTGAGCACATTTGATACAATGTCTTTCCTTTGAGAACCAACTTCATTACACAGTGAATGAACCTTGATGACCCAAACACGCTTAACAATGGACCACTTCCATAGCAGCCGCACCCTCGTAAATATAGCAAGATCATGTAGAGTCCTGTTGTTTCATCTTTTACATAACACTCCAACCTATTATAGCTTGGGTCTCTGAGCTTCACAAGTATTTCTTTGTCTATATCCATTGACAATTCTTTGTTGCTAATATAGTCAAGCAAATATGAAATATAGTCTTGGGGTCTACCGACTGCAGTGAGAGAGACTTGCATACATAGTCAAGGTACTTAAAGTTATCAGTCTTGATGTGCTATATTTCAATTAATCCTTTCTTATTATTTCAGAAAATAATATATTGTTAGCAATCTTAACAACGTGATGATACAACCAAATTCATATTCCTTCAAAGTCACAAGAAATCAATTGCCACACTAAAACATGTAGGTTTACGTTTTCTTGTAAAGATATATTATTTTATATTTAAGTAAGCTCAAAACCTACACGAATACCATTTTCTAAAATCATACTTTAACTTTCACTCAACAATAATTATTTTCAAATAAAAATAAAAATTAGACTTAATCCTTTTATGCTCCAACTACTTGATTATTTTGTTAATCCTTTGTGGTTAATGATTCTTGATTTAATCCTTTTCTAAGTATAATCATTAAATCTTTTAGAGAAATGCCCCCATTACAATGTACACTTGTGAACAATTTCATTACAATGTGAAATTATTTCTCAAACGGTCAAGACTACTAGTTGCCACACTTGAATCATTTGATGGACTATTTAGGCCAAAATCATTAAGAACTTTTCTGATTTAATTTAAAACAAGCACTTGCTCATTCTTAAATCCAATAGTTATATCATACAAAACCTCCTTTAAACCACTTATCATTTATTCCTACTAGGTCTTAAACATTTTTTTAAAGAGAAATGTATTGAAACACAAAGGAAAGTACAAACACTACCAAAGGATAAATATAAAAAAAATACTAATGAAAAGAAATTCTCCACTTTCTCAAGGCTAGTCTAGCACTCTTTCTTGGAATTTTGATATCGTTCCAAGAGGGATTCCCTGTGCGATCAAGAAGTTTTCGACCCGATAATCTAGTTGAAAAACACATAACTTCAATTTACTCTTCCGAAAATTCAAAACTTGAAAGAGCTTGAGTCACATAAAGCTTGAAATCTCACCCGTAGATTGACTCTACAATCTTAGGAGTAGCTTCATTCATTCTGAATGTTTGATTCCCGCAATGCGCTCTTGCCCTTAACAATGGCTGCGAAACTCTCTACAGGCCGAACTTTATTTTCCAAAGTTGAAATATTTACAGGTGTATTCAAAGCCCTTAATATCAATATCAGTCGTACTAAAGTAGCTCCGCTTAAGTTAGAGTGCACAACACCCTCATTATTTCTATCTCATTTTTGTGTTAGGTTAGGTAGTGTCGTATTGTGGCATAAGAAGGGTTCAATTGAAAACCTAGCATATTTCAATTGGTTTTAGAAATGTTCCTACTGAACTTTGCTTAAATACACTTAGGGTACGTTTGGTTCGAGCTAATATCTTATACAGGTCGGAATCTGATTCCCAGGATGTAAGATACTTAGTTTTGGTTCACGGGTTTGATTGTTTTTGGGAATGTTACATTCCCAAAAGTGAAAAAAGTAATCACATTACCGGTCATGTGAAACCCACTCAAGCCTTATGTTTTGTTACATTCCCGGTTGCGGTCCTTTGTTACAATCAAAGGACCGCAACTCTCTTCTTTAGTCGAGCGCCGAAACACAGCTCTCTTCTTCCTTAGTCCATCTTCCAAATAAGGCAATTTCTTTCTCTATTTTTCAAGTTTCCGTGTGTGTTCTTCTACTACCTCTTTGTTCTATCAAACCCAAACTTGTTAAAAGCGGAAAAATCGTTGAGTGAGTGAAAAGAAATCGTTCTGTCTGAAGAAACCATAGGTGAACTCCAAGTCTGAAGATGTTGCACTTCTATTTCAGCCAGACTTTCTTGCCGGTGAATGTTCTCTAGATTTTTTTCAATTTACTCTGTTTTTATTTTGTGCCCCTAATTTCCGCAGCTCTCTATTTATTTTTTTTTGAAAGTGTTAATCTTACCCAGTTGCTATAAGCTTCTAAAACAACCTATATTATATAGATGTTTTTATTGAAGTTATATTATATAGATATAATTTAATGAAAGAAATCATTATATTATCATTTTCTTGGTAGTAATTATAGTTTTAAATAGGTGAATTATATATCATAATGAAAGCGTAGATTGCTAATGCCTTTTGTTGAAGAATGAAATCAATTAGTTTTGATTTTAATTGTTATTAATAAGATGTGTTATTTTTCAATTAGAAGGCATTTAAGTAATTTACCAAATATGCAATATAAGATATCATTGAACCAAACAATTTAATGTCACATTCCCTTAATCGTAACCAAACACAAATGTACAGAAAGAAGAATCAACGATCACATCTTATGAGGACTAGATCACAAACACGAGTGGAGCTTTGATGATTTGAATAAAGATTTGACTAAGGGCGTATGTTGTTTTTTCAGAGAGGAATTTGTCGTTATTCATTGGGTTGGGATTTATTGTTATTCATTGGACCGGGTTTTTAGCGATCGTTTTGCCTTTTTTTTTTTCTACATTTCTTTTTTTCTTTCTTTCATTGTAACTCTTTCATTTATTTAATAAAGATCCATTTATTTTTGCCAAAAAAACAAACACAAATGAGTTACACATTAGTCACATTCTTATCTATCTAACATACCCGGTAATCTAACATTTGCATGGTAATCTGACATTTCTTGAACCAAACGGACCCTTAGGGTCATCGGTGTGTGCCTCTTTGAAAGCATTCCTTGGGTTTTTAGTAGATGGAGTCATTGACTTGTAAAAATATCTTTATGTGTTAAGACACGAGGTTTCATCCTAAAAGGTCAACCTGATAGGAGGAGTAGTTCATGTGTTAATATAGCACTTTGTTCATCCAAATCTTTCCGGTGTGGGATATTTAACACTCCTCCTCACGACCAGACACTTCGTCTGGATCGTGCCATCATTAATTTTTTTTCATCGGTCCGTTTTTTTTTCATCCGGCCGTAATTATCATTTTTTTTATAATCGTGTCATCACGATTCATAAGGGGTCCACACCATGGATCGATTTGGCTCTGATACCATGTTAAGACACGGGGTTCCATCCTAAAAGGTCAACCTGATAGGAGGAGTAGTCCATGTGTTAATATAGCACTTTGTTCATCCAAATCTTTCCGGTGTGGGATATTTAACATAATGCCTATCTTTAGTGGTAATAATGACTACTCCAATTGAAAGATAATGGGGAATTCCGAAGGGAAGGAAGGAGTAGAATGATGTGGAAAAGATTAACATACTACCTACATCCCTAATAAAACTTCAAAATGAGTTGGACACACAATTTAAGATAGTGAGTATTGTGTGATGAAGAGTTGTGCAGACGAGAGAGAAATATGTAAGAAATGTCGTGAACCACAAATTCTTTACCAAAAGGGGAAAGTGGAAGTTTTAATTGGGACAGACGAAAAAGGAAAGTTGGAAGTTTATTTAGGGATGGAGTAGTACATTTCTTTCAAGAATTATAATGAGTTTTCAATAGTGATCCAATGTAAAAGCACCAAAGATATTTTAGACTTTCTTAAAACAACGCACTAGGGAGACATACATATCTAACAAACCAAGATTTGCTTTAAGAACCTCAAAATAAAAAAGATTGAAGATGAAGCCATCAATTTAAATCATACTACTATTAGAGCAAGCTCGTTAAGATGTATTCCACTCTAGGAAAACCCCCTTAAAATTCCTTTTAACCTTTGAGAGAGTGGAATAGTCCATGTATGATGACCACAAATCCACCACATGTCTTCGTCTTCTCCCTTCTCTAATGATTTGATCTTTACGTGAGAAAAAAGAGAAGCACAATGATGAAATAGAACTATGATTTTTAAAGGTGACAAGGTTTTAGGGACGGGGATATTTATTTGGAAAATCCCTATTTATATTAAAATCTCTTAAATTATTCATACATGCATATTTATGTTAGGAATTAAACGCAGACAACACGAAGAACAATAAGAAGAACACACGAAATTTGGTAACCCGGTTCGCCATGAATGATTACGTCTGGGAGCGCTACCAAGCCACGGGATATATATATTGCTATTAATTTCCGATCAAAGATTACAAAGAGAGAGCTTGTATTTATAGATAGTAAAATCTAACTCCAGCACAAACAGAACAGAACGTGCAGCCAAAGCAGAATAAAAAACTCGCGGCCCATCAGAAACGGACTCAAGTCTCTAATACCTTACCATTTACTGTGTCTAAAACATCGTTTACAAAAAAATGTAGCATATGTTACACGAAAGTATAATCTGAGTTATTCCAATCGCTACGTATTTATAGCGATCGTTTTTTTCCCATGCGATTATCATTTTAGGTTCTAAACACTAAAACACATCACTTTTTCTCTTTAATTTCTTCAACTATCTTCTTCTTTTTGATTGAAATACTATGAAATTATGAATTCAATTACAAATTTGATTTTCTTTATATTCACATTAAGCGTAAATCAGGGGATGATCTATGTACAGGCTATGGTTGGCTGAAGCTCATGACAATTTAAAAAAAATCAACTTTTTAGTGTAAATATTTTCATTTTTCACATTTAGCTCACCCCGCTAATATTTAAGTCTAGTATAATTCATATTTATCCCAGTGCAAATTAAATAAATATAGATTTTTTCTCTACCAATTCACAAGTAGACTTTTGTTAATGTAGAACAAAAAGTCAGCGTTTGTTATTGAAAGCTTACAACTTTTGTTCGAGTATTACCTTAAACCTTTTCAGTTCGTGCGATTCACATTACAAATTCAACCAAATTAATCGTGTTCCTAAGTTACATAAAAAAAAATACTCCGTATATTACATTTACATATTTGACACACCGGCCATATGTTTTGTATAACGTGATTATCACATGCAATTTACATTCTGTAATGTGATTTACATATTTGGTACATATACTTTACATTTTATATAGTGTCATTTACATTTTTACACATACAATTTACATTTTGTGTAAAATCGTTTCACAAAACTTTTAGTTACAATTTACATAGCATGTAGTATTACTTTTACAAGTTAGTCACTAGTTTTTACTAGATTGAATGTATCACTATTGATATGTTTACATAAAATATAGTAGTAATAGTACTCGTATAAGAGACACAGAATTAAAACACGTTAGTTATATACGTACCAAGCACTCTTGATTACAAGTTACCACAAAACTTGTGCTCGCTTACATTGTTCCTAATGGCATAGTAATAATGTGCGCACAAAGTGCCGAATTGCCGATCTCACACTATAAACTTTTTTTATTTCTAAATATATATGAATAAAACTTTCCCTCACAAGAGTGATGGAAAGTTTAATTGCTAAAACTAATTTAATTATCCGCAAAAGTGATTTAACTTTATCGTCAATCAACTTTAAAATGTGTAAGCGGGTGTCTGGATCCGATTCTTAAAGATAATTACCCTAGGTATGACTAAAACTCTCTAACTTTCTCAATCTATGACCTAACTAGTTTTTTCCCCAAAATAATATTTAAATTGGAAATATTTAATTAATTTCGTAATTAATAAATAAATAAAAAAATTTAATGGACTAATATACCCTTTAGGTTATATCTATAAAACCAATGTCCTACTCCTTTTTCTCAAACCCTACTCTCGCCACCCAACTTGCATCTGCTTCTCACGGACCGCCGCAGACCGTCTGCCACCGCCCTCCGTATGCAAAGCCGCCTACCACCGCCGTCCGTCCGCACAGCAGTCTACCACCGCCGCAGGTCTTCTTTGTGACCTCTGTCTCCTCACGTATGTATGCTTCGTGCAGATGGAGAAGGTGGGTGGAGTGAGGGTCTTCGTTGAGTGTGTCCCCACTCTGAGTTTCAAAGGTGAGGAAGCCCAGAAGAGGTCGGAGAGAGCTTTGCTGCAGGAGTCCTGTTATGCTTCGTCCGTGCGGCTTGGTAGATGTCTCTGTACATTCAAATTGGTTTGTGGAGGAGGTTGATGGTCTCTCTGTGGGCCTTAGTGTTACTTATGGTCATCCCATGATGTGTGCCTAATAATTGGGGAGTGCACAATTAACCATTAAGATCTATTTTTCAATTCGTTTCATTTTTTCTTATTTCTTGAAATTAAGATTTTTGAACATTGAAAATAGGCATTGAATATTGTAATAGATGGTGTTGAATATGGCAGTGAATGAAGGCATTGGCAACAAAAGCAGTGATTATAACAAATAGTGCAATAATATAGAGCATTAACCAAATGCAATATATTTAATTGGACGTGAAATACTAAAATTATTAAATTTTAAAATATATTAATAAAAGAATTCTTAATAAACTTATAACTTGGATGAGAAGAGAATTGCTTTTGGTGGAAGCGCAGTGATTATTACCGGGTGTGCAGTAATGTCATGCAGTGATGTCGTGCAGTAATGCAGTGCATTAATTTTAATTGGACGAAATTAGTGCAAGATGCATATAATTTAAATAAGGGTATTCTCGTCATTAAGCATTTAAGTATAAACGAAATTTTCTTTTTTTGGGGATTTTTGGTCATTGAAATGTCTAAAAACTAAGTTAGTCATATTTAGAGAAACTCAATGAGTTTTAGTCATATCTTAGTAAATTTCCCTTCTTAAAACTGTTTTTGCTCTTTCAGGGAGCAGAAGCAGAAGTTGGAGTGTTTGAGTGAAAGTGCAGAAGTGATTTTGGTACTCTAATTTACTCCTAAATTCTGTTTTTTTGGTGCTCTCATTCTGTTTCTGCTTTAAAAAAGAAGCAGAAGCAGAATCCGTTCCAAACACCCCTAAATTGCAATTCCATTCCGAATTAAGAAATTAATAATTAAGTTGGTGATGTGAATAGTAAATTGGAAAATGTGATCGAATAGAATTAATCTGAAACTTTATGCAGAAATTTATTGAAAGGAATTTTTTATTCCAACTTAATCTAATTTATACTCCTCACTACACCATTTTTATAAGACGAGTGCTGATGCATTTATCCTTTAAGAACACACCAGCAATAAATTGATCCAGAATGAAGACGAGTACCATTGCGAAAAGTGGAATTTAGATGGGTACCAATGAGAACTAAATTACCTCTAACAATATGCACAATATATGTGTGATAGGAGATATGAAATAATTTTATGGAATGAAGGATAAATCTAAAAAAGTAGTTGTAAGTATATTATTTTAAAAATTATTGACAAATGGAAAGATTCACAAATGAAAATATTTTTTCATTAGAGACGAAAAAGAAAAATGTTTTTTTTGTTATAGAGCGAGTAGATGGTAGAAACAAATCAAATTAAATACTCCGCAGTTGGAATTTCTCTCTCTTTATTTTCATGACCTGTATTCTTTTAACTCTTTTATCAACAATGACTACATTTGAATATGGAGTATTGTACTAAGGGAGTGTTTGCAACTGCTTCTGCTTAAAAAAAGCACTTTTGGAGGTGTAAGGAAAAAGTGATTAGTAGGAAAAGTTGATAGTGTTTGAGAAAAATGTGATTTTGAAAAGTAAAAGTTGATAGTGTTTGGTAAAATAAGTGCTTTTTGTGTAATAGAAAGGGGAAAAGCATTTTTCACACGCAAGCCGAGAAAAAATAAAAATTGGTAGTGTTTGATAAATAAGTGTTTTTTTAAACCAAAAACTGAGAATTGCTTTTTTTAAAGTGATTGCAAACACACCCTAAATACTACGAGTATGTATTATGAAGACAACATTATCAAAAACAGAATAAGATTTAAATAAGAAGAGAAATATTGTATTAATTAATTTTATAAATCTGGCTCTAAGATCATCGACTTCTTTTGAGAACCTGCTTGCAATTTTAAAGCTTATAGTTAGAATTGAAGCATTACTTTTTTTTGTTTGAGAAGTTAATTAGCCAAAATGAGCTACTAGTTTGAATAAAGAATTATAAAATACGGAGTATAACATTATTAATAATAAAAGGATAGGAAGAAGTTATAATTGATTATTAGAATATACTCCGTATTTTAATTTTGCCGCAAGTGCTTATTAACTAATTAAGTTATGAAGGTAATTAATTAACCATTGCAGATACTCATTGACACATATGTCATTATTCATATACAATACGGAGTACTACGTAGTATTTACATTGAAGATGCTCATTAATACGGAGTAGTAAATAATTTTAAACATGTTTAATGCTAATTAACCACAGTTTGCGTTAAAGCCTGAGAATCTTGACACAGATTTAATTTAGGTATAAGGCTCAAATTGGACACTATGGTTTCATCAGAATCTCATATTTGACACTAAGGTTTTAAATGGACCAAATTAGACACTATGGTTTCATATGTATCTCATATTGGACACCAAAGTTTCATAATTCAATATAAATGAGTGTCCAATTTGATCTTTATCCAATATAAGTGAGTGTCCAAAACTTATGAATTGTGAAACTTTAGTGTCCAATATGAGATACATATGAAACTATAGTGTCTAATTTGATCCATTTGAAACCTTAGTGTCAAATACTCCCTCCGTCCCGAAAACAACTTCCCGGTTGGACTTTCACACACTTTTAGGAAATAAATTTGACTTTACTGTAGAATGCACTGTTTTGCACTGTTTAAACACTGTTTGGCACTGTTTAAACACTGTTTGGCACTATTTAAACACTGTTTGGCACTGTTTATCACTTTTTTGATGTAGATAATTTGCCAAATAAGGAAAGTATTGAAGTGTGAAGTTAATTTTGGGACATCCATTTAAGGAAAGTGGGAAGTTGTTTTCGGGACGGAGAGAGTATGAGATTGTGATGAAACCATTTCCAATTTGAGCCTTATCCCTTTAATTTACCTACGCGCACATGTTAGTATCGTACCCACTCATCGGGAAGAGGAATACAATTATATCCACAAGTTGTGTTCCGTCTCCCTTCGTACTTTTACCATAACTTTGACGTCTTTTCGTCTTTATTTTCTTTATACTCTATGACATTGTAATTACTTTTTCATCTATGAGCCCGTTTGGTAGCACCAAAATCGGCTGTTTTGGCTGATTCTGCTGAAATTTATGATATTCTGGCTGGAGTGGCTGTTTTGGCTGATTCTGCTGATTTAAGAAAAAAATATTTTAAAAATATATTTTATTAATAAATTAAAGAAAAAATTATATGTAAAAATAGCTAAAATGGCCCTCTACAGTAACTTCAGCCAATACAGCCAGAAAAGTAACTCCAACCTTACTTTTTCGGCTTATTACACAATTCAGCGCGCGAAAGTAAAAGTTACGTGTTTGGTGAAAAAGCTGGCTGATAAGCCTGATAAGCCGAAAACAGAGTTCTCCAAACGGGCTCTATATATACTCAGTAACTTTGATGTCGATTACTCCTCATGTGTTCACTAATATGTGTGAAATAATGGGAAATGTTATCCAATAGAGTACCTCACAGATATATTTATAATAATAAAAGTTTTTAAAGATGCAAAGTATTCCTAATTTAATATTAGGCTATTACACCACCTCAAACTGTGCGGGAGATAAAACGTGCAGTTTGTCCTATAAAAAATGAAATTGCTGACTAGAGAGACTTTTAGTAAATATATCTGCCAACTGAAGACTGGTAGGAACATATTTAAGTATTTAACAACAAGATATCATAAGCCACACGTTCACGAACAAAGTGATAATCTATCTGGATATGCTTACTTCGAGCATGCTGAACAGGATTGGCTGTCAAGTAGGAAGCATAAATGTTGTCACAGAACAATCTTACCGGTGCCACGACTGGAAAACCAAGCTCGAATAGGATAGACCGAATATGTAATGTGTCCTGCACCGTGTAAGCAATGGCACGATACTCTGCTTCAATTCTGTAGAGGATTTAGAGACAGTAGGTTGCTTCTTTGACTTTCAAGATACAAGATTAGGCCCAAGAAAAACAACATAACCGGTGGTGGAACGAGAGCTGTCGGGACACCCGGCCCAATCGGCGTCTGAGTATGCCACAATGCAAGTCGCCTTAGGTGTAGGCTGAAGCCATAAATCATGATCAATGGTACCCTGCAAATATCTAAAAATCCACTTGACAGCAAAAAGGTGAGTGGTGTGTGGCGCATGCATAAACTGAGAAACTAAATGCACGGCATAAGTAATATTAGGTCTTGTCAAAGTTAAATAGTGTAATGCACCTACCATACTGCGATACTCAGTCGCATCTGCAAGGAGCTCACCATCAGTGAGACGCAAGAGGAGTGCGAACTGACTTGACAATGTGTAAATGAAAATGAGACAAAAGGTCAGAGACATATTTATGCTGAGAGAGGAACGGATCTTTACGATTACGAATGACCTGAATGCCAAGAAAATAATGAAGATCACCTAAGTCTTTCATGACAAAATGGTGTGCAATAAGATGAATGAACCGAGTGACAATAGACGAGGAATATATTGCCTGTAATAATAATATCATCCACATATTATAACAAATAAATAATCGAAGTGCCCTGGCGGTAAATGAACAGAGAGTTATCCGACTTACTAGATAAAAAATTATGAGAAAGCAGGAAACTACTGAACCTATGAAACCACGCCCGCGGGGGCCTGCTTAAGACCATAAATAGCCTTTGCGCAGACGACACAAGTGATGAGGATACTGAGGATGAATAAAATCCCGCGATTGACGCATATAGACCTCTTCGGTGAGATGACCATGAAGAAAAGCATTTTTAACATCGAGCTGACGCATAACCCACCCGAATGAAATAGCTAAAGTGAGAACAGTACGAACAGTGGTGGGTTTAATAACATGTCTAGAAGTTTAAGAAAAATCTACACCAGCCTGCTGATTAAAACCCCGAGCAGCTAATCGTGCCTTGTGGCGCTCATTAGACCCATCAGAAAGAAATTTTGTCTTATAAATCCACTTAGATCCAACAATATTTTTAGAATTATCAAATGGTACCAAATCCCAAGTGTGGTTAGCAATAAGTGCATTAAATTCCTCAGCCATAGCCTTACACCATATCAATTGTTTATTTGCCTCAGAAAAACAAGTAGGATCCGCTGAAAGAGCAACTGTGTTTAAATTAAAAATAGTATTGGGTTTAAAAATTCCAGATTTTGCCTGAGTTTGCATCGGGTGGACATTAACAGGGGATGATGGTTGCTGTTCAGGCTCGGGTCCTGGGCTGGTTTCAGTGGCTGTTGGTGGTGTGAGGGGTGGGCTTGTCCGATGAGATGGACTGGGGTCAGAGAGCGGGCTGGTCAGTGGACTGGACTGAGTCGAGGAGGAATCGGGCTGGGTTTTGTCCGGTGTAGATTGCTGGTCCGGAGTGGAGAGGAAAAATGGGTTGGGAAGAGAAGTTAGGCTGGGTGGAGGTGCTGCTTGGCTGGACTAAGGTGGTTGGCGGAGGTAGGGCTATGTTGCTGATTAGTAGATGTGAAAACAGAGGACTGAGGATGAGTTTTTAGGTTTAAAGAGCAGTAGGAAAAATGTAAGGGAGATTGAGAGGAAGAAGGTGTGTCATGCATAGTAGAGGTCAAAGTGGTGTACGGAAAATTATTTTCACAAAAATGCACATGACGATTTATGTAAACCTTTCCAATCTTAAAATCAAAACAACGATAACCTTTATAACCAGATGCATATCCTAGAAAAACACATTGAATGGATCGGGGAGAAAGTTTATTTGAGGCAGTGGCAGAAATATTTGGGAAACACGCACAATCAAACACACGTAAAAGGGAATAATCAGGAGATTTTTGAAAAAGTTTTTCATAAGGAGAGTGACCGCACAGTGTTGGAGTGGGCAATCTGTTAATAATATATACAGCCGTAAACAACGCATCGACCCAAAAATGACTAGGGAGAGAGGCCTCAATAAGCATAATCCTAGTAAGTTCAAGTAAATGACGATGTTTACGCTCAGCATGCCCATTTTGTCGAGGAGTGTGAGGGCAGGATTTTTGAAAACAAATTCCATGAGAATAAAAAAATTGGTGCATATTAGAATTAATAAATTCACCTCGGCTGCTTGCATGCGAAGGTCTCAGTTGCTGCTGCGCCCCATATGGTTGACCGAACCCCTACTGGTGATGAATCTGCCTCGGCTGCTGTGCGTGCTGCGGACCCGGCTGCTGTGCCTGCTGCGGACCCGGCTGCCTCCCCTGGCCTTGAACGGGCTGCTGGCCGTACTGGTTGTAGCTGCGGCCCCTGCCGTGTCCAGTTCTACCGCGGCCTCCATGTGGTGCATTGGCGCGATCTTGAACACCGAAGACTTGATAAGCAGGTGATGCAGTTTGCTGACAAAGATATAGGACCCTCCGTTCGGCCTCTAACAGGCTCCGACGAAGAATGTCTGGTGGAAAATTATCTGGAAAAAGAGAAATAGTGCCCATGGTGGATTCATATTCTGGTTTGAGTCCCATAAGTGTGGTCACAAGAACTTCTTTATCGGACACAGGAGAATTTATTGCAGCTAATTCACCCACTAATAAATCAATTTATCTTAAATAATTTTCCATAGATTGATTTTCCTTCTTTTTTATATTAGACAACAAACGCCTAAGTGTCATTGACCTAGCCAGACCAGCAGACCGAAATCGTTTTTGCAATCTTTCCCAAATCTCAAAGTAGTGTTTAAGTTCATGTACATCAATTAATACATCACGGGTAAGAGTAGCAAAAATCCAAGAACGAATTGTTTGGTCAACCCGTAGCCAGTGATAATGATTTGACGATTATTAAAATCAACTGTGTACATAGGAGGTACCTTTGTGGAACCATCCTATAAGCCAAACACACCTTGAAAGACTAGGAAAAAATTCAAACTGAGTGTGCCATGTGATGTAGTCTTCTACTACCTAAAGCTTGATTGTAACAATTTGAGTAACATTGTTGGCCGGAGTGATGGACTGCGCAACTATGGCCATCAGAGACTAGAAAAGTGATTGATCAGCCGGTCTAGACAGCCTAGGCGCACCATAAAAAGTGGAACCGAAGTATCCCGGACTCGAGCGTGGCTGAGGTGTTCCAGTCGGCATAGGAGTAGAGAGAAACCCATGTGGTTCGGGCATGACGGGGGCTGCCTTGGAAACAACGGAGGAATTTGTTGAAACAGAGAATAAGCCCTGGGAACATCCGCAACGAAGGGAGAAGAGTCCGTCTGCAAAGCCGATGTCGATTAAGAGAGAGACACCTGCGGCGGCGCTGTCAAGGTAGGAGTGGCGCTGGTGATGACTACGGCTGCGTCAGCGGCGATGGAAGAAGCCGGCGCCGTAGTCGAGGGAGTTATGGTGGATGCCGCCATTGAAGAAGAGTTGGCGGCGTCTTGCGAAGCAGCGGCTGTGGCGGAAGAGTCGGCCGAGCTCATATCAATCGAGGGTTTAGGAGAGAGAGAAACAAAATTTAGGCTCTTGATACAATGTGAAATAATGGGAAAGGTTACCCCAATAGGGTACCTAGCATATATATTTATAATAATAAAAGTTTCTAAAGATACAAAGTATTCCTAATTTAATATTAGCCTATTAATACGAACCAAAGAAAGTACTCATCTATAATCCAATATCCTTAAAGCTCATCATCTCTCTTCTATAATACTCTCTCCGCCTTTAAAACTTGGTCAAGTTTGACCGAACATGAAGATGAAGCATGGAGTATGTGATTGAGCTTTGTACAGATGGTCGAGAAACAATTAATTGAAATTACAAAATCTTTACTTAAAATAGAAAGTGGTAAAATTAGTGGAACAATAAAAAATGAAAAGTTACTAAAGTATTAAAAACAAATTAAGTATCATAAGAGTTTAACAAATGAAAAGTTAAAGTATTGTGAGTTGCTCAATTTGTCCTCATGGCTCCAAACTACGGAGTATTTCATAAAAAATTAATAAAGCTAGATATGCGAAATATATACTCCTATGATACTCCCTCGGTATTTTTTTATTTGCTACACTATCCCTTTTTTGTGTATTCAAAAATTTGTTACACTTTTTCTTTTAGTAAGTTTTTCCTTTAAAAATATTCAATTACTCTTGCTTTTAATACCTTTTATATTCTCTTTCATACTTTTCCACCATCTCTTCTACTTTTTCTACACTATTCCTTATCTCTATTATTCACTCTTAAAAAATGTGTCAACACCAATCGTAGCAAACAAAAAATACAGAGGGAGTTTATAGTATCCGTATTAAATACTCTCTCCGTTTCTTATAACTTAGCCAATTTTTCTTATTTAGATGTTCCACTAACTTTGCCATTTTTCCTTTTAACTAAAGAATTTGTGGTTTCAATTAATTCTCTTTCCTCTACACAAAGTTCAACCACATAAATTTTATTTATTAACTCTGGTACCCATCAAACTTGATAAAGTATTGAAAGATGGAGGGAGTATGGTCTTATTCTCCATTAATGTAGAGCCCGTTTGGTAGCACGAAAATCGGCTGTTTTGGCTGCTTCTGCTGAAATTTCTGAAGTTCTGGCTGAAGTGGCTGCATTGGCTGATTCTGCTGATTTAAGAAACAATTATTTTTAAAATATATTTTATTAATAAAATAAAGAGAAAATTATATGTAAAAATAGCTAAAATGGTCATCTACAGTAACTTCAGCCAAAACAGCCAGAAAAGTAACTCCAACCTTACCTTTTCTGCTTATTACACAACTCAGCGCGCGAAAGTAAAAATTACTTGTTTGGTAAAAAAGTTGGCTGATAAGCTTGATAAGCCAAAAAACAGTGTTGCCAAACGGCCTCGTAGACGTCATATACTTCGTATATTATACGGTGGACGGAGGATAAGGAATGGTACTAACTCAGATGTCCGTAGACCACATGGGTAAAAGGACAATACGAGTGACTGAACGATGATAATGAGTTTATGTGATGAGACACAGTGATTTGAAGCGTTGACAATAGTCACTAACCTTTAACCGGTCGATGATTTTTTCCTACTATTGTTTCTCTTTTTGTACAGAGTGTTGGCTGTTCGGATAGCATATGTCAATAGTTAATGTATCCCCTGATAATTGAAATCTTTAATTTGAAAAGGTATCCTGTTATCAACTTTAATTTAAATAATATAAAAAAAATTGTGTAGTGGGTATTTATACAGCGAAGAACTAAATTAGCGGAATAATAAATTAGTTACTAGGTAAAATTTTGAAATAGGAGTAAAAATGTTTGAGACTATCATGTTTTTTATTCCATTAGTAGAGTAATTACAACCAAATTTGAAAAAATACTGTTATGTTTTAAGTTTGATATTGCTAAAACATAAAAGTAATTATTCAAATATAGGCAATTAAAAATATAATAGTTCTATTTAGGAATATGTAAATGTTTTAGTCGTATTTAGGATAGTTCTGCATTGGTTACTCTAATGAAAAGTACTAGTAATAAAATTTACAAAATTGATGTTTGTACCCACTTTTATACCCACTTTTGTACACATCTATGTTTGTTAAGTGTTTATTTTTGTCCGTGAACCCTGATTCATAAACAATATTTTGCACAAACAAAATATTGTCTGTGAACCGAGTTCACAGAAAAAAAAACACTTCACAAACATGATTGGTATAATGTGGGTATAAGAGTGAGTATTGTTGTAAAAAGATACATCAATTAGAGTAACATCAATTTTTTAGAGTAACATGGTTGGTATAATGTGAGTATTGTTGTAAAAAGACTGTTTCATTAGAGTAACATCAATTTTTTACACAAACATTGTTGTAAAAAGATACTACCCCCGTCTCTAAGATAGTGAGTATTGTGTAGTGGAGAGTTGTGCAGAGGAGAAAGAAATGTGTAAGAATCGATGAGAACCAAAAATTCTTTCTAAAAAAGAGAAAATAGAAATTTTAATTGAAATGGATGAAAAATGAAACTTGAAAGTTTATTTAGTGAGGGAGGAAGTAATTGGAAAGTTTCATGCCACCGAGGGAGTATTTGAATTTAGTTAGACCAGTCATTGGGCATGAATCCAAAGAGAATAGTTACTAGACTTCTAATCAGCTTATATTCTTCAACATGCATAAAATTCCGCAAAATAAGTCTCCAATATCTGGAACGGAAAGTACTTTAGCCGCTGAAATTTTCACGTCTTTATAAATGAGTCTATCATTAGCTTTAATTTTACAATGTAATACTTGTTCAATAGGGTGTTTGATGGGTAGATCTGGTTTCAGTTTTCGAAAACTATGCTCCCGGACACTGTTGCTTAAGAACCCAGTGTAAACTTCACACTCTATCCATTATATTGGGGTTGCTTATAGCTTGGGTATTGGCGTTTTACCCAAAATGCCGTTTTCTATACTAGCAATGCTGCAATTTGCAGCGTGTTCAATCAAAACACTGAAAAGTAAACGAGGCCATAGTCATTTTAATTCTGTTAATCTTGACATTGGGTGCACCTTAACCCCTCACCTCATTTGTTTAGCTGTATTGAATTGAATTACAAGTTTACAACCTTAATTAGTTGTATTGAATTGATAAAATATAAAAAAAGTAAGAATGAATCACAACCATTCAAACACTATCAAATATAACATGAGACAAACATAGTGAGTCAAACGAGAAATGTAAAATGAGACAAAGATTGAGGAATGAACAGACTACGTAGTATCGGTACGCAAAGAATTGAGAGAAACATGGTTTCTTCGATTTGAACTCAGAAAACTATATACATAACATAAACATAATCAAATTATACAAATATATTAAGTGCATGTTTAGTAGTGTAACTCCTATATTCAACTTATCAGGCTATAAGTGATTTTTTTATGAAACACTTAACCTTTAACTTCGTACATTAAGATGCGTTATAATCAAAATAAGTAAGATTGAAGTTCATTTTCTGACTAAATTGGCTGAAGTTACTATTTTTTTCACACAATACTTCCTTTACTTTATGAATAAAATATACAGAGTATTTGATTTTTTTATACATAATTCAACAGATCTTTAATACATAATTCATTAGTTTCGGCTATTTCCATCATTTGCAATGGAGCCAAAGATTCACTATTTTTGGCTTGAGAATATGATGGAATAAAGCAAAATTGCTCACTAAACTGTCTACGCTTCTTTGTTATGAAGCAGCGGTCAGTTCATGCAATTGTCGACGATTTTCACCACGAGTCACTCGGAAACAGTCTTTATGTGCTTTAGTATAGGGGCAAGACTGCGTACATCTGACTTCTTTACCCCACCGTACGTGGGAGCCTTTTTGCGACATTGGAGTAATGATGATGAGTGGATGATGAATGAATTGAGCAGATTCTACCATTTCAGTCAGAATCAATTTAAGAAGATTTATCCAGAATATGATATAAGAATTTAGATGTACGCCCAGCCCGTTAATGCCGCTATTTACCTCTATAGCCCTTTTCAATGAGATAGACAAAGAATCTAATACTCCCTTTGTTTCATTTTAGTTGTTTTACTTTTCTTTTTGAGTTGTCTTAAAATGAATGTCATGTTTCCCCTTTTAACAAAAAATATGTGATTTTTATTATTTCAGTTTATTCTACTCATATTTCCACCACAAGTTTTATTTTTCAACCACTTTAGTAATGATCATTCCAAATGAAAAGAGGTAAAACCAATATGGGACGGAGTTGGTATGATAACACACCATTTATTTGTCAAACAGTAAACCAAACAACATACTACGTACATATGAAATGTAAATACTAAATAGTTACGAAAACAACGTAACGTAACCAAAAAGTAAGAAAGTAAAAAAACCAACACATGAAACTTGTAAGGCTTCCAGATCGAAATGGCTTTGGCAGATGATATAGTGATATAGTAATAAGCAATGATTCAAAGACAAATTAGAGCAAAGAAAAAAAGAAATGAGCAATAATTCCTAGAGTATGCCGGCCTCAAAACCTCTCCGCAATAAAGGGGGAAGAAATAAGAGGAAGAACACATAATACGCAATAGGATCTGAGTATGATGAAAAGATGTGAAGAGCAATGGTGGTAGGCCATGTCGATGGCACGCTTCAGACAAAATGAAGCCCAGTTGCATCCCACTGCGCATTCACATCATCATCATATCACACACTACTACTACTGCCACATGAGTGAGTAAGAGGCGGGGGAGAAATCAGAAATACTATACTACACACATTTACATAGCACAATCATACGCCATATATTTGTTCCTCCCCTTTAATCATTTCTCCATGTCATTCCATAATTAGTTTCACCGCCCGGACTTTGTTCAGCTTGATGGGGGTGATTATTAGTAATTGTGGCCACTCAGGATGTTCTCGAAGGAAACTTTAATTTAAGGCCAAAAAGTTAAGTATCTGATATATTTACACTTGTTTCAAATTCAAGGTTGAATCCCGGTCCCAAAGGCCCTTCACGCCCCGGCCTAGCCCAACAGAGCACATGAGGGGTGGTAAGTCATGGTGCATCAACTGAACACAGAGGTTAGATCAGTATTCGCTGCACACAAGGTGTTCTAATAACATTGAGAGGTTACTCCTACAATGCCGCTTACGGGAATTGATCTTGAGTTACTTGTTCAAAATTTCACCCATGTGACCAACTGAATTATCCATGCGGCGGGCAACAAGGATTTATTTAGACAATTAGATTTGTTGGATAACCTTTGTTTTGGCCTCGATGTTTTTCATCAAAAAATACTTTTATAATTAATTTGACTGGATTTATTGAAAAAAAACTACTTTTGCTATTTTTCATACAAATATTTCTTTATTTTATTGATAAAATATAATTTGATTTTTTTCGCAATTCAAGAGGCCGGTTCAACCACTTTCTTAAGAGCTTCACAAATATCATCAAATTGAATCGATTAACCTAATTTCAATAGTACCAAATGGGATCCTATTCTATACATTTTTACCTACATTCATAGTTGCCATGCATTTATCGGGTGTCGAAAAGTGAAGTCATGTATCAACTTTCAATAAATCAATGTCAATTATGAATATAAGAAAAAAGCCATGTAGCAAATCAGCAAATGTACATCTTTCCTTACTCTTCATATCCTGGTCGATCTATTTAGGTATGATATAACCCGATCTATTTAAATTTGACATGATAAAGCTCTGATATACATGTATAATGTTATTTCTAAATATGGTCTATTGGTACATAACTAAAGTTATAGTTGAAAATTTTGAAAGCTGAATTGGAAATAGTATGAAAGAGATAAAAAAAATAAAAAAATAGATAAATAAATAAATAAATAAATAAATAAATAAATAAACAAAGGGAAAGTATTTACTTACACTTTTCAATGTGTTTAACACAAAAGGGTAATATATAAATAAATAAAATGCACGGAGTGTATTTATTCTAGTGCAAAAGAATTGGAGTATTTATAATTGAATTCATCTCTACAAAGATAATGAATAGTGCAAAAGATAATAAAATTTTAGAATCCTTTTTTCTAAACCTCGTACTCCGTCTGATGTTTCTTCTTCTACGCTTTCCTACATTATGGGCCTTTTCAAAATAGACTTATGAAGTTATGTATAATTATTAAATTAGGCCCAAACTATTAATTAGTAACTTTTCACATGTAGAGACGTAGAGTTATATCTAGATCATCATAAATAACTATCTAATCGACTCATTTGCGTTTTTTTTAATCGTACAGTTTAATAAATTTTCATAACATCCAGTTAGGGGTGGGCACAGTTAATTAACATTTCATAAAAAAAACAATGACACCCCATCCCTGAGAGCCCCCAACACCGACTGGACGGCACGATGAGAGGATGTAAATTAAATTATTATCACAATCTGACAGGATTCGAACCCAGAATCTAACCCTTGTGCCACTCCCTCGCTACCAGCCGAGCTACGCCCACCAGTTGGTTAACGTTTCATACTTTTATGTAGAGTTGTATCCAGCCACACGTTTCATACTTTCATGTTTGCCAAATGACGGTCCTTATACATATACGGTATGTGTAATTCAAGAATGAATTTGATTAATAATGACACACGTATACTATATACAACAATCAGGGGCGCAGCCAAAGGCAAAATATTAAGCTGAGCAGATACAAATATTAATTGAATAAATAATATCATCCAATATGTAAGATTTTTAGAGATTTGGAATTGGCCTGGTAAAGTACGAAAACAATGTCATCGAATATGGTGTTGATGTTGGAAAGTACGCAGCCATCAAGTGGGAACTCCCAAGCCCAGGAACAACCAAAGCCTTTATTCGTAGTCCAAACTGCAAAGGAGCCCAATTTCAATATTTTCTTTCAATGATATAAGACCAAGCTTTTAGACAAAACACCTATGATAATTTTATTAAATAACACTAGTAAAAGCACATTTCATACCGCTTAAAAGGGGCGCATCCAGGAACTTAGGATACCCTAAACTGAAAAATCAATTATACTAAACTTAAACATTAATGAGATGATTAAATATGAAAAATGAAAAAACTACACTGAAAAATTGAATTTTTTGTAGTTTTTTGGACTTTATCCCACTATAACTCATGCATAGATCCTTCCCTGCAATATTGATGCATACATAATATGGAACCCAAAATATACAAATACTAAGAATCTAAAAAATAGGAGTATGGTATCCCACGAAATATGGGTAAAGATAATCACCCTAAAATCATAGTTCCATAACTTAGATCACAATACCAGTCTTTTAGTATGTTTTCTTTTGGATTGTTTTCAGTCCCATACCAGACCAGATCATATCAAACCAGATCAGACCAAATTTGACTTCCGTAGTTAGAAAATACATAGAGACCAGACGTCTACCAGTCTACCAGACTAGACCAGACCAGACTAGACCAGCAAATTCCAGTCCAAAAGAAAACATCCTTAATGTCACAATATGACTTCATTATGACATTATTTTCACTCCTAATTAGGAAAAAATATACTCCGTATTTATCCGTTTAGGGAAAATATTATTTTACTCCTACTTTGAAAAAAGTCTACATTTCAATTCTATGAGGAAACAAATACAATCAGTTGAATTAAAATACATATAAATAGTAACAAAAATTCTATAGGTACCCCAAAATGTACATCATTTTGTACCCACCTCCTGAATTGCTGGTGTACACAGACAATTCGTTTGAAAGAGGGCAGAACTTTCTGTCCAAATATTTGTGTACACAGACAGTGTACAGATTGGGGTACGAATTAGGGTACCCCAAGCAGGACTCAAAGAGTAATAACGGCCCTTTGGCCTTGGATTTCCTTGTCGGGCTCGATTACTATGCATCCTCCTCATCATTGTCCCCATCTTGAGGTTGGACCTTGTTCTTGAGGTCCACCCAATGCATCATCGTCCATTACTTTGCTGTTGGCCACTTGGCCCAATGCAACCTCTTATCAATTATTCTAAATTGAGTTGAAATTTTACTATTTATTTGCAAATTGTCATTGCAATTTTGTATTATTCTTTAATTTTGGGTATAACCTTTTTCTATCGTATCCTACAATTTTTTTTAGCTTAAATGTTAGTGTAGTTTGAAAAAGTATAAACTTTAATGTATGACTAGTTTTAATTTTATTATGAAAAAAACAACTTCATCCTTAATTTATCATAAATTTAACAAGTTGCACCCCACTATGGAACAAAGAAAGTGGAAAATAAGTATAATAAAGTACAAAAAAGCGATTTTGAAATATTGAGCCTAATCTCAAAGATTATCTCTTCAAATAAAGAGTGAATCTTTTCTAATATAAGCCTAATCTCAATTCTTTGTGTCGGTTTAAGACGTTCCAACCGAAATTTATCCAAATCATCTGGTTTATCAAGAGATGCTTTTGTTGTATCGGTTGAGAGTTCAGAAAAGAATGAAGATGCATTGACTTTTAGGTCCCGTTCAACTCAATTCAATTTCGGATCGGTATTTTCCATCTTGTTTGGTTTTTAGATTTTTGGAATTCAAATGCCAACCCTATTTTATATCACTTCGAAATGAATATGCTTATGTCGGATAAATGTTGTACTCGTATAAATAACACGGTAAGTTTCTATGGTTGGAACTAAAAAACCTAACTACATCATTTTCATGAGATAATTATAAATCTAGTCGTGTATCTTATGTGCACGGCTTTTTTTAGTTTTTTACTGTTAGTTAGTTATATAACTTTAAACACTTGCACATTCATTCTTGTAGCTAATAATTCTTTTCACATTAAACACATTATGAGACAATTGTAAATCTAGTCGTGTATCTTATCCGCTAAAATGTTCTATTTTCTGCGGAAAAGGTGAAGTTGGCAATGAATTTTAATTCCCGGTATGTTTTTTTTTCCTGAAGTTAAAATGTATTTTACGGGGGAAATCCTTAACAGGAATAAATTAATTAGGAGCATGGTCTAATCTGTAAATGAGCAAAATTATAGAGCTAAATGTAGTAACTGTCAAATGTTACATAACTAAAGCAGTAAATCTCGCTCATTTTGATGATGATGATGGCGGGAATAAAAAGCTCACTCTCACATGCCCAGTGACCCGGGCCAAGCGCGGAACTCATCCCTAACTTATTTAATTAGGGAGTGTTGGCATGAAAAAGTGATTTTTTAGTAATTTTTGAAAAAGTGATTTTTAGTAAATGCTGATGATGTTTTAAAATAAAAGTGATTACACACAAAAATATTAAAGTTGAAGTCTTTGATAAAAAAGTTACTCATTCCATCTCGTTTAAAGGTTCTCACTTTCCTTTCATGAACGTCTCACTTAAAGGTTCTCATTTTCTATTTTAAGAAACACTTAACACTTTTAAACAACAATTTAATCAACAAACATTAAAAATAATACATTTATAACATTACAATTATCATCAATAACTCATTATATTATACTCATCAAAATTATTTCTCAAAATATATTCAAATTAGCATCTTTAATTATTGTCTAAATCATCGTGCCATTTTTGCTATGAGAAACTTTCAACGTTACAGGTGTAGTAATTTTTATGTAGCTTTTTAATTAAATTACAAAATTGTCCCTTTCATTTAATAAATGTACCTGGAGTAGATGAGTTCATCTCTCACGCACAGCCCAAGGAATTGTCTAGACGTCTAGTCGATATTTTACAAGTTGGAACTTTCAATCTATAGATTAATGAGATATTACCCAAAATAGGAGTTAGGACTAAAAGAGTTAAAAAATTCCAAAATAGGACTACCATGTTTTTATTCCCAAAATAGGACTAATTACTGTCATGTTTTGGCAGTACCAGACTTCAAACATGGCAGTATTTTCCAAACTTGGTAGTAATTACTCCTATTTTAGGAATAAAAACATGACAGTCCTATTTTGGAATTTCCAAACTTTTTTAGTCCTATTTCGGGAACTTTCCCATAGATTAATCTACTCGTCCTTGGAGTGGATGAATTAAGGAATTGAAAATTAAAAACCATTTCATACTGGGCTAATGAACAGGAAATAGCTAAGGTAGATATTCAATTATCAATATCTTATCCAGAATAGGTCATCCTTGGCTTGGAAACCAAAAGTATCTTGTTTTCCTGAGATATCATGCTGCCCTCATGCCAAGGAAAACAACTCTTCTCTAACTTTGATCAACCCGTTAACCAAAGAGTGGGTGGATGGTGTCCAATACTAGCGCCGATAAAAGTACAAGCAACCCTATTTAACATTGCCGTAGGCAGCATAAATGCCTTGAGAAACCATTTCTCTACTAGTGAATCCCGATTGAAATAAGATTACACACTGTTGGAAAAATGTGTTAAAAGTGCATTAAATGGTCATTTTGAGGCAATTTTTTGAATGGGGTCCACTTTCGATTTGGATCGGGTCAAAGTGATTTTGGATTGTTCTTGTTAAGGGCTACAGTTCGATATATGGTACGCTCAAAACGGATAACGGATGAATGAGAAATTGATTCTCGAAGTTTACCCGTTAGAATGGAAAAACTTGAAAACAGGATGGTTTCTAGTGTGTTATTTCCCACACCGGAAAACCCAAGGGATTTATAACTCTTTATAAAGGGACTCCCCCTTAAGCAGTTAAGATTCCTTAGGGTAAAGGATCTCTCACGCACGCATTGGAGGGGTGCAAATAATATCCCGAAATCGGAGAAGAAAAACCGCAACTTACGTGCACGGGCGACCTGCGGACACGAATGTCGTCCAAAAATGGACAGTTCATGGACGATTCAATGCCCAACGGACTGGTCATTGATGTCCAACGTTCAAGTCCATTAATTCAACATTTACACACAACAAATCCTCCTATATAATGGCTGGCAGGTGGTTTTCAACAACATGTTCTTACACGCTAATACGCATTCCTCACGTATTTCTCAGCTCTAAAACACCTCCAGTCACTCAGAAAAATTCCTAAGTGTTTAGACTTGTTCTCATTTGCTAGAACTTTTGCTCAAACATTAGTTCGTAGTCATCGTATCCTGGGAAACGATTGTTGCAACGCTCCTAGCACCGTGGGAGGCGACAAATACGTTTTAAGGACATCGTGCGTAGCACGAGCTTTGGCTAAATTTTGCTCCATCTCCTTTCTTGTTTTTCTTTCGTCATTTTAATTAATTTATTTTAATTAATTTTCCTTATTTTCCGAAACACACCCAATAGACACCTTGTAAGGCAACCCTAATAAGTTCTAGAGCCCGTTTGGTAGCACGAGAATCAGCTGTTTTGGCTGATTCTGTTGAAATTTATGAAGTTCTAGCTGAAGTGGGTGCTTTGGCTGTTTCTGCTGATTTAAGAAAAAAATTATTTTAAAAATATATTCTATGAATAAAATAAAGAAAAAAATATATGTAAAAATAGCTAAAATAGTCATCTACAGTAACTTCAGCCAATACAACCAGAAAAGTAACTTCGACCTTACTTTTTCTGCTTATTACAAAATTCAGTGCGCGAAAGCTAAAATTACGTGTTTGGTTGAAAAGTTGGATGATAAATCTGATAAGCTGAAAAATAATATTGCCAAACGGCCTCCTAGTCATCCAACATAGCTTATACATTTTGTATTTCACTGATTCTTTCAATTTTCTCTATCATAGGCATTGTTCTAAAACTCGCTAGGCGCTAGTCGGGCGGTTGAGGAGCGCCTAGCGCCTAGGCGGCCGACTAGGCCGATTTTTTGGCCGACTAGGCCGATGTTTTGACCGACTAGGCCGACTAGCCCTCTACAGTTAGGGCCGACTAGGCCGCCTAGGCCGATTAATCGGTCCGCCTAGGCCGATTTTTAGAACAATGATCATAGGTACGTATTGACTATTGATCAATGGACAAGAGTAGAGGAGCAAGTGGAATCCCCAAATATGTCACTAGAAACTGGCCAACTGAGTAACCAACAAGAATAGTTTCCTTAGACTGTCATGCAATGAAAATGTTAGATTTTTTCACATTGATGATTGATAGATAGTCCAGAAGTCAAATAAAAGTAACTCCAACGTTACAAAGGATTTAGATATAGATGAATTCTCCCCTACTGAAAAGCATGAGGTTTTTAGCTAAGATCATGTGAGAAATACTAAGTTGACTACATTTGGGATGAAAGTTGAAAACTTAAAATCAGGTGAAGAGGTAGTAATGCCCTGGACAACATTTGGTACTCCATAGTGTTAGAAAATAGAAGAGGTTGTTGGTATATGAATATGTTAAGTGATTTTAGTGAGGTGTAGTGTAGATGAGGTGTTTTAGAGTAGAGCTCTTGTCTCTAGAAAAGATATATTGTATTGATGTTTCTTAGTTTGCTTGGTGAGCAAATGAGTACAATGGATCATATTTATAGGTGCTAGAGGATCATTCTAGATCCTTATTAAATGCTAGGAATCTAGAGTATTCTACTTCTAATAACTCTAGACTCTACTTAAGAATTCTCTAGTAGAGAATTCTCTAGAACATTATTTCCATTAACTCTCTAGAACATTTCTAGCTTTAACTATATAGAATATTCTAGATAAATGCATCACTATTTAATACTCCTCCTTGATGCATTTGTCGGTGACTCCAAGCATTGTTCGCAGAAACTGGAACCTATCTCTTGGCAGAGCCTTCGTGAAAATATCTGCCAATTGTTCTTCTGTTGGGCAGTACTTCATCTCAATTTGTCCCTTTGCTTGAACATCTCTCAAGAAGTGATACTTAATATCGATGTGCTTAGTGCGATTGTGTTGAACTGGATTTTTAGCCATCGCAATAGCTGACTTATTGTCGCAAAAGATCTCTGCCGCAGAGGTTTGCGATTCTCCCATATCTTCTAATATTCTTTTAAGCCATATAGCTTGGCACGCTGCTCCGGCTGCTGCAACATACTCGGCTTCGGCTGAAGATAATGCAACAGAATCTTGCTTCTTTGATCCCCATGAGAAAATTCCCGAACCCAGCTTAAATGCGTAACCAGAGGTGCTTTTCATGTCATCTTGTGATCCAGCCCAATCACTGTCGCTATATCCAGTTAGTCGTGAGTCAGGACTTGTTTTGTACCAAATACCATAATTGATGGTTCCTTGTAGGTACCTAAGGAGTCTCTTTGCCGCTCCATAATGAGTCTCAGTTGGACTTTCCATGAACCTCGAGAGCAAGCTTGTAGCATACATTATGTCCGGCCTCGTAGCCGTTACGTAGAGTAGACTCCCAATCAAACTCCGGTAATTGGTAGCATCCGTTGGCTTTGACCCATCTTCTTTCTTTAATTTCTCATTAGGAACCAACGGAGTAACGACGACTTTGCAGTCTTGCATTTTGAACTTCTTTAGCATGTCCTTAATATATTTTTCTTGAGATAAGAAGATGCCTTCTTCTTCTTGACTTATCTCCATGCCAAGGAAGTAATGCATTAATCCCAAGTCACTCATCTCAAAGGTGTTCATCATGTCTCTCTTAAATTCTTCAATTAATTTTGAATTATTTCCCGTGACAATTAAGTCATCAACATATAGAGAGATGATGAGAATGTCAGTTTTACCTTGGGATTTGATGTATAGTGTAGCCTCGTTCTTGCTCCTCCTGAACCCTTGACGGGTGAAGTATCCATCAATCTTGCTATACCAGGCTCGTGGAGCTTGTTTGAGCCCGTAAAGTGCTTTCTTTAGACGAAGAACTTTTCCTTCTTCTTTGATGAATCCTTCTGGTTGCTCTACATACACTTCTTCTCTTAGTTCTCCATTTAGAAAGGCTGATTTAACGTCTAGCTGATAAATTTTCCATTTCTTCTGAGCTGCAAGAGCTATGAGTGTTCTTATTGTGTCCATCCGGGAAACTGGTGCAAACGTCTCTGTGTAGTCAACTCCCGGTATTTGAGCATACCCCTTTGCAACCAGCCTTGCCTTATGCTTCTGAATTGAGCCATCAGGGTTCAGTTTCGTTTTGTACACCCATTTGACTCCAATAACCTCCTTGTTATGTGGAAGATCTACCATTTCCCAAGTATCATTCTTTTCTATCATTTTTATCTCCTCCTCCATTGCTTTAATCCAAACTTTTTCTTTGGAGGCTTCAGTGTAACTATGTGGCTCCAAGGAACAAAAGTTGCATGTTTCATAGACGTCAGTAGACTCATATAAGTCTGCTAGAGTTCTTACCCGAAGGGGTGGGGATTCTGGCGAGGAGTCATGTTCGCTAGATTTATTCGTTTCGGAAGAGGATCTTGGAGTAGATGTGGGGCTCTGTTGATCGTGATCTTCTTCTTCTGGGATTTCCTCTAGTTAGGTAGTAGTTGTCTTTCTTTCAACTCTTTCCGTCTCCCAATTCCAAGAGGCTTGCTCATCAAACTCCACATCTCGACTTGTCACCAGTTTCTTAGTCTCGAGATTATAGATTCGATATCCCTTGGATTTGGAGCTGTAACCGAGGAAGATTCCCTTCTCTGTCTTGTCTTCTAATTTGTGCCTTTTAACAGAGGGAACATGAATGTAGCATATGCTTCCGAAGACCTTCAAATGTTTGGCTGAAGGCTTTTGTCCTGACCATGCCTCAATAGGTGTTTTGTTTAAAACCGCCTTAGTTGGACACCGGTTTAGAAGATAGACTGAAGTATATACCGCCTCTGCCCAGAACATTTTAGGCATTCCTTTCTCAGCTAACATTGATCTTGCCATCTCCATGACTGTGCGGTTCTTCCTTTCGGATACCCCATTTTGTTGTGGAGTGTATGCTACTGTTAGTTGATGCTCCATGCCTTCATCTTCACAGAACTGGTCAAATTCTTTTGAGTTGTATTCGGTACCTCGATCGCTTCTCAACTTCTTGATTTGATGACCACTTTGTTTCTCCACGAACTTCTTGAATCTCTTGAATATTCTAAAAACTTCGGATTTTTCTTCGAAGAAATACACCCATGTCATCCTTGAGTAATCATCGATGAAAAGTATGAAGTACCTGTTCTTGGAAACTGAAGGTGTGCGCATTGGACCGCAGACATCGGTGTGGACAAGCTCTAGTATCTGTTTGGCTCTCCATGTCTTCTCTGTTGGAAATGGTTGCCTGTGTTGCTTCCCAATCATACATCCTTCACATACTCCTTCTTTTTCATTCAGTAGAGGCATGTCTCTCATCATATTCTTTTGATGTAGTAATCTCAAGGCATTGAGATTGAAGTGCCCAAATCTTCGATGCCACAGACTCGTATCACTCAGTTGAGCTACCATTGCCTTTTGTGGATATTGCCATTGAATGGGAAAGTTTCTATTATTTCCCATTTTTACTTCGGCAATTTCTTGGTTATTTTTCTTGTCATAGATTCGGCAAGAATTTTTCTCAAAGTGCAGGGCATATCCACTTTCCATCATTTGGCCAACACTTAGTAGATTTTGTGCAAGGCGTGGCACTAGGAGAACATTTCTAATATAACGCGTACCTTTCTTTGTATCAATGACAATGGTACCTTTCCCTTTTGCCTCCACCAATTCGCCATTGCCCATCTTGACCTTTGTCTTGATAGAAGTGTCTAACAAACCACTAACAATGTTCCTTTTAATTTCGGGAACGTGATGCACTCCATGCAAAGTAAGTATTTTTCTCAAAGGAAATTTTATTTCTACTTTTCCAACTCCATGCACACTAGCAGCACTTGTGTTTCCCATCATCACCGTTCTTCCAACCGCAGGCTGATAAGAAACAAAGAGTGATTTATCAGCACATACATGCACATTCGCTCCTGTATCTATTAGCCACTCATTGGAATTATATATAGTGAAAACTTGACTTGAGGTCCACCAGATTGAGCCTTAGCCTTTTTATTTGGGCATAATTTGGCCCAATGCCCCATCTGTCCACAGTTCCAGCATGGCCGGTTTGCCTTTGGTTTCTTTGCAATTTTTAATTTGGCCTTAATTGGTTTAAAAGATGATGGTTGTTTATTTTTAGAATTTTGTGACTGCTTTCCCCCAGTTACAACATGAGCCTTTGGCTGAAATTCAACAGGCACAATATAACCCGCTTTCTTATGTTCTTCCTCAACAGTAATGGAATGCATCAAACTTTTCCAAGTTATCTTTTTCATTTTGTGTTTTAAAGTCAAACCAAAATCTTCCCACGATTTGGGGAATTTTTCAATTACAGCCATGACTTTAAATTTTTCAGGCAATTCCATATCTGCTTCACGGAGAGAATGTAAGATAAGCTCAAATTCTTGTGTTTGTTCTAAAACAGATTTTCCCTCTTTCATGTCGAATCTCAAGAATTTTGGAAACAATATACTTTTCTAGACCGTGGTCATCAGTATTATATTTCCTATCCAACTCATCCCAAAGGTCTTTAGCCGTGCCGTGGAGGGTGCAATAGACATCAAATAACATGTCGGAGAGTCCCAACAATATCATTCCTTTGGCTATTTCATTCCTCTCACGCCATAAAGTTTGGCGTTCAACACTTTTGGGATCAGACTCGACAACGGGGGGACACACCGTCATAATTACCAAGAGCAATCCCTTGGTGATTAACCAAATTTTCATGCGTTGTTGCCAACGCTTGAAAAAATGCCCGGAAAATTTTTCAGGCATTCCGGTCAAATCAACCCTGTGAGAACCCTTAGCAACAAATTCAGGTGTGTCTCCAGAATTAGTCACAAACACAGAATTAACATTATTTTCAGGGGTTTCATTCACATTATTCTCAACAACAACGTTTTCAGAAGTAGCAGCATTTTCCAAGTTCGTCATATTGGATTTTCAAAACTCGAGAAATAATATCTTTCTTCAAGATTGTTAGAAAAATAGTATTAAATGGCGAGTTTAGACAGATAAAATCCCGAGTTTAATCACAAATCACCAGACAAACCACCAAATGCAAGAACAAATAAAATAACAACAATAATTAGAAATGAAATATTAAGATAAAAGATAGAGAAAGAATGACTTAGCGTAAGATCGTCCGTTAACCGGACTGGCCTTGAAGAAAGATAGCCCCGTATCTCGATAGCTACTCGAACGGGACTGGCCAACTCGCTCCTAGGATAATCCTACCTCTGTTTCGGTCCTTTAGCTTGCTTGACAGAAACACTTCGACCGTTGCCCAATTGCCGTTTGAATGAGATGAGCCGGAAAAGAAATGATCTATAAACTATGGAAATTTTCGAATTTTTCTCTCGTGAAGAACAAAGCTCAAATGGAAGAGAAATGAAATGAGCTAAATGAGCTAAATTTCGTGAATGTCTGAAGTGAAAAATGAACAAGGCTAGCAATTGACTAGTTTAGTACGTGAGAATGAGGAAGCATGCATCGGAGAGTGTTTTTATTGGAAATCAGATTGTATACATATATGGATAGAGTATTGGGTCACAAACTTTAATTGCTCCTACAATATTGCCACGAGCCATGATATTCGCATCAACTAACCATGCACGTTTGACTAGGCATTTTGAAATTCAAATTTGATTTCAAATTGCACATTTCATGTTAAAACATGGCCAACAATATTACTTGAGCAAAACTTCCGTAGACTTCATTTATTTGAACTTTTATTATAAAAAGCATTTAAGAATTTTGTCCCAAAAATAAATGGCTTTTGACATGAATTTATTTGTCCATTAACCCATCATTCTGCTTGGTTCAAGCAAGTCAACTTATATGACACTTGAATATTATTCCTTATCATATAAAATTGCCATTTATTTTAAATATTGGACACTAAATTCATCAAATCAATATATCACTTTTACAACTTATACAATTATGGATTCTAATAAATCCAAACATATAAGTTGTTCTTTAATGTATAGTAAACCCACATCCATCGCATATATTATACAATTATTTATTTCATCATATTTCCTACACCAACATCCCCATGAGACACTATCAGGACCTAGTAGGGGTGGGCAAAATAACCCGTAACCGATTTACCGAATCGAAAAACCGGAACACCGGCACTTTTGTTGGTTAACCATACCAAGTTTAAAAAATTACACGGTACGTGACGTGCACTTTGTCGTGAGTGCACTCAAAGTAAATTCAATACAACACTTATACGTAGTATAGCGTAGTAGAGTTCGTATCCACAGGGAAAGGAATAACTTTCTTTTTATATAAATAGTAAGTAAAAGGGGGGGTTTTGATTGTTGAGTGATTTAATTAAATTAAACACGAAGATGAACGATTTATATGGGATTTAATTCAAAGATAAAAGGGACTTGGTCTTGCTACTTTCCACTTGTTGATATATTTTAGTCGATCATTGTTATATCCATAACTTATCCCCTCTCGAATACTCAATCGCGGAGTATAACCAGTTCATCGAGGGTAGTTATTAACAACGACCGTTCATTAATAACCCTTACTATTAATCAAATATAGAACAACGCCGTATACCGATATAATAGTAGCATTTAATCTATTTAACTCCTTGATGAAATCAATTGAGATTGATAACCTCAACGCAACGGTTTTGGTTTAACCAACAAAATTGATCCCTCTTAAGTTTATTAACCACGACCGTGCATTAACAAACCGAAGTTACTTACTTGTGAAACCTTCAACGTTTAACCATCGGTTCATTGAACGTTTCTAGTAATAATCAATGTTGGAACGTTAACTAATCGTCACTTAGCCACCCTCCAACAATGATATAGAATGAGATTAAGGGAAGAATTAATAATCAAGAGGAGAAAGTAAGAAAATAACTCACAACTTTAATAATCAATCAAGCTTCAAGAGAAAAACCAAGAAATGGAAGTTTAGCTCCTCATTTGGAGACTAAACATGCTAAAAGAAATATAGAGAAATGCTATTCTAAACTGAGCTTAAGAGTATGTGGGAATTGGTTTTTTTTGTTGTGAAGGAAAGGGGGTGTATTTATAGGCTTTTTGGGAGTGCAGCTCGGGTACTCGATCGAGTATATACAGATACTCGATCGAGTATGTGTAGAAATACCAGATTCGAGGTATACTCGATCGAGTATATGTTCATACTCGGTCGAGTATGTGTAGAAAGTGATATTCGAGCCATACTCGACCGATTTCGGGTTTAAACTCAAAGGCATACTCGATCGGGTATGTCGGTCTACCCGATCGAGTATAGACACTGAATCGTGGCCAAAATCTTCCCGGCATGTTCCTTTGTCTTCGGATCCGATCCGATTTGAAGTTTCAACCTTATACTCGATCGAGTATAGGTAATACTCGACCGAGTATAGACCAAAATCAGGATTTTCCCTTTTGTCTTGTGATTTTGCACCTTCCTTCCACTTTTGGGGTTCACCAATTGTCCTTTGAGTGATGGTAGACCTGTTTGAGCTCAGAATGACCCTAATCTAAACAAATTACAAGAATTCAACAAACTAAACTATTACACCAAAAGTGTGTAATTTCCGAAATACTAAACAACCAAAACTAGCTAAAAACGTAAACATACACACGGAAATTGCAAGTGTATCAACTCCCCCACACTTAGTTCTTTACTCGACCTCGAGTAAAACAGAAACATCCAAACGGTTTAAGAGTGTTCCAAAAGTTCAAGAAAGAAGGAAACTAAGACCACCAAGGGGAAAAATGAGTTTTTACAACAACATTCTTTCTTGGGTTTAATGATCTTCTATGCTCCATCTTCTTGCCCTTTTTTTCTTCTTCTTTTTCTTCTCTTCTTCCTCTTTTTCTCCAAAGAGATTAAATGAGTGCATGCAAAAACAAATATTTCTCTCATATCTCTCATTTTGCCTAGGAGCCTTTTCAGGTTTTCATCCTAGCATCTCTTTTAATTTTCCATTCTCCCAACTCACTCATCATTTTTTTACAAGCCTTTTTTTGCTTAGATTGCCCATTTTGTTGGGTTTTCAACCTAACTGGCATTTCTTTTCTTCAATTTTTTTTTAAAGAAGTTCATGCATAGTAAAAGGTAGAAAATAAGATTACATACCCATGATGAGTCTCCTCCCCCACACTTAGTTCAAGCACTGTCCCTAGTGCCCAATTTCGGCTTTTGTTGTTTGTGGAGTAAGGTGATTTTGATTTTTTGGTGGGTTGTGGGTGTTTTGGTGGAGAAATGATGGAGATATGGTAGAGGGAAGGTAGAAAAAATGGAGTTTTGGGGAGAAGGGGTCGAGGTTGGTATGGGTGTTTGGAGAAGATGAAGTGTTTTGGGGTGTGTTTTGGGGTTAAGTCGCAGATGTACCCGATCGGGTACTCAACACAGGGGTTCGAGTATGAAGTTTTCCAGTAATACCCGATCGAATATGGCCTAATACTCGATCGGGCCTTCAAGACAGGGTCTGGTAGGTTGATTTTCCAGACATACTCGACCGAGTATATGTCCATACTCGATCGAGTGCTGGAAACAGGCTCCTTTTGGATTTGCCTTTCTGGACATACTCGACCGAGTATTAACTGATACTCGATCGAGTATGCCTCCAATGTTTAAAATACTGGCCATTTCGCTCGAGTATGGAACTCGGGTTCTCCCTATTTTTACCCATACCCGACCGAGTATGGAAGATTACGCGATCGGGTATGTCCCCAGATACACTTTTTTTATTTTTATTTTTATTTTTTTTTACACACGCACACATACTGAAATAAACTGAAAAGAAAACATACCTTTCTTGGGTTGCCTCCCAAGAAGCGCCTAATTTAACGTCGCGGCACGACGCCATCATTGTGTTCAATCGTTCAAGCTTGGATCGTGATAACTCATCTTCTTCAAATTTTCACCCGGGTGACTCTTATAGAAATACATTATTTTTCGACCCTCTATTTTGACAATCTTTCCGGGATCAAATATCCGGATTTTTATCGCTTCATATTGTGAGAGTGAGGGTCCATGATTTTCACTAAGCATGGTCAATGGACGGGGTTTTGATCCGGGTGGTATAAGAGGGAGTATGAAATGTATGTGTAACTCCACCGTTGTTCCTTGCTTATTTGTGAACAAAGAGAAGTCTAAAGGATACTCACAATTGCTGAAGATTTCATAGATATCTTCAGTCTTCTCCAGCTTTTGTGTTTCATTTAGAGCCTCAAGAAATGGTGGCATGATCTCAGGAATGGCCGGTGATTGAGTTGAGTTTTGAGGTTCCTCCTCCGGTTGAGCTTTCTCCGTAAGCTCCTCTTCTTCCTCCTCCTCGCCCATGTGGTTCACAATGTTTGGCATTTGTTTCAACTGATTGTCCAAGTTCTGTTCGTTGGACACTGTTTCTATCGGGCATTGTGACAAATTTTGTTGCATATTTGTCACATTGATAGTCAGAGCTCGGATCATGTCTTCAGTGGACATGCTGGAATAAGAACTTGAGTATGAGTTATATGTGTTGGAGAATGAATCATACCTCTCTTGGAAACCAACATCATTCCTTTGTTCAAAGTATTCTTTTTGAAGTTCTGGGCAAAAATCCGTAAGATGCCTGTGTGACATGCAAATGTTGCATGTATGGACATCTTGAGATTTTGAACATGAAATAAACTCCTTTATCAGAAAAGTCAAATCGGAAATTTGACTCTCTAGGGATGATATGTTGGTATCCATATACTCAAGAAAGCTCAGAAAATGGACAAGTAAGATTTTTATTTATATATATTTTTATTTTTATTTTTTTGTTTTTGATTTTTATGAGATAAAATAAAAAGAAAAATAATTGCCTTTCCCCGGCAACGGCGCCAAATTTGACGTGCACTTTGTCGTGAGTGCACTCAAAGTAAATTCAATACAACACTTATACGTAGTATAGCGTAGTAGAGTTCGTATCCACAGGGAAAGGAATAACTTTCTTTTTATATAAATAGTAAGTAAAAGGGGGGGTTTTGATTGTTGAGTGATTTAATTAAATTAAACACGAAGATGAACGATTTATATGGGATTTAATTCAAAGATAAAAGGGACTTGGTCTTGCTACTTTCCACTTGTTGATATATTTTAGTCGATCATTGTTATATCCATAACTTATCCCCTCTCGAATACTCAATCGCGGAGTATAACCAGTTCATCGAGGGTAGTTATTAACAACGACCGTTCATTAATAACCCTTACTATTAATCAAATATAGAACAACGCCGTATACCGATATAATAGTAGCATTTAATCTATTTAACTCCTTGATGAAATCAATTGAGATTGATAACCTCAACGCAACGGTTTTGGTTTAACCAACAAAATTGATCCCTCTTAAGTTTATTAACCACGACCGTGCATTAACAAACCGAAGTTACTTACTTGTGAAACCTTCAACGTTTAACCATCGGTTCATTGAACGTTTCTAGTAATAATCAATGTTGGAACGTTAACTAATCGTCACTTAGCCACCCTCCAACAATGATATAGAATGAGATTAAGGGAAGAATTAATAATCAAGAGGAGAAAGTAAGAAAATAACTCACAACTTTAATAATCAATCAAGCTTCAAGAGCAAAACCAAGAAATGGAAGTTTAGCTCCTCATTTGGAGACTAAACATGCTAAAAGAAATATAGAGAAATGCTATTCTAAACTGAGCTTAAGAGTATGTGGGAATTGGTTTTTTTTGTTGTGAAGGAAAGGGGGTGTATTTATAGGCTTTTTGGGAGTGCAGCTCGGGTACTCGATCGAGTATATACAGATACTCGATCGAGTATGTGTAGAAATACCAGATTCGAGGTATACTCGATCGAGTATATGTTCATACTCGGTCGAGTATGTGTAGAAAGTGATATTCGAGCCATACTCGACCGATTTCGGGTTTAAACTCAAAGGCATACTCGATCGGGTATGTCGGTCTACCCGATCGAGTATAGACACTGAATCGTGGCCAAAATCTTCCCGGCATGTTCCTTTGTCTTCGGATCCGATCCGATTTGAAGTTTCAACCTTATACTCGATCGAGTATAGGTAATACTCGACCGAGTATAGACCAAAATCAGGATTTTCCCTTTTGTCTTGTGATTTTGCACCTTCCTTCCACTTTTGGGGTTCACCAATTGTCCTTTGAGTGATGGTAGACCTGTTTGAGCTCAGAATGACCCTAATCTAAACAAATTACAAGAATTCAACAAACTAAACTATTACACCAAAAGTGTGTAATTTCCGAAATACTAAACAACCAAAACTAGCTAAAAACGTAAACATACACACGGAAATTGCAAGTGTATCAGTACGGTTGACCAACCGTAAAAAAAATGGTTCGCGGTATGGTTCAGGTTTTAAATTATTCAACTTGGTTAATCGATAACTGAATGTTCAAATATTATATGCTTCGTGACTCTAGCTTATATGCCAATATGCAATAAAAAAATTAGTCGGGAAGTGTTGCCGGGAAGATTTTACAAACGAAGTGTTGCTGTGTTGAATAGAGATCAGTGCTGCTGCGAGACATTAAGGATAATCGTACGAAATAAATTTTAAGCAATGAATTAATAAGATACAGAGTATTTAGAAAAAAAGTTGCATTGATTTTTTTAATACGGAGTATATTAAAAAATAGCGCGTATTCAAAAATAGTGCGTATAATGATACGGAGTATCTTCTAATTTATTCAGAAAAAAGTTGCATTGATTTTTTTTAATACGGAGTATTGAACTATATCATTTGTGTCCAACAATAGAGGCTACCAAGGTATAGACGTATAGTAATTAGTATCTCATATCTTCATCACATATTTTACATTGATTGAACACAAAAACTTTACTCCATATAATTTAGCAATTTATTAATTACTACGGAGTATGTATTCTTTATTTAATTTATTTCATGGTTATTCGGTTAACCGGTTGGCGGTTAACCGGAATTTCGGTTAACCATTGTTCGGTTAACCGAAACAATGGTACAAATAATGGTACAGAAAATATAGTAACCGAACTCTCGGTTAACCGAAAGTTGGTTAACCAAAATGCGGTTAACCAATCATGCTCTGATGCTCACCCCTAGGACCTAGTGTTTTCTCATCTCCAACATAAAAGCCTAAAACAACATTCTTAATATTACAGTCAGGCCCGGCCCGGCCCAGGTGCAAGATGTGCAGCCGCACAGGGCCCCAAATTCTGGGAGGGCCTCCTATTTTTATTACTTGTATACTAGGCCCGTTAGAAAAAAATATCCAAATAAACATCCAGCCCGGTTTAGTGAGGAAGCTCGTCCGTCATCAACCATCGGCTTGTACGGGGACAAACAATAGACTCCTCGTTCTCTGCAAAGTTTTCTTGGAGACTTAAAAGAAGACAGAAATGAAGCGGCTTGCGACCTCCTTGTTTTCGAAGAGACTGGAAGGAAGCCAAACGTGTTCATTATACTGCAATTTTCAAGGCCTGCGAACTACGACCTGGTTATTTCCCCTAGATGTAGAAATATTTCTTCAAACTTCAACATTTCAATTCCAATCTATTCGATTCTTCTTCGGAGACTTGAAATCAAGCACTCTGGAGGCGTAGTACAGCAGACCTCATGAAGGGATTTTGTGAGGTCGTCACAGGGGCAACCCGTGATACCGACCGGCAAATAGAGCAACAGGGTGTTCTAGAGTTCTACTTTGCTATAATTTGTAAAGGTGTTTTTGACCCACTTTTTCCTCTAATTGATTACTTATATATTACTCCCTCCGTCCCAAAAACAACTTCCCACTTTCCTTAAATGGATGTCCCAAAATTAACTTCACACTTTAATACTTTCCTGATATGACAAATTATCTACATCAACAAATGATGAACAGTGTCAAACAGTGTTTAAATAGTGTCAAACAGTGTTTAAACAGTGTCAAACAGTGTTTAAACAGTGTCAAACGGTGCACTCTACAGTAAAGTCAAATTTATTTTCTAAAAGTGTGTGAAAGTTCAACTGTGAAGTTGTTTTCCAGACGGAGGGAGTATTATTTGTTAACTTTTGTTTTTGGACTCTCTTACATTATTTAAATAGAATTTTCTTACATTCAAACTTGAGCGAAAAAGAAACGGAGTGATTCTTTCTATAAAAAAACAGGTTTAGAGAAAATTGTAACACAAGAATTATATTTTTTTATGAATGAAAATATTGGTGTTAAGGTTGAAGAAATTTGTTGTAATATTGAGACCAATAATACTAATGTTGATGGTACTCTTGATGTAGTACTTCAATGAGCAGGATTGCATTTTATAAAATTTGATATCGCTCACGGAATATAATTTTATTATTATTATTAACATTTTTGGTAATAAATCTTAGGGCCGCTTGTTTTTTATTTTGAACAGAGCCTTCTATTTGTCAGGACCGGCCCTGATTACAGTGGGATATACATGCAAAAAGATTTTCAGCCATTGAAGCCCTAATCAAATATCCCTTTTCTTTGGAGTATTTGCTTCTGCAGTCGTCCCATAGTCAAGTGATGTACCTAGGGCTGGGCAAAAATACCAAAAAAATCGGTATACCGCACTTACCGTACCGAAAAATACCGGAATGTTGGAATACCGTCATTTTCGGTACGGTATCATACCGTACCGATTTATTTCGGTACGGTAACGGTAAATGTTTTCAAATACCGTGGTATACCGGTATAATACCGTACCAACTCCCTATCCAAAAATTACTTTAAATTCTAAAATATTGTAAAAGTCCATTACAATTTTGAAGCCTAAACTTAATACTTAGGTTGGTTACATATATCAAAATACAAAAATAAAGGCCCAATTTCCCAACCTTCTAGGATTCTATTACGTAACACTCAAATAAACTACCCTAATGACTAATGAGTAATGTACTAATGTCTAGAAACAAGTCCATCTTGTCCCAAGAGCTTGCGAGTCGCGATGACTGAGCCATTGACGAGTGTGACAAGTGTATCTACATAGGGATTCCGCATGTCAAAACATACAACTTTGTTTGAAAATCTTATTTAAATATTTTTTTAAAATTATAAAATGACTAAATACACAATCATATTAGGAATAAATGATTTTATATCCATATTGTTTGAAAAAATTTATTTATTTTTGTTAGAGATCGATTTAATTATATCTATATTATTCAAGTTATTTTTTAATACGTGGCATGTTGAACTACTTAAATATACTAAAAACAGTTATTGTTCAATATTGAATATGAAATTAATAGATTATTAATTGTATTTTGAAACATTTTAATAATGGATTAAATATGTTGCTAGTAACACCGATTTAGTGTATTTTATTAGTCTATGGTAATTTACCGATACCGTTACCGTTACCGTACCGAAACTTCGGTATACCGAAATGCGGTATACCGAAACTTCGGTAAGGTAACGGTGTATAAATTTTGTATACCGAAAGTTTTGGTATGGCAAAGGTATGACAAAAAATATTCGGTATAACGTACCGAACTACCCCTAGATGTACCCACAACATACATATGAAGAAGCAAGTGAAAACCTCCACCATTTCACCATTTCCATTCAGGTCTCCCGTTCACACCTCCCCAGAATAATGTACTAAAAACTGGTCTCTCTGTGCTTTTCCATTCGGGTCTCCCGTTCGCTTCACCTAAACATCTCCATTCTCTTTTCGACCCTATTTTTTTGAAAAAATACCATTACCTCCTCGTTTCTCTCTGTATCTTGCTTATATCATTTTTGATTTCTTTTTTTTTTCAAATCGTATATGAATTGGTCATAGTGAAAACTATGGATTGAGATCCTCTGCCGTGCGGCATAGGTGCCTTGCGGCAACGAACGGACGGATGAGGAAGAAGGCATCTCGAGATGCGGTCCTCCAAGACATCCAAGACCGCCGTTGGTTTTTTTGGTCGGGCAACCCTCCAAAGCCGGACACCCTACCTTGCTGCAAAGCAAGACAGAGGTTCGGGATCCGCAAGCTACATTGATTTGAGAGCTTAATTACATAGAAAATTAAAATTTATCGCAGCACTGCTCGTGCATAATTGTTTATGACCCCATTATGTACTGGGCAGAGCTTAATATTTAGGATCAAAATGCTGGATTCCTGGATCCAACCAACGAATGGGAGTCAAGTATTTAAATGTTGACCTTGTAAATGGGATTCTGAAGACTCAATATGGCATCAATCTCCGACGAAATTGTGTGGCACACACCCCACTTCTACACTCTCTACAAAGATGGTCATATCGACATATCAATTGTCTGGCCTATCAGCTAATATGGGTGTTTGGTTAATGAATAATGACTTTTTAATTTGGCTTTTAACCCAAACATCCAAAAATAAAAACGCCACTCAAAGTAGCGTTTAGCTGTTTGGCCATTTGCAATCTATAAGGTATTCCTATTCTACTAGTAGGCTATTATCTCTTTTCTCTTCCACTCACCACCAGTCGGCAGTCTTCCCCGAATTTTGCTCCTCTCCATTGATTGGAACTCTCCGACGAGAGAGATAGAGAGATCTGAGGTGGGAAAATGGTGGGATAGGGAAAAAGAAAAGATTATGTTTAATTACTCCGTATTTTTTTAAGGAGAGAGATAGAGTGAAAATGGTGGCAAAATGGTGGGGTAGGGAAAAAGAAAAGATTATGTTTAATTATTTTTTTAAAGAGAAAGATAGAGTGAAAAAGAAATAGAGAGAATAAATGGAGAGAAAGAAATGGAGAGAAGCATGACCCGTCTTCCCCTTGCCAATCTGACAACTGTCATAACAGAGAACTAATAGAGTAAATAGATCACTTCCACTCTTTCTTTTCGACCTCCTCACATTTGAAACAACTTTTCTTACTATAGCATTAAGTGTTACTCCATTTAATATATAACCATACGGAATAATGATTTAATTTAATAATACAAAAAAATCAATGTTCAAAAAAATTGTTAATTGTGTTATACGGAGTAATTTTTTGTTAAACAAAAATAATATACGTACGTAATTGCATGTACTCATATGATTAATAAAATGTACTGCATAAATAGTAGTTAGTAGATAAAAAATTAATTGATGTCCTTCAAAGTCATTTAACAAATTATCAGGTGATTATTAAACGCTATTTAACCAGCAAACAACATTTTATAAACCACTAATGCTATCTGCAAATGAAAACAACCAACAGAATCTCCAATAGCCAATAGCTAATTGTCAAACACCCCCAATATGTATGTGATACTTGATTTCGAATAAAAGAGCCACTTCAGAGTATTCAACCATGCCTCAAAAAAGGTTGAGTGGATTAGTTATGTTATCAATTGTGAAGAAATTCATTGATAATATAGATTATGGATACTTGATTAATACATTTGCATTTAAAAATATTCAATGAGTTTTTTTATTTAGTTTTTTAATACATCCAATGTTATTTTGTTATAATGTAAGATTTTAACTTAAGATTTGTGATTTTGTTATATTTAATCATTGGATTTTAATGACTCTATATGACAGAAAAAATATGTATAAGGCCCATTAATGAAGCTCGACTCAGGCCCGAATTTATGTAGGATCGGCATTGCGGTCGACTTGGCAGAGTTTTCCTCGGCAGAGAGAGCGCCGGAGCGAATCTGGCACACAATGTGGCCATAAGGGTGGGAGCCAGCGATGGTTCAAGGATTCGAAGATGACGGGGCTGTATCTGATCCACCCATATTTCGGGTGAGAAGGGGAGGACCCGCTGTACGGGTTCTTCTGCCCCGGAAGCGGCGGAATGGACGGCGATCCGCGGATGAATCCGGCGGTGGATCCGCGGTGCCGCAGATGGCGTGTAAGAGGGTGCTGTTTCATGTGGCGGGGGATGACGCTCTGTTGGGCAGGGCCAAATCATACTACGAAGCAGGGACGGATCCAGGATTCTGAGTCAAGGGGGGCGAAATTTTTCGCTAGTGTAGGGGGTGAATTTTTTTTGTTAGTGTAGCGGGGTGAAATTTTTCCCCTAGTGTAGCGGGGCGAAATTTTTTCGTTGCTGTAAAGCTATGCGGCTATTTTTATTCAAAAAATTACATTAATACATGCACATCCCGAGCGGCATTTAAATCTATTACATTCTAAGTTTAGACGATGACAAAAATATCAACCAATACATTTTTAATAACTTCTACATTGTTTAACCTCATGAATCGGTTATTGAATTGTAATTTTTGTCCACCAATGAGGGTGTTCGTGAGTCATGACTCATGAGAAGTTTTCTTAATATTACAATAGTAGTATACTAGTATGTATGAGATTGTTATTTTTAGAATAATATGCACCACATACACACAAACATATGGTGCATATTATATTTTAATATTTTTATTAATTCTATAATAATTTAAAGTTTATTATCCATGCAATAAATTATTTTTAGAAAGCAAGAAGTAAATGAATTATGTAATCTAATGTCTATAAATATTTATATTTTGGATTCATTTCACGTGATCTAAAAGTTGTGTAATTAGTGTGTCTGGTATTTAATATTGTTTAATATATGTTTTACAAAATCTAGTACTTGTTATCTAATAAAGATAATTAAACATTACAAAACTATGAATTCTTATATAATAAGTATCCTAAATCTTAAATAACGAGTTACTCTATTGTTTATTTGTTTAAGTTATGTAAATTATTTTAGATGTTTCTTCTTTTAAATCTCCAATTAAGTATTACATTATGTAAGACTATATACTAATTTTGAAAATTAAAAAAGCTAAGGGGGGCGAATCTAATTAAATTATAAAAGTTTTATGAAAATATTACATATATGGTAAAAAAATTGAATGTCCAAGGGGGGCGGTCGCCCCCCGCCCCCCTTCCCCCCTAAATCCATCCCTGCTACGAAGCATTGAAGAACGGCGGCGCGTGGAAGGGAGATGTGGAGATTGTGGAGATTGAAGGGTTTGGACATGGATTTCACATTTTAATCCTAGTCATTCCAAGGCTGGGATTGTTACTCAAGATTTGATCACTTTCTTTACCCAATTGTAAGATTTAATGATGTGTTTCTAACTCCCCTGATGATAATGAAGGATTTGGTGCTCAAGATTTGAGCACTTACAAACATGTGACTATGTGAGACGACCATGCGACTTGAAGGATGAAATACAAAATTTGAATACAAGATCAGATCACATTCTAAATTGATGTTTACGTTTTAACTGATTTGTATTACGTAGTATTATATTCAATTTAGAAATAAAACTGATTTGGATTTGCTTTTTAATGTTAAAATGTCATGTTTAAATGATATTAAAAATCATAGGCAATCGTGATACAAGACAGAAGATATAAGAATATTAATTCAATCATAAACTAGATAGGATAACCTAATCAAACTCGACCAAAGTTACATAGTAGTATATGAGATCAGACGTCGAGAGTATACTTACAGTTGAACATACCAAAATTGACCAGACAAAACATAGATTAAAGATATACTACCTTATAACATGGTCAATCAGATCAAGTTGAAGTTCTATACTTCCTTGATCAATTCCTTTGCCACTAAAAGTACGACTACAAATGGGCAAACCAATGAGTCTCTAAGAACATCCACTGTGGATGGTCATTGGAGTTCAAAAAAAAAATTATCCCACTTGATCCCCACTATGGAAGGTCAACGAAGTGATCGATCAAAGTGGAAGGTTAATAATGAGTTCTGACAAAAAAATTGTGAGTAACCAATTAAAAAAAGTCATGTGGCTTTTTATTTAGTCCTAACTCCCTAATTTCATTTATTATTGATTAAATTTAATTTATTGTAAAACATTATACCAAAAAATTAGTTTTTTTCCTCTATAAATAGACACCAATAAAGGATATGTTTAGTCACTTTGAAATTTATCACTTCTTTCCCTCTTGCATCTTATTTTATCTGTTTTAGAATATTTTCCTTTGAAAATGGACCGAACTCGTTCTCTACCTAGATACAATGCCAACAATAAATAATTATAGTGGGTCAAATGTGGATTTTATATACCGTTTTTAAATGATATAAATTAATAATTGTAGAATACACCAAAAATATGGATAGAGAATGTACATTTTAAGTGACCTAGGTCACCATAGTGTGGAGAAAGTGTGATAGGCTAGAGAGGATTAAGTTTTTGGTGGAAAATGATGTAGAAGAGAGAGGAGGGGATCAAAAGCCTATTCGATTCGAAGGAGGGGAAGCGAGGGAAGGAGAGACTCAAGGAGGTTGGGGGGAGTTTGATAAACATCTTTTTTTGGTATGAGGAAAGGGGAAATGTTTAATACGTAGTAGAATAAATTTCTCAATTTATCCTGGTTTTGCAAACCTAGATAAATATAGAGTTCGTTTGGTATCACTCAAATCGGCTCTATTGGCTGATTGTGTTGAAATTATGAAATTATGGCCGAAGTGACTGCATTGATTGATTCTGCTGAACTATGAAAAAAATTAAAAAAATATTTTTATTACTCTATAATAAAATAAAGAAAAAATTATATGAAAAACAGCTAAAATGATTCTCTACAATAACTTTTTCCAATAGAGTCAGAAACATTGTTACAACAATACTTTTTCTTATAATTACACAATTCAACACGTTAAATCAAAAGTTATGTGTTTGGTGAAAAAGTTGAATATAAATATTACTGCCTCCGTCCCTAAGATTTGGACAAGGGAAGGTGACACGATTATTAAGAAAAGTGGGTTTGTGTGGTTGATATAGGGGTGGACTCGGGTCGGCCGCCCGGCCCGGAACCGGACCGGCCCGGTACTGTTTGGGCCCGACCCGGCCTGGTACCCGGTCTTGGGGACGGTTCGGGCCAACCGGAACCGGTCTAATCCCGGTGCGGGCTCGGTCCCCCCAAATGGCGAACCGGCCCAGCCGGTCCAGCCCCGATTCGGGCCAATTTTTTTTGTTTCTTCAATTTATTTTTTACTTTCTACCGGGTTGGACTGGTTGTTTGGGGGGGGGGGGGTCGGGGGGTGAGGAGGGGGGGGTCGGGGGTGAGGGGGGGGGTCGGGGGTTATTTAGAAAATGAAAAGAAATTAAAAAAATTGAACCGGAAACCGGCCTGGCCCGGGACCGCCGGCTACCCGGGCCGGTTCCGGTTCCCTACTTCCCAAACAAAAGCCCAGCCCGAACCGGAACCGGCCCGGCCCAAACCGGAACCGGTCTGGCCCGGGTCCACCCCTAGGTTGATATTAAATTGATAAAGTAAGAATAAAGTAAAAATGATTTAGAACCACACAACTTTACCAAATTTGATATGAGACAACCTTAGTGGGATTTCTTGAAAAGGTAACATGAGAAAATCTTAACGGGACGGAGAGAATACTATGTAAGTTCAGTAAGTCGGTTAAATAAATTATTTAAAAACACTGCACTTTATATATATATTAAGCACAATGTTTTTCAACTCCGCATAAAAACACTTACTGATCAAATTCTAACCTCCCTCCATCTCTTAAAAGTTTGTCAAAATTTGACCGGCACGAGGATTAATAAAGTAAAAATTGAGGTTGAATTTTGTGCAGAGGAGAGAGAATTATATAGAACCACAAATTCAGATAAAGTAACGAAGTTAATGGAACAAAAAAAAAACTGAAAAGTGGAGAATTTTCTTCTACTTTCCTCCAACTTGTTTTTATTAGAAATTTTAATAAAAATTAAGATTGTTTTGTTTCTAATGGGACTAACTTATTAATAAAAATGGGAGGCCCTCTTAGTAATGAGCCCGATTCAGTGGCAACTAGCAACAACTAAACATGGACCCGTCCAGGCCTGCATTTCGAACCATGTCCCTCAGTTTGAATTATTGTCCTTTTTTTTTATCATCAAATTATACATATTGGTTCCAAATTACAAGTAATAATATTATGGTCCAACGGCGTTTGCAACGATGTGGTATAAAGCAACGTGTCACTTGAAAGATGAAGGGGGTGTATTGTATTAGGAATTAGTGGCAAAATTTTAAAAGTCCATGGATATTAATAGTTTAGGTGTATTCAATGTGGACTTTTAAAAGTCCACAAAAGTTTAGGTGTATTCAATGCGGACTTTTAAAAGTCTATAAAAGTCTAGGTGTATTCAAATTTCCGTTCATTCTCATTGACTTATAAAATCATGGATTCCCGTAGACTTTTAATTCATTTTTAGTGCAAAAATTCTCTGCAATTGTCTCTTCTCCTCACCAAAGATTTCCGTGGACTTTTCTTATATCGGTTCTTCATCCCGTCCCACCTCATTCCTCCCCTCCCTCCTAGTGATGGACCGGGCCCGGCCCGGTTTCGGTTCCGAGTTGGGCCCGGCCGGGCTTGGAATTTTTTGGGTAAGGCCCGAGACCGGCCTAGGAGTCTATTGGTACCGGGCGGGGCTGATTCATTTTTTGGGTTTTCTTATATATTCCAACCCTCACCCCCTAAACCCCTCCAAAACACTCAGCCCAACCTACCTACCATAGGCCCAACCCCCCCCCCCCCCCCAAAAAAAATAAGGCCCGGACCGGGCCCGAACCGGCCGGGCTGATCCTCAAATATGCAGTCCTGGAACCGCCCCAATTACCCCCCCCCCCCCCCCCCCCCGGGTCGGTCCTAGGCCCGGTACCCACCGGGCCGGGCTTAATTTAATTTTGTAGAATTTTGTGTTGCTATATGAATTACATTTTTCTCATTTATTTATTTATTTATTTATTTATTTATTTATTTATTTATTTATTTATTTATTTATTTATTTATTTATTTATTTATTTATTTATTTATTTATTTATTTATTTATTTATTTATTTATTTATTTATTTATTTATTTATTTATTTATTTATTTATTTATTTATTTATTTATTTATTTATTTATTTATTTATTTATTTATTTATTTATTTATTTATTTATTTATTTATTTATTTATTTATTTATTTATTTATTTATTTATTTATTTATTTACTTATTTCTTATCGTACTCCGTATTATATAGAGGAAATCACTTACGGTAGGACTAAAACATAGCATTATTCTTAAAGTGTAATTAAATGTTTGATTTTTCTTAAATAGGAATAAATATTACATATTCACCCCTAATTTAATTAATTAATTAATTAATATAATTAATTGTCCCTAGCTCCCTTTCACAACCAAAGTCATTTTGTTGGTGACGCGTCAGTCCGATGACGACAGCGGGGAACTCCGGTGATGGAGGCGGACAGGTCACATTCATATCGGTAGCGACGATCTAGGTGAAAATTTTGACGACCAGCAGTAGCGGTCCGCATTTAAAAGTCAATGGACTTTTTGAAAGTCAATAAACTTATCCATGAATTTAAAAGTCCATAAAATTCATTCATAAAAAGTCTATGGATTTAAAAGTCCATGGATTAAAAAAAGTCCACAACAATCTATATTGAATACACCCCCCGAAAACCATGATCCGTTATTAGGTTATTAGCTTGATAGCACTGAATATGTTCCATATGATAAAAATAATGCTCTTTTGTAATAGAACGAGATTTTGATGTATATAGTTAGGTTTTTTTTGTAAAAAAAATAAAAGAAAAAGGAGGAACTTAAAATAGATTTACAGCTACAGAGATCGAAAGAACATAATTTTTAATATATTAAATCAAAATAGCATTCGTCACATGATTGATAATATAATAAAAAAAAGTAAACAAAATGTTAAAAAGCCTTATGTCCGCCGTCCGCTCTCGAACCAGACTGAGAATCCATCACCGCTGTAGAAGCAATAACATTCGCGGATCCTGTAATGGGCTTAACTGAGTCAATGACTGGAAAACCAAACTTCTCATCACCTAACCTAAATTCAAGAATATCTCTACTAGGAAAAAGTAACACGTCCAAAACAAAATGCAATTCGACAGAAAAACAAAAACTGAATCAAATGGAATTAAAATAGAGTTCATCCATCTTCTTCCAAATCCTAGATTTGCTTGCACTCCAAGGTGGTGGCTCAGGAGGGGGACGCGCCCGGCGCTCATGCGCCACAACCTTAACATCAGCTTCATTTAGATCCAGTTCTTCTTCCTCTGCCCCAATCGTCATCTTCTTGTACTTGTCCACGAAGCTATCCATGTAAAGCTGTTGCTTTAACCTTCTGCCAGAAACTTCGAACCTGCTCCCACCTCCATAACCGGCGACGGGCAGAACTTCAAATCGAAAAAACCTAGCAGAAAACAAACGACGATCAACCTAGCATAAAACAAACGACGATCAACCGCGCTCATTACAGCGCTCATTACATCTACTGTAGACGCAAAATCAGCAACCGATGCCGCGACCAGAGAGGTTGCCACCGAACAATCCCCTGGGAAAAGCTCTAGGCGGCGGCGGAAAAGCCCTAGGAAGCTAGAGAGAGAATTACTAACCTAGACTTAGGCCTGTTAATGGGTCGGGTCTAGACCCGGACCCGACCCGAACCCGATTATTTTTAATGGGTATGTGTCTATGTTTTATTCCGTTTACCCGGACCCGTTAATATTTTTAATAAATGGGTCGGGTATGGTACATATGATTCCGCACCGTTAAGGACCCGGACCCGTTTATAATTTTTTATTAATATATATTTCATATACTAATATAGTAATACATACCTAAAACTAGTATCCCATTAATACATATTAAAACAAACTGGGATATTCTGTTTTAGTTTTTTTTATTTCACTATCAAAGACATTCAATACGTTTGGATGAAAGTACTGGTTTCTTACGTGAACATCAATTTTTTTTAAAAAAAATAAAGAAGTGTTTTACTTATTACTCCGTATTAAGGATGATTGAGATATAGATGTAGCTAGTTTGTGGAATTGCATTACATTCATGATTCATATACACGTTCTGTTTTATATTTGGTGGGTCTAATCTTCCAAAATATATGGCGGGTCTACCCGTTCCAGACCCGAGACCCATTGGGTCCGGGTCCGGGTCCAAAATTGCAGACCCGACGGGTAAATGGGTCCGGGTCCCTTATTTACTTAGCGGGTCCGGATCTGGAACACTACAATCCGGCCTGGACCCGACCCATTGACAGGCCTACCTAGACTTTCACTATTGAATTATTGTCCTTTTTAGAAGGATAAATTATTGTCCTTTTTAGTTCTTAAAAGGGAAATATTTAATTAATGAAAAGCCAACCGACCTCGTTTGCAGATGATCATATTTTCTTACTACCGTAACGGTTTTAATTGAAAACTTCAATATGTCCCTAATTTAGACATAGATCTTCATGGGTTTTTTGCACTGAATAAGTTTTGGGTTTTTTACAAGAATATTACTAAATTAAAACTTATTTACATAAATACGACTATTCATTACTACAACGTGGTGTTGTAGTAACTTAAGTTCAAAACTTGATCATGAATTACTATGATTTCATTACTACTCTAGTAACTAGTCATATTTTTGTAAACTATCTTTATTTTGGTCATATTCATGTAATTATTTCTAATTTTTTGTTACATTTAGTTATTCTGTTCCCATTTTTTTCAAATCAAGACAGGGTCGGCTTGCATAAAATTTTCAGTAATTATCTTGAACTATATAAAAAAGCAAACGAGAAAATTAAAAAAAATAAAAAAAAAATTAAAAAAAAAAATCAATTTTTTTTGTCACCGCTGCCTCTGCCGCCCCAGCACCACCACCTCTAGTCATTTGGGGAAAAAATGCCAAATTTATTATGAATTCCATATTTTTGGCATAATTCAGAATGATTTAAGATGGAAGAAAAAGAATGTTGGCATTGTCAAAGAGCAATATGCCATATTTTTGGCATTTTCCGAAAAAAATGAAAGTTTGTAGGAAATACGACATTTTTTTTAACGGTCGGAGGTGGTTGTGCAGGGAGGCGGTACCACCACCTCCTGTCACCGAGGTAAAAAAATGCCAAAAAAATTATGAATGCCATATTTTTGGCAAAAGTCAAAAGGATTCAAGTTGACAGAATGAAAATGTTGGCATTCTCATAGAGAAATATGCCATTTTTGTAGAATTTAAAAAAAGTGGCATTTTTTACACCGATCGGAGGTGGTGGTTCTGGGAGGTAGTACAGGCGATGGGAAAGGTATCCATATTTTTATTAATTTTTTTTTGGAGTTTTACTATTTTTTATTAATTTTCAAAAAAAAAATAATTTTTTTTTCTTATTTTTTATTTTATAAAAATTTTATTAATTTTTTTATTATGTTTCTACGAATTATTGAAATTTTTTCGAATTTATTATGAATTAAACATTTAATTATGACTTTTAACTATCTTTTACTAATATTTAAAGGAGGGGTAAGAATGGAAGGAAGAAATGAGTATGCTTCCAATAGGACCACTATGGTCCTATTTTGGAATAAAAAACACAGCAAGTCCTATTTTGAGTTTTTGTCATAGTTTTAGTCCTATTTGAAGTAATTTCTATTTATTTATTTATTTATTTATTTATTTATTTATTTATTCATTCATTCATTCATTCATTCATTCATTCATTCATTCATTCATTCATTCATTCATTCATTCATTCATTCATTCATTCATTCATTCATTCATTCATTCATTCATTCATTCATTCATTCATTCATTCATTCATTCATTCATTCATTCATTCATTCATTCATTCATTCATTCATTCATTCATTCATTTATTTATTTGTGCATGTAATATTAACAATTTGAATAATAGAAACTTTTTTTAACTTGAATTTGAGCCCAAGTTCGAGCATCCTATTTGATCTCAGCTCAAAACTATAAAAGTTAATTAGCAAAATATGACCCGAGCTCGAATCGAGATCGAGTTGCGCTTGAAGAGAGTTCGGCTCGAGTTCTAGCCCGAATTAGTTAGCTCATTCAAGCTCGAGTTCGAACTCGTGAATTGTTATGAAACTTAAATCAAATTCCAACATACCCATATTCAAGCTAGCTCGCTCATCATTTGGATCCCCAATACTGTCCAACCGGAGATATACATTATAATTTGTCATCAAGAAGAGAGTTGGCTATGTTTGAATGCAGATCGGGCGGACCGGGTGAGAGTACGGATGAACTGAACTTTGATGAGAACCCATCAAGTCGTGTCCCAAACTAACGGTGTCATCACGTGTTTCACTCAACGTACACATCATCCATTCATCCTAAACAGTGAAGGTATCTGATCTTCTTCATAAATGAAGATGAAAGCTCCAGGCCGGGGTCCATAGTACGTTGGCATTTGGCAACTTTTGAACGAGTTATTATTGAAGTTACGTATGCGCACGTTTTAAGTTCTTCATTTGGCCATCCATTTCGATACCAATATTCAACTGTTTGAAGATAGATTATTGCTGTACATAGCTATGTGTAAATGTATAATCATCGTGAATTCGTCATGGTGGGTAAAAACCATGTTGGTTAGCAAAGAAAAGAAAGAAAACAAACCGAATTTAAGGATCCCCACATGCCATTTCCTAAAAAACGTGGATCTTAGAAATTAAATTATGAGACAATGATCATTAAATTACAATCTTGTTTTACACGCTTTGACCTGGAAATCAGTCATCATTTCAATACAAGCAATTCAATGGAAAAATGACAAAATGACCTTAAATCTTTTTTTTTTTTTGTAAACGGAAGGATCAACGATCAACTGGTGAACCGTTGATTCCACTGTTGGAATCGACCCTTGATTCAATTGCCCAAAACTTATCAATGTTTTTGTACCTATGAGGCTATGAGTCTCTCCCAAAATTTAACACTTGTTTAAACTCATTGGGTATTCCAAAATCCAAAAATGGTTGGGAATATACTAATATGCATGTTTCACAAGTCTCAATCCAATAACCTTTCAAATTGATGTATTGTTTTGATATCAAACTTTATGTGTATATGCATGCTTGGGAAATTGGCTCCCTTAGCTTGTGTTGCACTGTTGTTTAGGGCTGAGCACGGGTCGGGTCTGCATACCCCAAAAACAATAAATAAAACATTTCTCCCCTTATTTGAAAGATCTTATATTATTTTGGTAAGTTTTTTTTTACAACGTCAAGCACAATGTGTAGATTTAGACATTGTAGTTGACATTGCAGAGAAAAACTTACCAAAAACACATAAGACCGTGGAAAGACGGAGAGAGAAATGTCATAAATCAATTTTTTGTATCTATCTATCTATCTATCTATCTATCTATCTATCTATCTATCTATTTCATGTCACATGTGCATCGGGCACGGTGTAGTATTGGAGATGCTCTAGTGAATGAAAAATAAGGGATGTGTTTCTTCCTTATTTATTTATTTTTGGACCACATGTTTTTGAGGTCTTTTTGGACATTTATTTTCTTTATATTTTATCAGGTTATTTATTTAATGTATCTCTAGTCCTACAAATCATTTGTAGGACTAGAGATCAGTGTTCTAAAAGGCCTAAAAAGGCGCCGCCTTGGCGGGCCTAAGCGCAAGGCGTCACCTAAACGCCCCGCATCGCCCAAATGCGCGAAGAAAGGCGGCCCACAGAGGGTCAGCCCATTCTTTTAACTATCAAGCCCATAGGCAGCCGTCCACAAGGATGAGGTCTACTGCCTTACAAAGAATGCGAGAAGAGCTCTTATTTATAGCTTTGTTGGAATGAGAAACATCTATTTCGACCGGTGTGGGAAACAATTATAAGGTTCAGCCATGCAGCACACTTGGAACACCATTCGTATTTTTTTTTTTTGGGATAAACTTGGAACACCATTTGTAGATATTATAGGGTGATGCTATCAACAATTCATAACGTCTAAACTTGCTCAAATTAAATAAATTGCAATCTATTATTTTCATCATCAACATTATTATTATTATTATTATTATTATTATTATTATTATTATTATTATTATTATTATTATTATTATTATTATTATTATTATTATTATTATTATTATTATTATTATTATTATTATTATTATTATTATTATTATTATTATTATTATTATTATTATTATTATTATTATTATTATTATTATTATTATTATTATTATTATTATTATTATTATTATTATTATTATTATTATTATTATTATTATTATTATTATTATTATTATTATTATTATTATAATTATTATTATTATTATTTTGCAATGCTTCCTAATCTGTTATAGTATATGTTCCGTATTAAGGTCAACATCCTTGAATTGGAATGAGATTCGAACATGTGACATCTTCCTTAGAAGTGTCACAGTAATGTAATCAGACTAATAGATAATTGACTATTATTATTGTTAGAAACGTTTATATATTAATGACTAAAATAAAAATTGTTTAAAAGAATGTGAACTTTTAAGTGTACCTTTAGTCATTGTAACTTATATTCAATTTTTGTATTTAAGTGACATGACATGATACTATAATAACACGCAATCATATATTTATACTACTAATATTTTTATCACTATAAAAAGTCTATTATTTTATTTTTCAACTAATTTTTCAGCCTTTTTTAAAAGGGAAATTTTGTATGATATTATCACATATCACATTTATACTCTGATTACTCTCAATACTTCTAGAAAAAATCAAATAAATACTATAAATTACAAACGCCTTTTCACGCCTAAGTCCCGCCTAAGCTCGCCTAAGCTCCAAAAGCTTAAGGCTTGGCCGTGCCGCCTCGGCACGCCTTACGCCTTTTAGAACATTGCTAGAGATACATTAAATAAATAACAAATCCTACAATGATAAAAAACATAACTAGTTATATTATGGAAATTGACATGAGTTTTAGTAATATAGGTAAATTTGGATACAATGATCAATATATTTAGAGTAAGACCATAGTATATACCGACTGTGTTGAAGTGGAAACAAAAATAACGTACGTAAGTATTCATTTCGTTCTATTAAACTTTGCCCAATTTTCTTATTTTGAGTCATCTTTCTCAATTTCATTTAAAGTAAATGAATATGTGATTGAAGTTATTTCTCTGAACTTTGCATAAATCTCAACCGCACAATTTTTTCTTTTTATTATACGTGTAAGTCAAATCTGATCACCTTTTATGGGACAATTTGTTATTATTGATTTGCTCTTAAATAGAAGTAACTATGAAGATGGTTTCAAACTTTCACTATAACTTAACTCGAGTACAAAACAAAAATATACTTGCTCGATCTAATTGGACTGTCAACTTCTTTTTGTGATACCAAAATTGTGTCATATTCTCATTAAAGTAATTAATTTGTGATTTGGTTCATTTATCTCTGCTCTGCACAAACTCAATTATACAATTTTTAATTTACTTATTTCTCACTCAATTCAAAATTGACAATGCAAATGGGTAAGAGGTAATACCAAATACTCCCTCCATACCACAAAATTCTTCCTGATTTGACTTGAATCATAGTTAACGAAAGTGGAAATAAAATAGAAATATATAGTCGTGATTGAGTAGGAAAAATGTAAATAAATTTGCCACACAAAACTTTATAAAAAGGGAAATGAGAAAAAATTGGGACAACCTAAAGTGTCCGTCAGAACCACTAAGAAGAGCTTTATAAAACAGAGGGAGTAATAAACAATTAGATACCCCTATATGAAATATGAGTAAAGCAATGTACTTCCTATGTCTCTGAAAACATAGGAAGTAATAATAATGTAAAAATTGTGTGATTGTGATTTGTGAATAGTTGAGAGAAATGATAGGAACTGCTAATTTCTTGACAAAAAGCAAAATGACAAAGTTTTTCGAACAATAAAAAAAGAAAAGATCACAAAGTTTCAAGTGGCAAAGAGCGTAACATTTAAACTATAGTATGATTTTCTCTCTAAACAAGAATAACTTATTGACATAATGACATCCTGAAGTTTTACTACCATATTTTGACATTATGGAGTTTAAAACACGACAGTATATTGCTATAAAGCTCATGTAGGCTGTGATATCTTCTTTTATGTATTTTTGTGTGTGTTTAATTGTATTGGTAAAAAGATAGAAGAGGAAACGAGAAAGGCTCTAAACACTATTGTAATTTGTAACTATCGAAGAACTAACGTGGTACTCCGAATCTTAATTCAGTGTTTTTTAAGTTCATTGATTTTTTAAATATACTCCGTACTACGGAGTATGTTTTTCCCCCTTCTTTTCTCTTTTCCTTGTATTCAAGATCTTATTCGGCACATTGTTTTTCTTTTGTCAATGTTTTTGTGCCTTAGAAGCTTTTTGTCAATCTCTCATCTATTTCTTAATTTTATTTATTTTTCATTTCCATTTCACTTTTTCATTACACGTGTACCTACACGTTTGTATTTTCTCGCTCATTTATCTCTCCTGTAGAAATCTCAATAGTACATATTATCCTTCGTTCTTTAATTCTTGTAACAGTTTGACTTTCGCGTTTGTCACTTGTCAGTGGACAAATTTGACTGTAATTATATTTAATTATGTATTAGTAAACATTATAAAAAGTTGATAATTTGAAAATTCACAATGATAGGAATTGAATAACACTTTATACGTAATAGTTTGATTATGTATATTAGTAGAAATTCATGGTCAAAGTAAAGTCTGTGAATAGTGCAAAAATCACAATGTTGCAAGAATTAAAGAACGGAGAAAGTACATTTTTTTACATCTCACCTAATTCTAAGTTGGCAAAGTCTATAACAACAAAAGCACATTATTTTCTATACTCAAGTCTCATTTATGATTTCTTTTTCACACATATTCTCACCTAAAATGTAAAAATGTGTGATTTCTTTATTTCTTCTAGGAAAAAAAGCAAAGTTCAAGGATAGGACATTTTTAGTTGGACTTATCTTTGCTGGTATGATTTGATCTGAAATGATTTGACCTGGTCTGATATGATTTGTGTGATAAATGTTTGATCTGTGCGTATTTTATAACAATCGAAATTGATCTAATTTGATGTGATTATATTTGATGTATTAAGTCAAAATAGTGGGAGGTCTCAAGTTCGAAACCTGTTGACACATAAAAGTTCGAAACTCAATGGAGTGAGTTTTATCCTGATTACTCGAGTCCCCATCCCGCCAGCCCCCACCTCTTGGAAAAAAAATTGAGTCAAAATAAAAACGTCCATAAAACTCATCACATACCGACAAGCCCCCAAACAGTGCAAAGATCGCAATTCTCTTAACGCGGAAGTGTAAATTGAGGACAAGACTAGCGGTTGACACGTCTCAAAGCCTCTTTCCACAAACAGCATTGAAGGACCGACGGCAATGTGGAGATTGAATCAAAGTCTTTACTGCTTCACACCACGCCCAAACAGATTATGTTTCTTCCGATCCATTCTATCCTTATTATTAGCCCCATCCCCCATCCCTACTTGCATGTCAGCATCTGTCCACGAAAAAGGGAAGAATACTTCTCAAATCGATCGATCTATGTGATCTATATACGAATAGTAGGTAAACTGTCAAAGTTAAATTCATGCTTTATTTTTAGTGCAAGTGTTCACAAATATATTGTTCGTACAAAGATATTTGTAGTGATAAGATAAGGATGGCTATAATCAGGGCCGGATCCAATGAAGGCAAGCTCGAGGGATAAATGTCCCCCTTTGTGTGTGTACAAGTGTACAACAATACAACATAGTGCTTACAATTCTACATTTACGTATCAAATCACATTCATAATACATTGTTTTTAGTTCCACCTAATTTAAGAGGTTGGTACTTAATTCACACTATCACAATCCTAAGATACGGAGTATTATGTTGTCCTATAGTGAAAAAAAGTAACAAAAATGCTATTGTAACATACTTTTCATATACACTTACACACTCGTGCCTGTGTAGGTTTTTTTGTCTGTATACAGACACAACGTATTTGAAAATATGTTGTGTCTGTATACAGACAAAAAAACCCTACACAGACACAGGTGTGTAAATGTGTGTGAAAAATGTGTACCTCAAGCTGGATTGAAAAAGTAATGGTCTCTTGTACCATTAGTTCTTCAATAGTTACCCTTACGGAGTTAAGGGTGAGTATATCGATTCTGAGTTTAGCTTTTATAAATTTCGGTTCAGTTTGAAATGAGTTGGAAGAATTATTACCGAACAAAAATCTGGTTATTTTTCAGTTTGGTTATGTTCAGTTTATTTCGGTTTGGGTGTGTCAACTTTTAATAATATATGAAGGTTTTATTGAATTTCTTTAGTCCGGTTCGATTGGATTCGATTTTTATCGATTTTGCTTTGGTTCGATTTAATACTGCTTGGAAATAATTCTATCAAATTCAAACCCAATTGCACTTCCCGGTTTCAGTTCGATTCAAAAATTACCTTTTATTCCCCCGCCCTACAAAATTTTGTCTAACTTAGTTGTATCAAAAATCTTTGTACGTATGCCATTTTTCATTTAAAACAATAAATACGTGATTAGAGTTAGTTGTCGTCTGCATAAGTCTCAACCGCATAAATTTTATCTTACTATTCTAGGTGTCAGTCACATATGATTACCTTTTATATATGGGAAAACAGAGGGCATTTTTACATTGAAGTGGTTATGAAGAGGGTTTCTCACTTTAACTTTAACTCAAATACAAGATAAAAATCTACTCGCTTCAAGTAGTTGGACCTTGCCAACTTCTTATTGTTATGCCAATTTTACCACATTCCCATTAAAATAATTAATTTATGATTTTGCTCATTTATCTCACCTCTGCATAAATCTCATCCATACATTTTTTAATTGAGGGAATTTGATTTTGCACCCCACTTTTGGGGTGATATTGGACTTTGCACCCCATTTTGGAAAAAAACTTTGATTTTGCACCCCATTCCACTTAAAATTCCTTTGACTTTGCACCCCATTTAGAAATTTTCTTCACAAAATGGTACGTGTTGGGGTGCAAAGTCAAAATTTTTTGAAAATAAGGTGAAGAGTCCAATATCACCAAACAAGTGGGGTGCAAAGTCAAATTCTTCTTATTAATTTTCTTATGTCTCACTTAATTCAAATTAAGCTGACAATGTCAATGGAATAGAGGTAATACCAAATAATAAACAACGTACTAGATAATACACCGTGTGAATTGAAATAAGAGTAAAACATTGCAACATTATATTCAAAATAGGAATGCTATGTTTTTCTCTCTATGAGTAACTTATTGACATCTTGAGATTCTACTACCATATTTTGGCATTATGGGATTTTAAACATGATAGTATATTGTCATAAAACTTGTGAAGACTTTGAATTCTTCTTTTGTGTATTTTTGTGTGTTTATCTAGTAAAAAAGAAAGAAGATGAAAAGGGAAATGCAGTAGGGTCGGGTGGCGGCAGCGGCAGCGTAGTTACTTTAATGGGAGAAGAATGTAGCGGGGGAGAAGCACTACAAAAAAAATTCGGCTGTAGTCACGGATTTAGTCACGGACCAAATCCGTGACTAAAATCCGTAACTAGAACGCTGTTTTTTTGTAGTGAAGGGCGGGGCGGTTAACGGTCGTATAGTTATTTGCCCGAAATAAGAAAGAAATAGGGGGAGAAGGATGGGGCGATTGTTGCTTGCATGGAAGAAAAAAGAAACACAGAGATAAGGAAAGAGCACAACGGTAGAGGGAAAAAAGATGCTCGCACAGGTAGCTCAGATGGTTAAATGGTGAGAAATTTGAAACAATGACAAAGGTTCAAAACTCGCATCGGTCGTGTGGAGGTTATATGTTGAGTATGTGGTTTTGTTGATGACTAACCATGTAGGTAGAACGACGTACAGAACCGCTCCAGTTCCGTAAACTACGAAGAATAGAACTATTCGTTCACTAACCATGCAGGTGGATAATTAAACTGATAGGACTACGAAGGGTTCTAATATGAACTCTGGACAGAACCGTTCCATGAAATACTCGTTCCCATATTAGTTACGTATCTGCATGTGCATGTCTTTTGACGTATGATATTTTGCGTGCATTAATATATTTCCATAATTGATTGGATATTCTGTTGAATGTATTGATTCATATTGTTATTGAAAGTTCTCTGAATACCTTTAACTAGTTGTCCGTAGTATTTGAATTTGATATACAAAAGGTCTTCTTGCCTAATATGGTAATTGAAATATTTTTGGTGGATTGCATAACATATGATTTGATTGATCATTGCATTAAATAAATACTTTACTTTTTGGAAGCTGCCGTAGGAGTCATATGCTTTTTGAAATAATTATTTGCTTACCATTCAAATTGAGAAGCCATCATTGCTTGCTTTTAAAAATAATCATTTTTAATAAAGAAGATCGTTGCATGATTTGGCCTCCTTTTTCTTGGTGGAAATATCAAACGAAAGTTCCTTTTTTTTTTGAATACTCTCTCTTTTAAAAGGAAATTGGTTTCAAATAGGAAATCCATATTTTGGCTAAATATTTTCCTACCTTTTTGGGATTGACCATAGTTCGGATTTTCCCATTAAGTGATCATCACTCAAGATTTAAATGAGTAGCACTTTATACGTGATTAATATGCTACTAATGTGATATTTTGAATGTCTTAAATTGGCTACCTAATATATTGAGTTTGGATTTGGGAAATATTATGAAAGGAAAACAATTCAAAATAACAAGGCAAGTCCCAAGATTAGAAGATCATCTATTCAAAGGAAGAATGCTCCAACGGATTTAAGGTAGCCTATATATAATCGAAGAAGCTAAAGAGAAAGGTGTGTGCTGGACCGAGAAAATATAAAGAGAAATACTCAAGAGAAATACCAAGTCCAAGGCATCTGACCCTGCTCCCGAAGTTCTAGACAGAGTTCTTATTCCCTTCTTATATTGTAATTGGGTTATTGAGGACGAGCTAAGAGTAGCTTCCTCGGGTTGGGATCAAGTGTGTTGTGAGGGCTTTGCTGTAAAGCCGAGAGGCTCTCTACCCGCAAGGTAGAGAAGCGAAACTCTTCCTAGAGAGGATAGAGTTGGGGAGGCTCAAGGGTAGATTAGGAGAATCACTCTTGTAATCTTTCAAAGGCTTGTTTAGTGAAGTTGTTTAAAATTCCTCCGAGGGAGGTCGAGGTTTTTTAATCCCTTTTGAGCCAAGGGATTTTTCCTCGTTAAATCCTTGTGCACTTTACTTTTCGCAATTCCCTTTACCCCACACTAGAACTAGGCGAAAAACTGCTAGGGTTCCACACACACAGACAATTCACCCCCTCTCTTGTGTTGCTAACCGTTTTCATCATTATAACTCCTGTGTGCTGGGCTAGACCTCTGATGTGCACATGTATAAGACCTACCACCATTGGTCGACTGAGTCACCGTGACTTACATCTTCCATATGTCTTATCGGGTCGGGGCGTGGGGTCCTTGGAATTGGGGATTCAATGTTTTGGAACAACAAACAAATTAAAGATAGGAAAGTGAGAAAAGAAAAAGAATAACGACTCCGTGTATGAAATAAGACACCTAAATTGTCACATAATAAACACGTTAACCGACAAACAGGGTCTTTATGGACTTCACCTTTTAAATGGTACATTTGAACATGTTTTTTACTACGTACAATTTATGGTCATAATTGAGTGTTTTTGAGCTCCAAAACTTAATACGGAGTATATTTTTGTATATACTATGAGGTTATATTTGATAGTTTTCTCTAGGGGTGGGCGCGGTCCGGAACGGTCCGGTAAATTAGTAAAACTCGTAATGTATTCGTGAGGTTTCTAACGGTCAGGTACGGTCCAGTTCTAAGGATGGAACCATTCGGTTCCATGTTGTTTCGGACCGATATAAAACGGTACAGCACAATGTCAAACAAGTGCTAAAAAATTGGAAACATTTTGCAATTAGTAGATATCATCACACCAACCAATTCACATAAAATGTTACAAGATATTGCTTACGTAATACTACAATTCTACAATTCACAAATAATGCAACACAACTAAAAAAAGTATAGCAAAATGACGATAAACGAGATACATATAATCTTTAATTTACAAAGTTCACTTGAAAATATAAACATAAAATCATCAAATTAATGAATATAACAGAAAAAATCAATGTTCTTCATTGTTCTAGGTTAAGTATTAGTTCTAATTAAATTAATAGTTGAACCGCGGGAGCTAAGATTTAAACCATATTAATTAAGTTGTAAAATTGCACAAACGTGATACACTACATTACTAGAAATGAATAGTTATTAATGATTTCTAAAACTTTAACATTCTTTTAAAACATACCCAAATATAATACTCCCTCCGTCCCAATATAAAAGGCACATTTGCGTTTGGGGACTTTTTAAGGGTGAACACTGTTTGAACACTATTTGGCACTGTTTAGACACTGTTTGGCACTGTTTGGACACTGTTTGGCACTGTTTGACACTGTTTTGTTTGCCAAAAAGGGAAATGTGCCTTTTATATTGGGACGGACCGAAAAGGAAAGTGTGCCTTTTATATTGGGACAGAGGGAGTATAAATTATCTAAAACGAAAAAATAACAATATATATATAAACACATTTAGCTATTTTAGGGACGCATGAATACATACTTGAGCTATAAAATTGTTGGTCTATAAAATAGATTTATTGGTATGGGGAAAATATAAAAATTTCAATGCATTTTTTTGAACGGTCCGGTTCGGTATTTTTCGGTACTCAAATTCTAGGACCGGTCTCGTACCCGTTTCAAACGGTACGGTTTCGGTTTGGGATAAAAAATTATAGAAACATTTGAATACCCGGTATTCGGTTCAGTACCATTACGGGCCGGTTCGGTACCGGTTCGGTTCAGGTTTTATGCCCACCCCTAGTTTTCTCTAGTACTTTCAATATAGGGGGTGTTTGGAACTGATTCTGCTTCTGCTTCTTTTTTAAAGCAGAAGCAGAAGCAGAATCAGAATCAGTTTTCAGAAGCTGGTCACCATCAGCTTCTAAAAAAACTTATTCTAGGAGTAAATTTGAGTACCAGAATCACTTCTGCTCTTTCATCCAAACACTCCAGAATCAGATCCAAACACCCTCATAGTCTATCTGTTTTTTCTTTTTCGCATTTTCTCTTCCATTTTCCTTTTTATTCGGGTTCTTATTCGACACAATATTTAGAAGCTTTTTTTCTACCTGTCCGCTATTTCTTTATTTCTCATTTCCATTTTCACATTCCCCACACGTGTTCCTTTTCTTTTCTCTGTTTTTCTTTTATCTCCGTTTTTCCGCCAAACAAATCACAATAAACATTTCCCTTTTAAACCTAAACAGTTAAACGCCAAATCAATCACTCCCTTCAAATTGTCCATCGAAATGGACTTTAAATTCTTTTAGATCAATCATTTTCAATTCAATTGTTTTAACCGATGCATTGGAGATTCGTAGATGAATGCACGAGTCTTGGATTGGCCTATCAGATTGGATGACTTTGAAGTATATTTGTTTCAAACAATTCTCATTCGAGTAAGTAGAATATGAATACGAATACGAATACAAATCTATTTTTTGATTCGAATACTGTACGAATACGAATACAAATACTATGATATTCGAATAATATTTTTTGATTCGAATACTTTACGAATACAAATACTATGCATTTCGGGCACTTCCCAGTGGAATTTTTTGATGAAATTTTTTGAGCATGTTCTTCATGAAATCTAATTTATCCATACCAAATTTCAGCTAAAAATTCAATCGGGAAGACACTAAAATAATTTCTTGAAGTTAACTGGGCAGTTCATACATATAAACTGCCCAGTTAAATTCAAGAAATTATTTGAACGCCTTTCCGATTGAATTGTTAGCTGAAATTTAGTATGGATAAACTAGACTTCATGAAGAACATGCTCAAACAATTTCATAAAAAAATTCCACCGGGAAGTGCCTGAAATGCCCTCGGCCGGACGGCGGTTCCCGTCAGGCCGGCTAGACATGAAAAGTCCTCTCTCTCTCTCTCTCTCTCTCTCTCTCTATATATATATATATATATATATATATATATATATATATTCATACAATATATACTACTTATGAATACATATAATTCTATGTAAAAATATTAAGAACATAATATTCATGTAAATGTTTTGCAAATTTTAATTTATACATTCTTACTTTACCAGGTCAAAATAGCTTAATTTACAATTGGTTTATTTATATTGATATTAAATTTGAAGTGACTTGTATAAATGTATTTTGTTTCCTATGAAATATGTAATATGAAAATGAGTTAAAAGGGGAAAAGTATACATCATAATTTTAATTATTTTCACAAATTAACTTTAATGTTTTTCGAATTCAAATATTCGAATTTGATTCGAAAAAGATTCGAATATATTCGAATATATCAAACGAATCGAATATGAATACAAAATAAGATTCGAATTTTAAACGAATACGAATATAAGATAATTATACGAATACGAATAATATTATCAAGTATTCGGTTCGGTTCGATTCGTTTACAACCGTAGTTGTGATCCTTTTTGTTTTAATTATTTCGACCTATTTCCAAGATCAGGTAAAACTCAATTTTAAAATGATTGATACAAAAGTGATTGATGTAATTCAAGTTATACTTTCTTCCTTTTATTTTACACGTTTTACTTTCATTTTTGGGTTGTTCAAAATAAGTGTCAATTTTCCTTTTTGCAAAGAAATATTTAACCCACATCATTTCACTTTACTAAATTCAAATGTCAATTACAACTTTACTTTTTCAACGAGTTTATTAATAATCATGTCACGTCAAAGTAAGATACATAAAATGGGACAATTACAGTACTCTATAACTCATTATATTCTATACTTTTAAGGTAAATGTGATACATTACAAGTAACTACTACCTCCGTCTAGGGGTGTGCACCGGTCTAAAACCGGACCGGACCGGACCCGGTTAGGACCGGAACCGGAATCTTAAAATTCTACGGACCGAAACCGGACCTGTTACTAACCGGTCCAGACCGACCCGGACCTGAATTTTCCGGTCCGGTCCGGTTTTGACCCTAATTGACCCGGTTTAAAAAAGACATAATTTCTTAAACTTTGGTTTCAAACTACTCCGTATCATTAATCTGCAGATCTGCCAAATAATTGCTTAATTCATCTATCACTTTTAGCATATAAATATTTAATCATCAAAACCAACAATTACTTTCCCACAAAAATAAACTATCGGTATAAACTATATCCTACAATGTAGTCTGAAACTTTTGCAAAAACATTCACTGCTATGCAAATACAATGTAGTCTACCAGTCTGCAAGTTGTATATCCCTAGTGCACACAACACACTGCACACCTACGGAGTAATCTTTTTAAACTATAAAAAATTTATTTGCTTTTTGTTTATGTTATAGATTTATAACAAAAATCAACACAGTCTATTGTCCGTAGTCACTAATTATCATATACAAAGGTAAACAGGTATTTAGGTCTGTAGGTAACCCATAAACATAAATAAATGGGCTATACAGAAAGAACTCAGGAAGTAATTTAACGGGTTACCGGTTTGGACCTGAATTTTTTCGGGTTTGACCCGGACCGGACCGGTCCATTCCGGTCTGGTTCAGATCTAAATTACGGTCCGACCCGGTTAATGCACACCCCTACCTCCGTCCCACTAAGATTGAGACGGAAGAAGGTGACACGATTATTAAGAAAAGTGGGTTTGTGTGGTTGATATTAAATTGATAAAGTAAGAATAAAGTAAGAATGGTTTAGAGCTACACAATCTTTACCAAGTTTGATATGGGACAATCTTAGTGGGACTTCCCGAAAAGGTATAATGGGACAATCTTAGCGTGACGAAGAGAGTATAACTATATTTGATGTAAATGTCATACATTTTGAATATAGTGACTCAATTGAGATATACTACCTCCATCTCACTACCACTAGGAAATAAGGAGGTGACACATTCATTACAAAATATGAGTTAATGTGATTGATATTGAATAAATAAAGTAAGAATAAAATAAGAATGATTTAGAATTACACCAACTTAACCAAATTTGTATGAAACAATCTTATTAAGACATGCCGAAAATGAAAGATAGGGACAAAGGGTAATCTTAACTATACAAATGGAGTATAATTTTGCATTTTTATAGTCATTTACATCAAATATTTAGCTCTTACGTAGTATATATATCAACAAATAATACTACGTATTAAAAAAAAGTTCCTTATACGGAGTAATTAAAAAGAATCGATAAATTCCTTTTCCCTTGAATTTGTCAATAATGAAACATCAATCAATAATGACGTGAAAACATACATGTACATGAACTGTTGGATTGGACATTAGAATAGGAGAGTCATGTATCGTATATCCAATGCATTAACCATAAGTGATGAATAATTGCCAATTAAGAATCTGTAACGATGGGAAAGTTAATGCTTAGAATGTGATGAACTAAAATGATGCATAACCCCCGTTAATGGTCCTCTTTAATTTGTATACGTACATTTCCTTGAAGCTATGGCCGAGATATGAGCTCGCAGGCCGCAGCTATACATACAATGAGTATTGCAATAACGAATTAACGATGATTACATAAGTAAAACAAAAGTGGATTCGGTCCATTTCAATCTTATCAATTATGTTCTAGATTAATTATATTTGTGTTACTAAAATTTGAATATCATTACTCCCTTCAAAAGAGAAATCTCAATGTTACCATAGTGTTAGTTATTTGGATATTGTTTTAACAAATTTACTATCAATAACTGATTGGTTAACCCAAAAAACTATGTGAACCATGAACTAGTTTTCTCCAATTTCTCAACATTTTTTCTTGAAATTAAAACTTGTTTGTTTAGTAAACTTTTCAAAAAATTGCCAATCTCTCCACACCGGAAAACACAAAACTACATCATTAAAACCCGCACGGATAGCTAAGTTGATTGAGAAATGAAAACTTTGGACGAATGATCAAGTATCGAAATTCACAGCGATCTAGTATAGGTTGTACGTCGTATGTGTTGGCTGGATCTCTAGTGTGAACAAGTATAAAGTCTCCCATAATTGTTAGGACATCTACTAACTATCAAGAAAATACATAATTACAATGTAGTTTACTAGACTACAATTTATAAGATGGTAAAATTACTACATATTTGAGTGTTTGGGTATGGTTAGAATACTACTAGTTTTTTTTTCATTTTTGTTTGCTATGGTTATGTTGGTACTTTTTTATAAAACCTAATTTGCAAAGAGTATGTAAGCATTGACATTTAAAAATTACTCAAATTAGGAGTAAAACATAGGTAATGTTCTAAAATACTCCGTAGGACTATATATGTTTTCTTACCAATATATAACTTACTTAATCCTATGAACATAATAAAAGCTTCCTTAAAAAGAATTGAATGAGTCATCTTTTAAGAATAAAATAATGCTACTTTGTTTTTTTTATCGTATAATGCTACTTTGTTTGAAACAATGCTATGCTTTTATTTCTATTTAGGGAATTTTTCTTTACATTTTGTGGCCGGAGTGATTTTGGGCAATGTATGATATGCTATTGTTGTGTTGCAAAATGAATGGTAGGAATTTAGTTTGTATATTTTTATAGTGCCAAATGCCATTTTGTTCAGATCCAAAGTGTTGATTTCAAGAAATAATTACATAAATATGACCAAAATAAAGATGGTTTACAAAAATATGATTAGTTACTAGTGTAGTAATGAAATCATAGTAATTCATGTTCAAGTTTTGAACTTAAGTTACCCCAATTCAATGTTGTAATAATGAATGGTCATATTTATGTAAATAAGTTTTATTTTAGTAATATTCTTGTAAAAAATGATGTATTCTATTTCATAGTTTAACTTCAATTACTAGTTTTGTGTTTAAAAGGTGTACTACTTCCATGCCTTAAAGTTTTACGATCTTTAACTTTTTATGTCAATGATGATAACCTTGCCACATGATTTTGATTAATATATTTTCATAAAAGTTATAAGTTTTGTACTTTTATTTATGTATTTTCGATGAACCAATTGAAGCGGGCATGGATACTTATAGTCATTTTTCGTGTGGTTCTAATGTAGGTTTAAATAGAGATATATAAAAAAGATACAAGGATTTAATGAGGAAACATCAATTGGCTTAAGAGAAATAAAAAAACCTCGACTTCCCATAGAAGAAAATGAAAATTGCAGGCTCATAGGTAACGTTGGGAGTGACTCAAGAGAGTAACGTTGAAGAACTAAGTGTTTGAAACTTTACATCATTAAGAGTGTTATAGCCTGCAATTTAGCTCATAGGTTTTAGAAGTTAGTTTTTAAAATTTTACTTCATAGTTAAAACCTGCAATTTAGCTCTTTTTGTGAAAAAATTGTTTCACCAACCTGCCTATTTGTTTCACCAATTTGTCTATTTGTTTCCTTATGATGTAAATTCCATATTAACTACTTGGCTACTTTATGATGTATTTTAGTTTTCTCCAGGTTAAAAATGGAGTCTTCTAGTGCATCTGCTCCACAATCTCAAGCTTCTTTTGATGTTATTTTTTCCATACCCAAGCGCAACTCTAAAGATATATTGGCTGGAAGTATGGGATGTTATGTGATCCAAAAAATATGGATCAAGTTAGGTGCAAGTTATGCTCAAAAAGTATGTCGGGAGGGGTGTATAGAATGAAAGTGCATATTGCTCATATAACTGGAAATGTTTCTTGTTGTCCGAAATCAACGAAAGAGGATCAAGAGATGTGTCGAAATGCAATAATGAATGCAAGGAACAAGAAGACAAAAAAGAAAATAGAAGATGATTTGCTTACATCAGAGGTTAGTATTGATAGGCAAATTGTGATGGATGATTTGGAAGAAGAGCTGGGAGGTTTGAGGTCTCCCACTTCTCTCGGACCAATGGATAAGTTTGCTATACGGGCATTCATCTTAAAGAGTATGTGGGTGTTCCAAAAAAACAGTAAACAATTTCTGATCTATTCAAGGAAAGAACATTGTTTGTGCAACAATTAGGGGTGGGTTCGGTTCAAACGGTTCAGTTTTCACCTAAAATCAAATGCCGAACCAAAAGTAAAAAGTTTGGTTCGGTTTTATGTTCAAAAATTTGGAACCGCGGTTTGTTCGGTTCGGTTTAATTCGGTTCAGTTTCGGTTTTTTTTCGATCGGTTTTTACCAAAAAATTTATAGTGTTTAAAAAAATAGTAATATGAAAACAAAAACAAAAAAAATAAACTACATCAAACTATTATTAATAGTAATACAATACAAAAAATACATAATTAAAAAAAGAGAAGAAACAAATGCACTTCCAAGTAATGAATTAGAGAGTACATCTATACCAATTTAAACGTTATCTAAATTAATTAAACACATGAGTTTATTTGTGAATTATATACAATGTATTCGCAATTTAAAATTTTATTAGTAAATAACTTATTATACTTTCTTTTTAGGCAAAAATATGTATGCTCTAAAGTTTCACATTTTCTGATACGTTGTTTAAAGTATAGTTTATTATATAGTTTATATTAATACGTAGTACATATTTGTTCAATATAAAAAATTACGTGATAACAAACATACATAACATATAATATATAAAAAATATTATTGTCATGCAACAACAAGCAAAACGTAAATTACGATATAAAATATCAACATATTAGTATCATATCAATAGACTTAAGTGTATGTACAATTGTTTCACTTAATTAAACCATAAATATTAAATGTCAATATCTTGCAAATCATAATAAATCTAGTATCAAACATTAATTTTCTGGAATTTTGAATTAAGAACTAAATAAAATATTATACTTCATGATTAATAAATAAAATAACAAGTTTTATAGAGTTCGTTTTTTCGGTCTGATTCGGTTTTGAGATGTGAAAACCCAAACCGAAACCAATCAACTACGGTTCGGTACGGTTTTTTGAGTTCGGTTTCGGTTTTCTTGCGGTTTGATTGTTTTGGTTTTGGTTCGGGTTTTTTCGATTCGGTTTTCGGTTTCTCCGACCCACCCCTAGCAAAACTACTGCGCTAGATGGGTGTTTGATGCCGGTATTCCATTTAATGCCACTGATAATGATAGTTTCAAACTATTTTGTCAGGCTCTAGGACAATTTGGACCTGGTTGGATACCTCCGACCCAATATGAATTGAGAGAGACCTTATTGAAAGAAGGAGTTGATAGGACTAAAGGATTACTAGAGTCATGAAGAAGAGTGGACACGAAATGGGTGTTCTATAATGATTGATGCATGGACCGATAGAAAAAAGAGAAGCATAATGAACCTGTGTGTTAACTGTAAGGATGATACATGCTTTCTTTCTTTTAAAAACGTTTCAAGTGAATCTCATACATGTGAATTCATATTTGGTTATGTTGATAAATGCATTGAACAAGTTGACTCCTGTTGTCCAAGTTTTAATAGACAATCTACAGACAATGTATTGGCTGCAAAACTTTTTAAGGATAAGAGTCCTAACATATTCTTGACTGGATGTACAGCCCACACCATTGATCTTATGCTTGAAGGAATTTCAAAGTTGGCTAGACTTAAGAGTCATTGATCAAGCAAAACCTCTCACCATCTTTATTTATGCTCATCACAAGACCTTGTCAATGATGAGAGCTTGCTTGAAACAAAATCTCAACTAAAATCAATGTTCGCTAGGGATGAGTGGGACGAATGTAACCATTCAAAAGTTGCCACGGGAAACGGGGAAAGCTTTTTGGGTACGGCTTTTTGGGATTGATTGAGTTTGTGCTTAAACATGTGTGCTCCTTTGGTGAATGTTCTCTGATTTGCAGATGGGGATAAGCCTACTATGGGATTTATATATGGGAAAATTGTAGATGCTAAGAACTCCATCAAAGGAGCTAGTGATAATTTGGAGAAAAATTTTAGCCTATATTTGACTTAATTGATGAAAAGATGAAAGGTAGGCTTGATAGTGAGTTGCATCTAACTGTCTACTTGTTGAACCCTTATTATTTTTTATAAGGATGTTAACATTCAATTGGATGAAACAATTATGGATGGGTTCCTCAATAGTGTTGAAACTTTTTATCATGGAGAATTTGATAAGCAACATGAAACTGTCAATAATGATATCAATGTGTACAAGAAGAAAGGAGGACATTTTGGGAGAGCATTAGTGATAAAAGGATGTCAGCAAAATGATGGAATGTTTGATCCAAGTTTGTCAATTTTTTAATTACTTAAATATATTTTACTTGTTACACGTTACTTTTGCAGTTTAGAATTTAGACTGTTATGATAATGAAACATGTATACTTATTTCTAATCACTTAAATAATGGAAAGTTTGTATATGAATGAAGCTTGGGCTTACTTGCATTTATTCACTACATTTAATCACTGCATTTACACTCACTGGCCACAACATTATTTTACTAGCACTTTTATAAATGCTTGGGATTACTTGCTATGAACTGCCTGATATGTCAACTAAATGAAGCTGCATACTTATTCTCATTTGAATCACCAATCATTCATCTTTAAGCAACTTTTTTCAGCAAATTGGTGGATGACATATGGATATCAAGAGCCTAATTTGCAAATATTGGCTATCAGGATTCTATCTTTGACTAGTAGTTCTTTTGGATGTGAAAGAAACTGGAGTACTTTTGAATGAGTTAGTATTTTTTTTTAATTTAATTTGAGGTTTAATAATATGACTTGCTTGAGATTTAAATCATTTATTTTAGTATCTTTAAACTGTTTTTCTGCTGAAGTTCATTTAAACTCTATGATTATGTTTATGGCTTTGAGCCTTTGATAGCTATGTGTTTTTTTTTTATGAACAATTATGTTTAAACTCTATGGTTATGTTTTATTTAAACTGTTTGCTCTTTGACATTTTTGTTTTTTGCTTTTTTGATGAACAACTATATGATTATGTTTATGAGTTCTTAAATAATTATGTTTATTTTTCATTTGTTCTGCCAATATTGTCATGAATTATTAAATTATAGCATGATACTTCGTCGACGACTAGTCGGCGCCTAGGCACTAGGGCGCCCAACTAGCGCCTATCGAGTTCTTGAACACTGAGTGATAGTAAGCCCATGGTTGGTATGGTATTCAAAAGTTTACAAGATGGTATTAAGTTCTATAAGGAATATGCATCTTTATGTGGCTTTGATCTGTGGCTTCCTACCCAAAGGAAACACAAAGATGATGTGATTTTGTTGAAATATGTTGTTTGTGGTTGTCGAGGTTTTAAACCTGATGCAGTTGTGCGGAATGAAGATACTATTCACAACGATGAAGCTTTATCTGAAAATCGATATGTGGAAAATAATCTTTCTGCATGCATGCAAAATTCTACCATTGATAATAATGTCTACTTTTATGGATGTATCTGATATGACCTCACCCACACCTTCAGAACAGTGTAATTTAGATGAGGATTCCAATTAAAGACGACGTGTTTGGATATTGTGGCCTTAGTCATTACCCTATATTCAAGTTTGAAGAACGTCATGCATTGTCATTGTATGTCCGATGAAATGCACGAACAATTTTTTAAGGTCGATAGAAATCTTGATTTCGGTCATAAGAAATTTGTCTTCATTTGTCCCAAAGCTAATATTGGTCCTATGAAGTTATATAAACATTTTAAAGAGTCTGTTGGTGGATATGGTATAGCAATATTTGTGCGACTACGGTAGACTACAAAAACTTTAAATGAGATTTGGAGGCATACATTGAGGGTGTTGATGCACAAATGTTGATTGATAAGTTATTTAGGAAGGTAGAAGTGTGTTCTTAATTTTTATTTGACTATGATGTGAATTAGTGTGATCAATTGACCATGATTTTTTGGGCAGATCCGATTTCTAGGCAGAGTTATTTTTATTTTGGAGATGTGGTATATTTTGATGCAACGTATGATACAAATAGGTCTGTTTTATTTTTCTTTTCTGGTTTTACTTATTGCATAACTACATTCCTAAAATGCTTACGAATTGTTTTATTGTAGTGTACGTATAATTTGGTTTTTGTGCCACTCATCGGTGCTGACAATCACAAAATATCCATTAGTTTTGCTATTAGGTTACTTTTGAAAGAGGATGTCGACTTATATGTATGGATTTTATCCCAATTTATGGATGCAATGGGCAGAGAACCAACATGTGTAATAACCGATCAAGATCCAGCTATGCGCAGTGCTGCTGAAAAGGTAATTTCTCATGTTAAACATCGATATTGCATGTGGCATATAATAAATAAGTTGACTACTAAAGTAGGTCACGTGCTTAGTAGGGATGTTAACTTTTTGACAATGATTAATGGTGTTGTGTGGAGTCACTATCTAGAGCCGTCTGATTTCGAGCAAAAATGGAAATCTATTATGACTAATTTTGACATTTTGGACTAATAATGGTTTGTAGACTTGTTTAATCTCCGCAAGTTTTGGATTCCAGCTTAGTTTAAAGATTTGTTCATGGTTGGTTTGCTTCGTACAACTTCATCAAGGCCTGAAAGTGAAAATAATTTCTTTAGTTAGTTTACTAACCCTCATAGCCTCATCATTGAGTTTTGTATGCAATTTGAAAGTGCAATGGGTGCTCAACTCCATAATAATGATAAGTTAAATTCAAAATTTGAGTCCTATATCCGTGCAGTTAAACTCCCCTATCCATTGAAAAGCACGTCGCAAAGATGTATATGCTCACAATATTTTATTTAGTGCAAGATGAAATAGCATCTGCTTATTTTAGTTGTCGTGCGATTGGGATGTTTTAATTTGGACTGAAATTTGCTGGTCTGGTATGATCTGGTCTGTTCTATTTAAGTCTGGTCTGGTCTGGGTTGAGCTAGTCTGCTTTGATATGGTAAATGTCCGGTCTCTGTATATTTTATAAATGTCCAAGTCTGGCCTACTCTAAAGTCTAATCTAACCTAGTCTAGTTTGATTGTATCTGGTCTTGTCTGGTCTGATCTAGTCTGGTCTAATCTGATTTGGTTTGAGACTGAAAATAGTCCAAAAGAAAACATCCTTAGGGTGCATGACCATGATGATAATTTGGATTATGTTATTACCTCCGTCCCATTTTATGTGTCTTAGTTTGACTTGCCACGATTATTAATGAAGTGGTTGAAAAAGTAAAAGTTGTGGTTGAGATTTGAGTATAATAAAGTGAAATGGTGTAGACCACATATTTCTTTCCAAAAAAGGAAAGGAGACACTTATTTTGGGACAACCCAAAAAGGAAAGTAAGACATGTAAAATGGGACGGAGGGAGTATTAAAGATGATCGTGGTATGACATTCAAGGAAGAATTCAATGTTTGCAATACCGAAGCATCTTTTCAGTGCAAATACTTTCTTCGATTTTGGTCATTGGTGTGTATGGCACATGTTCGTGACTTTCAAAGATTTGAAGCTCAATTCTATTCCTCAGCAGTATGTTGTTAGTCGTTGGTGTAAATAAATTCTACTAAAACCGGTGCATAGTATAAGATATGTTCTAGTTCAATAGTGTGCTCAAATTGAAGAGAAGAAAAAATTAATGCATTAGGTGTGGTTAGATTTCCACTCTTGTGTTGCTTTAGCCGAAAAAGATTTAAGCAAACTAAAACAATTTGCAACTGTGATTAGTCAACAAAAGCATGCACTTCTATCGGTTGACCAGAGCAATTCACTTCCTACGACTAAAGATTTCATGATTCAAACAATTTATGGAGCTAGTATATCTGCTGATGTTAATGTGTTTCCTCCTCAAAGGATCTCGAAGGAGGATTAAAAGTGCACGAGAGGTGTCAATTGAACAAAATAAGAGACCAAAGAGATTGTGTAGGTCATGTAATGAAATGTGTTATCATGATAGTAAAAATTGTACATTAAGAAGTTGAATAAGTTTTACAATGTTGTTTTTTGCATTCATCTTCAAAATAATTGTAAAATGTACTAGTTCTTGCTCAGTATACGTTTTCGATTTTTAACTTTTTCTGTGACATTCATTATTCACATCTCCTTTTAGTATATGCACATTTGTCCATATCTATCATGTAATTAACCTTTCACATACGAGTTGTCCAGTACGTCAATTTTTTTTGCTTCTCAGACTCACACAAATCACATAAATATGATTCACTTGCACTATTGGTACAAAGATGATAGTGAGCACATAGATCACATACATAAAATGTCCTACTTATTGGTTTTTATACATTTTCGCTTATAAACTTTTATTGTTTTACCTTCCCGATCTACATTAATTATTCACATTTACTTTTAATATTTCACATTTATATCAATATGTAACACCTTGGCCAAGTTTATCATACATTTTTGCATATGGCTACAATTTCTTATGCTTTCCAAATCAACCGTTCATCCATTTTCAAAGTGTGACAAAAATATTTCTTAAAACTCTAAATTCACGTTATTCATTTTTTTCTACTAATCAATCAAATTGTTTTTTTTTTGCCAAACTTCAACCCAACGTTTAATTCCTAATAAAATATTACTTTAATCAAAATACCAAAATATTAAGAGTCATGGGCAACATGTTTTAAGGGTCTACCAACACCACATAAAAAAAATAGCAAAATGTTAGCATAACAAAATACTTCGTCACATTAAAATATTCAAATTCATGTTATTCTTCATTTCTTATCCTTGCTTTTTCCCCCTTGATGTGAGTTTTCTCGCACTTAAAAAGGTTGTAGAAAAGTGGTTGAAAGTACGAGTATCATCTCCACAGGGACGGACAAAAAGGGATCAAGAATTAACTAAATTCAGTGATTAAAATAAAGAAATAAAATAAATGCGATGTGCGAGATTGGTTGATTTGAAATTAACTAATGCAAATGAGCAATTAAAATAAAAGATTGGTTTCTCTCTAATTAACGACGAAGAGAACAGGGATTGATTCCGGGCTAACCAGATTTCTGGCAAATCAGGCCTAATTACATGAAATTAATTTAATTGAACCTAGCTAATCATTACTAAGTTCTTACCGCTCTCGTGCCGTAGAGTACAATAATTTAGGGGACCAGACTAATCTTTCATGCAACAGGATCCGAAATTATTGCCAAGACGAGCGAGCTTACGGCCCCGTAATCGCTACTAATCTCTTAGCGAACAATTAAGTGTGTGTGAATGTGTCCTAGAACAAATTAGATCTCTCTTAACTTATTCTACAAGCAATTGTAATTCTAGTCGCGATTCTAGGTTACAAAAGATATCAGTTAAATTATACAGACACAAATTAAACGGCATTCATGCAATTAATCCATCGAGAAACTAGGCATACATCATGATTAACCCCTTCATCAACCTCAAATCCTAAATTAAACTACTCACAATTCATAATTGAAGAATCAATATAATTGGGAAGAATAGAATTAATTGTCATTAATTAAAAATATGAACTTACAAATAATCCCAGAGTTCTTGAAGAAATTAAAATAGCGGGAAAACGATGTTAAATTCGTCCCTGGGCCTCTCCGTAATGTTCGTAACCATAAAAAAGGAGTTTGGAGGCCTTAGTTATAGCAAAAGGGGGAAATCAATGAATTCTGACCGAATTGGGACTGAATTTCGCGTAACACAGGGGTAGGCACGATCGTGCCTGGCTTCCAGTAGCTCTACGCGAATTTCACTCTGAGACATGATCATGCCTCCTCCTAGACACGATCGTGTCTGGACTGTTCTTCACCGAATTTGACAAAACTTCCTTCATGAAAGTGTTAGATAATGAAGTCCTCTATCCATCACAACTTGCAGAATTGGATTTGAATCATCCAATCAAGAGATATGAATATAATGGTGGAAGGTGGCATTCTGAAATCGCAACGGAGATCATCTGACTTCATTGTCTGTTTTTACCTTGGTCCTATCAGATTCTAGTAATGTGGTCTTCATATGATTTGTAGGCCTTGAAGTTTTCTTTGATATCGAACTTGAAGCGTGTCCTTTAGATGCTTCTACAAAGAGATATGCTTGAACGATTGATAGAAGGTCATCCTGGTCGTCGTTTTCAGGCTTCATTGATCTTCTTTTGATCCCATAGCCAATCCTAGAGCGCTTTTGTCATCAAATCTTCATTGTAAACCTCCCGATGACCTCCAAATCTCTCAATTCACTCTCGAATGCTTCTCAATGCGTCCCGATTTCTCCTCAAGCACCGGTTCTGGCCTCAAATTCCCTGATTTTGACTCCAAATGACACAAAACTCGAACCAACGCCGGATAAACATAACTTGATCTAAAATTGAGACTTGCGACACCTTAAAGCTAGGAAAACCATCAAAAGTCATCCCAACACGCATCAAATGCGTGTTGTAATATGAACTTATCACCCCATTTTCTTGTTTTTTTGCGTAATCACGTGTTGTCACTATAACTTTGGTTTTTAACTCGTTCACGTTTGCACAAACCACGATAGCAACATACTTAATTCACAGGGCCGCTATCTACCTCTTGTCATTTTTTTCCTAGGCCGCAGCCCCAAGCTTTTACACCTTTGCCTTTATACGTTGTTATATGGCGCATGCAGTAAATTCCATAATCATCAGTATTTTTTGTGTCCCTCCATTTCATTAACATTCTTTGTGGTTTAACATTTGCCATCATTGCAGCTTTTGCCGCTAATGAGCCATATTTCACATATTCCAGAAGCATATCTTGCAGCAACAACACATAATAGAATTAACACTATGTTATTTTTATAGAAAATTAACAACATTAACATTTGTTTTCTACTTACTATTCTTTAGGCATGCGACCATATCTTTCCCGTAATGCTCCTTTTGCAGAGATACATGTATATCAATTTTTTTCTTCATATACATGTGATTCAGTTGCACTATTGGAACAAATATCTAGTTATCTACATAACAAACAACTCATCACTACATACCATTCAATGGGTATTCAAACATAAATGTCAAACAATATAACTAACCAAGTCAATGTCACAAAATCTTTCATCATGTATATAGCCTCTTTTATGCCATCTCCATACAATAAAACATGTTCGTCTGCTTGCATTTTAATTGCATCTGTTTTGTGCAGCTGTTTTTTAGGACAATATAAACAGTTAGAAATAGATTTACTTGAAGGTTTTCATTTCAACATTAGGAAACTCACACAAGGAAAGGGCTTTGTGAAAAGCATGTATGGTGAATCCGCACTCATATCGTCTTCTCTTCTGTTCAGAATTGTGGCCCAAGTCCTCAGAACGATGCTCTCAATATGTCAACGTACATTAATGCATCTAAATTTTGATCTTGGCATTGACAAACCTTGCATTTAAAAACAACATCCTCACGATGTTCAAATTTTTCTAATTTGCTTTTGCATTCATAAGTGTTTCACATTTCATTAAGTCAATGTCACTTGCATAAGTTCAGAATTTTTGGTTTCTTACGCATCCCCATTTGCATCCATGCCAGTAAGATCCACGAAGCAACTGCCTTTTCAACCACCGTTCATGCTCTACTAATGAAGAAAAAAAATACCACATGTCGACTAATATATACACGGTTTGTGGCATAGTCTAGGCAAAAATACGCAGACTGAGACGGGGAGTATCCAACAAATACACACGGAGTGGACCGAGGTTGTATTTTAGTGTGAGTATAAGGTCTCAGCCAAGGATAACACAGACAACCAAATGGTTGTAATTTGGAATAATTTGGCGGGTGTTGGTGGAGACGAAAATAAGGGGTGTCATTGTCAAGGACCGGGGTGGGAAGGCGGTTGATTAAATATACCGCAGTTTGAAATGCATAGGACCAATATTTAATAGGGAGACCAGAATAGTGTAACAGGGCCAAACCCGTGTCAACTATGTGACGATGACGACGCTCCGCCACACCATTATGTTCAGGAGTGTGAGGGGGTGATGTGAGATGAGATATACCATGCGTATTGAGATAGCTACGGAGTTTAATATATTCACCACCATTGTCAAAAAATATAGTTCTAATTTTATGATGGAAATATTTTTCAACAAGGCGGTGAAATTGTGGAAAGATAGTAGACACTTCAGATTTTTTCTTAAGTGGATATAACCATATATAACGGGTGAAAAAATCCACAAAAATAACATAGTAATTGTAGCCATCAATAGACTTATCAGATGTACTCCAAACATCAGTATAGATCAATTCAAGGGGATTAGTTGCACGCATGCATGGTATTGACAAAAAAAGGCAATTTAGTACTTTTATTGATGGAACATGACATACAATGAAACTCACACCGTGGATTACAAGGAATATTTTTATTTTTATGAACTAAGTACTGAAAGACACGACTGGAAGGGTGCCCCAGAATGTGGTGCCAACTGGAGACATCCGCAAGATGAGTAACATTGACTTGAGGCACGGACTTGGATGAAACATAATAAACATCATGGATGTTCTACCCTCGTAGAAGTGGCGCCCCCGTGACCCGATCCTTGACAAGAAAATGAGTGGAAAAGAATTCAACAGAAACATTGTTAGTTTGACACAGTTTAGCTACGGAGACCAGATTTTTTTGTAACTTTGGAACACATAAAATATTAGAAAGGGATAGGGAACGGGTAGTGGTAGTGGGTAAGGTAGTAGAACCAGTGTTAGTAATGGAGAGAGCCATACCATCTCCTAGACAGACCTCTTCCGGACCGCCGTAATCTGTGTATGTGGGAAGGAGATTAGCATCCGATGCCACGTGATGGGAAGCACCGCTATCAAACATCCATTGTTGATTGTGTGGTGATTGGGCAGTGGTGACATGGTTGACCGCCGGATGGCTTTGTTGAGATGTGTAGGAGATATTGTTGTCACGAAGAAAGCGCCGGAGTTTGCGGCAGTCCTTCACTTCATGTCCAACATTATCACAAAACCGGCAGACCATGGAGAAGGAGGAATGGCGAGTTTGGTGGTGTGAGTATCCTCCTCGGCCACGACGAGGTGCTGACCCTCTTCGGTCATTCGCATAGTTAGGACGCCGGTCTCCAGAAGATGATGAGTGATGCATGCGATCACTTAGTATGGTAGCATTTGCGGTTGGCAGGAGGATTGAAGTAGGTGCAGGGGCATTTTGAAGCTCACGTTCACGCTCCTCCAGTATGCTCTGGAGTTGACTTAATGGTAACGGTGTTTCACGAACCCGAATAGCGGACGTGATATCATGATAGTCCGGGCCAAGGCCGTTCAAAATAGACACAATCAGATCTTCTTCAGAAGTAGGACTTTGAGCAAGCGCCAGATCATCCGCTATTTTGTTCATTATAGTGAGATATTCCATGACAGATTTGTCACCCTTGGTAGTTTTGGCAAGTGTTGATTTGAGGAATATGATCCGGCCGCGGGATGTGTTGGCATAGGTGAGTGCCAATTTATCCCATGCATTGCGTGATGTGGTGGTAGAGGAGATGATCGGCTGAATGGTGTCGGAGCAGCTCCCAAGTAAAGCGCTGAGGATAGTCTTATCCTGACGATACCAGGTAATATAGCACGGATTCAACTACGTTTTGGCAGCATCGGTGAATTGATCCGGGGCTGTGATGGTACCGTCAACGTACCCTTCAAGTCCAAGGCCAACAAGGGCGGCATGAACTTGGCATTTCCATACGGGGAAATTAGATGCCGTGAGTTTGATCGGGAAATTGGCTGAGGCGGTGAGGGGGATAACAGTAGTGGCTGCTGGGATCGTCATTTTGAGAGTAGGATCAGAAAAAAAAATTAAGCTATCAAGAGTATGGCTCTTGATACCATGAAAGTGTTGGATTATATTAATCATTATGATGTACACTTGGGATACATTTATACACGTACAAGAGATAAACTCAAGCTAACTGCCTAGCTAATATAAAGGATATAGCTACGGACTAGGAGCTAATATGTACAATTGACTAGTCTATGATATTATCTGATAGAATAATAATAATAATATAATTTATGCTTTAATATAGAATAGGACGATCCAAAGGCAAGGAACACTTTCATTGCTTTAATCATCGCAACACTTTCATCATTCCTTAATAAGGGCAAATGAAGGCTTTCAAAAATATCCCCAAAAACTTTAACAATTAGAGTCCGTTTGGTAACATTCGAATTGACTGAATTGTCTTATTCTGCTAAAATTTATGAATTTCTGGCTGAAGTGGTTGTGTTGGCTGATTCTGGTGATTTATGAAAAAATTATATTTAAAATATTTTTTATTAATAAATAGAATAAAAATATATATGAAAAAATTGCTATAATGATTCTCTACCGTAACTTCAACCAATACAGCCCGAAAAGTAACTCTACCCTTACATTTTCTTATTATTATACAATTCAGCATGCGAAATCAAAACATACGTGTTTGGTGGAAAAATTGGCTGATAAGCCGGGAAAAAAGGTCACCAAACGGGCACTTAGCTTTAAGATAGTACTGTGTATTACTATCTCCTTTTTTTAAGTTTCTCATTATAAAATGACACAGTTGTTTATACAATAATTTTTTTTAACGGAACTAGCTTAGCCTTTCTTCATATCATAAGTAGTTTCAGGATCATTACAACAATCAAAGGAAAAACAAAACGGACTCCAGCTAAATTCCAACAACTATGACTGTAGACCCTATGGCCAGACTTAGAGACGGTCACCCCTGAAAGAGCCACACGAATCGCTAACCATGTATCGGGCTTGACACAGCCATCCATGTTCACATAGATCCAAACATACCCAATGACATAAAAAAAGGCTAAAAATCCCAACAGATTGACGAACCTAGCAACATAGACAATAACAAGAATCCAAAGGACAAAACGATAAAAACTCATCAGAGGAAGACAAAGCATGAAGAAAACTAAATAAGCATAATAAATATCTTGAATCCTAACACCTCGTTCAATCCCTGGCGGTGGTTCAAGAGGAGGTCGGACCGTCGCTCGATTGATACCCTCTCTCAGTAGCGTACCCGCCATATGACCCAAATCTATGCCATCGAATGGAGCGTACAACCTCTCCACGCTAACCATGTCTCGATCATCCCTGCGTCTCTCTCCTGCTTCTTCCTCCATCTTCTCGCTGCCACGATCATCCATCCATAGTTGCGTCAAAACCATGGCAATCCTACGCAATGCCGCGTCGATTGAAGAAGCGCCGCGCGCACCAGGGCGGCGAAGCACAAACCCTACGCGAGAGCTCTCGCTAGGGAAAAGTTAGTGTTTGGTTTTGTTTATACAATAATTACATAAGGTTCTTTTAATATTTTTGAGAAGTATTTTTCATGAGTATATTATATAGTGATGTCATTGATGATATTTGTGATGTTAGAATGTGTTATTTTTAATATTTCACGGTTAAATTGTCATTTTAGAGTGTAATAGTTAGAAATTGCAGAAGAGTATTTGAGAGAATTTCTTGATGATCTATACGTATGTGCAGGTAAGAGGTCAAGAGTTCGACTCCTGGAGCCAATTTTTTTTGTTTCTTTTGGCCTTGAAGCCTTGAGTAAATTCTAAGTGGTTTTACATTATTCTTTTTACTTTTTTTTGTTGTGGGAAAGATCTACACTACATCAATAGATACAATTCTAGTGTCACACATATGAACTGATTTTGTACATAATATAAACTATTTTTTAATATACTTGTGAATTATAAATTTAAATTAATTCTAACTAGATGCTTCCTTCTTCCCTTAGTTGATTAATTTATATATTCACATAATTTTGCACATAATACAAATTCCATGTGATAAAATTATTTCTAACAAAGTGAAATTTAATAAAACATGATATCATAATGTTTTTAAAGAGATAATATTTTGTTATTTATAAGTGGTTTTGCAATCTTTTTTCTCTATCTGATTAGTCTGATTTTTCTCGTAAACTTTTTTCTTAATCCTAAGGTAAATTTGCCCCCGCTGGCGCATTTTTCTGGATACGCCACTGGATAAAAGCATCCGAAGTGTACCGATAGTACCTTCTTGTTTTGTTACTAAAATATAACTCACTCCCTCACTTATAATTATATATTAGGAAGAATTTTGTTTTTAGTAGAATAAAATAAGTCTTATTTTGATAATAAAATATAAATACTCTTTACTTTAGTGTGTCGTCTATGAATGTTTTGTTTTGGACTGTTTTCAGTCCCAGACCAGACCAGACCAGACCAGACTTAAACAGACCAGACCAGACCGGCCAGATTAGAATTTCTTAGTTATAAAATACACAGAGACTAGATGTTTACCAGACCAGTTCAGACCAGACCAGACTAGATCAGACATAAACAGACCAGACCAGACCAGACCGGCAAATTTCAGTTCAAAAGAAAACATCCTATGTTTTGCTTATATTCGAAGTAAATTTCTTTTGAGCATTCTATTAATTAGGTCACGACTCGGGACATATACTTGTTTAATTGAAAGAATAATTATATTTATAGGACTTGTCAAAATGAAGTACGTATTAATGGACGTCCTTCTAATTTTAAACACTATCAATTCATCCCTTCTATCAACTTATTTGACAATCGATCAAAATAAAAAAAAAAAACTTATTTGACAATCTTGCAAGTTTATTAAAAAAAACAATCTTGCAACAACCCATCATTATTTATGTACATGATTAACTTGCACAAAGATTCCGACGAAAATACTCGATCACTTTCTTTAGACTTGAGACAAATATAAAAAATAAATTGTTGTCTCATACTTGTATGTTCTAATAGATCAGTAGCTTGCTCCATGCTCCATATTAGCAAGCTAAGAGATAGTAGAAGCAAAAATGTTTTTTTTTTTGTTTGGTGACCAAGTAATAATTTAACAAAATAGAGGACTTAGGGATTTTATTATTTTTATGAAACCTAGTGCACACTTGCATCCCCATAAGGTGAGTGTCCGTGGGGGGTCACACCAAAAGAGTGCATAAGGGACACATATTTCATTTTGACTAGACACATTTCTTAATATTTGAACTCGTAATCTCTCAGTCACATTGTAACACCGTAACCAGTGGTGTTGTGTGATTGGGATGGGAGGCTATAAGATCATTTGGAGTGGTGTGAGAGTCAAAATGTCAAAAATGAACTCCGTTCATATGAAAACAATGTTTTGACTCCTATTTCTCTGCATTCCAGCACCGTCAATAAAATACACTGTGCACATTTTTTTACGTATCAGTTTAGTAAAACATTAATTAAATAATTATAAGTAATATTTTTCTTTTTAATTTAATCCCTGAATAATTTTGAAGTAAAAATACACATTTTGATGTAAAAATAAATAAATTTCATTAAATATTATTTAACATTTTTCGGTTAACAAAAAAGCACTTAGTTCAAGTACAGTTAGATTACGGCATATTAAGTTATTTGTGAAGGCTACATGAATTAAAAAATTGTGTTTTGGGCTCATGAAAATTTCAACAATTAAAATTTCAGTTTTTTTTTTCATTTTATATATTACATATTGGTGTCATATGAAAGAGTATAAAACATTATGAATTTTGATATATTTTTTTTTCTAAATTTGATTTATGAAAAAAAAATTATAACCATTTTAAGAAAGATGGGGTTTTATTTTATGGAGCCCACTAACTACCCACCACTCATGATTCCTTTCTTTTTGACAAAGTAGCACTTCCACAGAGTCAATGACCTGGCTAAAATAGGACTCCTCCCTCTCCATCTACATTTTTGGCCTCCTATAATGCTCTCTAATGTAAGGAATTAGGAGTCTAAAATTCACTTTTAACATTTTAGACTCCTAATATCTTACCACTACAAATGGTGTAAGGAATTAACCGAATAACTTGATTATAATATGCATTAAAACTAGAAAAGAAAACATGGATACCTTGGTTGTGTAATTAGTTAGAAGGGGAGGGGGGCGTGCAAAGCTGAAATTTGTGACTCAATTATTAAGCTAAGACCAACCAATGGTGGAAGTGGACATTTCCTCGTCTTTCATATCCTGACCTACTTTCTTTCTTTTTCTTTTCTTTAGTGGTTCACTTCATTGTTCTCTCTATCGATACAATAATTTTTTTTGTGGGTATTCCATCTTCTCAAAACGTGTCACCATCATGTCTATTCATTATTATTTTTCATTTTAAAAATCTTGAGGTGCCAAGTCCTCGGGTATTTAATTAGACTCTTTTGAAAAAATCAAGCATCTTTTTTCTTTTCTAAACATAAATGTTATTTTAAATAACACATTTACGTACAAGTATAGTCACTCTATACCGCTAAAAAATTCGTGCTTTCCTTTTTGGGACGTCCCAAAATCATATTCTCATTTACCTAAATGAAAAGTTATCCTACATCAAAACAAAGTCAAACAGTGTTGAAACAGTGTACTCTACAGTAGAGTCAAATTTATTTCCTAAATATGTGTTAATGTGTGTAGGTCAAAGTAGAAAGTTCTTAGCGGGACGGAGGTAGTATACTAAATGCGAAATCCTTCCGCAAAAAACATAACAACTTCTACAAATTTACTACTTTTGAATATAAATGATCCCTCCATAACTAATTTTCAAAAATGTAATAAAGTGTATAAAAACATGTGTTTTTGTTAAAAAAATCAAAGTTTTTTTTATTTGAAAAATGTAGAATTCTTGTTTGCAAGATTGTATCGTCAATGATCAAAAGTGAATGGAGAAATATTTCTTGATGCAATAGTGCATCTGAGATGCTCAAAATGAAATTGTTCGCATTTTGTACGAGAAGATACCTTTTTAACCAGACTCTATGTGTGTGTTTGTTTACTGACCAACAAAATGGTTGGGGTCTTGTTATTAGTGTCCCAATAAAAGAAATGTAAATAACGACGGCTATATATAAAGAAAGATATGTTGCTCATCGTTTCAAAAGAAAAATACAATCAGCAAAAATATACGAGTATACTCGTAAAGGTTGTGAAGCTTGTCTAGGTGTTGAAATAATGACTCAGAAGTCAGATGTTTTATTTTTGCTATTAACACTTTCTAGTTATTAATATTGCAGAAAACCAAAGTACCTCTATTCTTGGAAGATAGACAGTTTGAACAATATTATCTAGGCTCTTGAGGTTCAACATTACCTCAAGGGTTGAAATAACGGAAAGCACATTTATATTGCATGAAAATTGAATATGAGCAAAACCTATAACAAGGGAGGATGGCATTTTCTTAGAATAATGATGCTTCAGCTGGGCTTTCACCTACGTTGGGTGGGTATAATTTTACAATTGGTTAGTAATGCACGCTATCATATACTCCCTCCGTCCCGCTATGATTGTCCCGTTTTACCTTTTCGGTCTGTCCCACTAAGATTGTCTCATACCTTATTTGGTAAAGTTTGTGTGGTTCTAAATCATTCCTACTTTATTCTTACTTTATCAATTCAATACCAATCACATAAACCCACTTTTATTAATAACCGTGTCACCTTCTGTTGTCCCAAACTTAGGGGGACGGAGGTAGCACATGTTAGGGAGATATTCTATCTTGCACATATTAATCCTACCCGAGGACTACATCAGGCTACATCATCACCATATTTACTTATTTTGATCGCGGATGATATGGTCTCTTTATTTCGAGCCTATGAGCATGATCACCAACTCCACGGAATCCACATAACACGTGGAGCTCCGACAATATCATATCTGTTATTTGCTCATGATGACTTCTTTTTTCATGGCGATTGATCAAGTAGGCGTGTTTGGTAGTGAAGGAACTCTTGACAATACACAATGTCGAGTTAGGTGGTGAATTTTGAGAAATTTAGTGTGCACTTTTGTGGCAATGTAGCTTAGGATGATAGGAATTATTTGTGTGGCCTCCTTGGGGTCAAGAGGAGAGGCTCAGAGGTAATTTAAGTGCTTGGGTTACCATCTTTTGCCAGGAGAAATAAAAATGAGATCTTTAAGTATATAAAAAGGAAGGGTTATCCAGCGTATTCAAAGCTAGAATAGCTGCTTTCTTTCGAGAGATGGGGGAGGTCCTTCTGAGACAGCCATCCAATCATGGATGTTAAATGTACCTGTTAGTCAACCAAATACGGAACTAATATTATCACAATACACTAGTGTAGCTCTGATACCAAGTTAGAATATAGAAATTCACCCGTGAGTGATAGAATTATCTGATTGGCCTATTAATAGGCAGTGTACAAAGGAATCCTAAAGATATACAAATCCTATCTAGCTAAATGTATGAATCAAAACTAGTCTAGGTACATTGAGAAATTGTAGAACTGCAATCCTATTCATGCGGCACTCACATGTGATAACTACGGCCAGCATGATATACGTACATCACAAATAAAATGTTACATACATTATTTTTATTATTTGGTTGACTAACAGTACCATGAACGCTTATTGGTGGGGAGGCCAAGTTTCAATAGGAAAGTGATGAAAACGGTTAGCAACACAAGAGGGGGGGTGAATTGTGTGTGTGGAACCGTGGCAGTTTTTCGCCCAGTTCTAGTGCGGGGTGAAGGGTATTGCGAAATAGTAAAGTGCACAAGGATTTAACGAGGAAAAATCCCTTGGCTCAAAGGGATTAAAAAACCTCGACCTCCCTCGGAGGAATTTTAACAACTTCACTAAAAAGCCTTTGAATGATTACAAGGGAAACTCTCCTAGTCTACCCTTGAGCCACCCCAACTCTATCCTCTCTAGGAAGAGTTACGCTTCTCTACCTTGCGGGTAGAGAGCCTCTCAGCTTTACAACAAAGCTCTCACAACACACGTTACCCAACCCGAGGAAGCTACACTTAGCTAATCCTCAATAACCCAATTACAATATAGGAAGAGAATAAGAACTCTGTCTAGAACTCCGGGAGCAGTTTCAGGTGCCTTGAACTTTGTATTTCTCTCGAGTATCTCTCTTGATATTTTCTCGGTCAAGCACACCCTGCTTCTTCTTCTTGATCTCGATTATATAGTCTACTAGGAATGGATCCGTTGAGACACTTCTTTCCTTGAATGGTTGAGGAACTTGCCTTGAAATTATTCAAAATGCTTTCCTTTTATTTAAGGATCTTCTAGCTCTTAATTATGATGGTCCTTGGTCAACCATATATATGGGAGCAGGAGGATACGTGCATACCATGAGCAAGTCAAAAAGGTATAGAGCATATTATGTGATCAACCATTTAGTAATAATTCCACAAAGATATATATCAATACATATCAAGGGAAGTTATTTATTCACTTAAACTATGCAAGCATGCAACGGATCATATTTCAAATAATATGCAGGAGAATATTTGTTAAATAGGTATGCACAATCAACTAGCTAATCAATTAAGGATTCTTTCCATAAAATAATAAGCTATAATAATAAATCATGCATGAAAATATATTTTTGCTTAAAATAATATTCTTGACAAAGTATAAGCACTCATATAAGGAAAACACATATTAATTAAATCATACACCATGTAAATCAACCGTTCACACAGAATACAATTAAGAATAATTTTTTCTTCCGTTCCGTATGGAACTGAGAGCGGTTCCGTCCGCTGTTCCACCTGCATAGTTAGTCATTAATAAAACTACATACTCAACAGATTCTTTCCTTTGAGATCGGTCTTCTTAGATGGGCAAGATCAGGACTTGATGTACTATCTTTAATAGCTCGGATCTCCATATATATTTCGGTCCTCTTGCATGGAAATCATTCAAAAATATTTCCTTATAGGTATTAAAAGATATTCTTTTTATTTGATTGAAGGAAATCATTTTTCTTAAGGAAACATTCCTTGTGAGAAGATATGCACGAAAATCCTTTTTGAATTTTGAATAACAACAATTATTTTGGAAACTTGCTTTGTAGAAATATCTCTTAATTAATGCCTTTGATTTAAATAACTTTCCTTTAAAGAAAAAATCCTTTCTTTGTATGATCATTGATTATTTTCTTGCTTAAAAGGTTCTCTTTAATTTAGCAAGATAGATCCGAAATTAAATGGAGAGAAAAGATATTTTAAGCAAGCCGGATTAATCAATCTTGGATTTACGGTGCAGTTCTCGGACCAGTTCTACGGCTTGTTCCAGAGCACGACTTAAACTCTTTTCATGTAGTCACTTACAACCAAAAGTAACACTAGTCGTTTGTCATCAACAAAACAATACGTTCCAACAGAAAGAGTATTCAGTGGACAAGATAGGAAGACGTGTTTGTGTTTCTAAAAGTATGGGGTAATTGGGATTTTGAAAACTCCAAGAATTGCAATTTATGTGCTAAAAACCCTTCTTCTTTTGCAGATCAAACTTTGAGAGCCCGATATTATGCTCATAGAAATATTTTAGAAGTTAAGTGTGGTAGCAGCCCTTCATTGATCTGGCACAACATTGTCACTACTATTAAACTAATTCGGGAGGGGTTGATTTATCGAGTAGGCCGAGATAATACAATCAGGGTGTGGAACAATAAATGGATGCTAACAGGGTCAAGAAGTAGACGTGTTTCACGCGTGATTACACATTTGGAGGATATTATGTCGACTCTATTATGAGAGAGGATAGTGGCCCGGCAATTCGGACCATAACATTTTAATAGGTTTATTAAACATGGAAGACCAACAAGTGATCATGTGTAAGTATTCCAATGCAAGGAAGCCGGCGGAGTAATGAATTACTATGGGAGGATGACACAAAAGGAAATAACACAATGTGTAGTTGATATTGGACTTTGATAGAGCGAAACCTTCATTTTTTGACCCGGGCTCATATGTGGATACCTATTTGCTAGTTATAAAGCTCAAGTCCATTGAGAATGACACGGGGGGGGGGGAGTTCTATAGAGGGTTGAAAGTTTCTCTCACTAGAATGACACGGTGATCGGAGCCGCCGTACGGGGTGGCCTCGGGAAGGATCGCAGGTTACAATATGGGGTCAACCCATTTATTTTTGGAAAATCTCACCGGAAGTTGCTTTAGCCAACATTGAAGACGACTAGTAACCATGAGTGTCTACCCTTGAAAAGGGGGGCTGGAACAATGGTGAACGTGTTAGCCTTGGAGTTCTTGCGTCTCGAAGGAGGAGGCGGAAGTTCACATATTTGAACCAAAATCAGTGGTTCTACGCTTCGTATGGAGGTGTTCAACATAGGTTTTGTCCCAATGAAAAAGATTTTTCTCGGTCTCATTTTTAGAGAAGGTTTTCTCACCTCCATTTTCTTGGTTTGGACTGCCCGGGGTCGCTCCGGTGACCCTAGATGGCTGTCTCTCCTATGTTTACACTTCTACCGTTGTTGGCTTACCTTTTCCGCCTGGTTTTTTACGAGGACTACCTTCTTAGGCTAGCCATGCAAAAAATTTAGATCAAGACTCATCATGGTAGACCTACATATGAGTAGCCATGGTGAATTGGAGCTAGTCAGACCAAGGCTCGGGCTGTTTGAAGCTCTGACAGATGTTCATCATCCGAGGCAAAAGCCTCCGACGCTCACAGCACCTATCACACGTCGGTGAACACGAGACTGGATTGGTTGTATAGGGGTGCTACAAAATTCGGTTTTAGCTCCCTAGTCGTTTGATGCTGCTTAAGGGGTCCGAGGAGCCACGTATGCTTGATGACAACAAAATGTAGGATTAACCAGAGTTTGTTGGTCTATAGTGATTTTTTCAGTTAGTATCTTATTTTAAGACACTGGACTTTTATGTGCTTGGAGTTTGTGGATTTTGACTTTGGACAACGGTCGGATTATTCTTCGGAGAAGACGAGTGGGCCACCTAAAGCAGGGGCGTAGCCAGGAACGAAGCTTGGGGTGGGCTAGTATAAAAAAAATATGGCAAATTTTTACACATATATTTTTACACTAAAATACCAATTATTTTTAAACTTGGAATGGTCTGGGGCGCGATTAGTCCCTGTACCTCGACCCTTGACCAAGAGTTGGAACCGCTCGTCGTTACTTTATTTCCGCCTGCCTCTATTTTCTCTCTCCTATTTCCGGTAGCTGGTACTTTTTCGGTGACACCGAGACCAGATGAGGTGGGGGTGGAGTTTTGATCGACAGTTGTCTCGTCGGGTTCAAATTCGAGATTGTCACCTCTTCATTGTGGCATAGATGGAAAAAGAATTGATGGGTTGAGGTTTGGGTTGACCCGAATTCGATTCTGAAGGAAACCCTATCCTGGTATCTGCTTGAATGACGGGCTCGCTTCGGCTACCAGACATCTGGGCCCCTCGAATTACTTAGACACAAAAGGAGGGATGCAATTTCATAAGTAAGGAACCCTAGATGCTTGGATGTTGCTCTTTAGACTTATATTTGCACTGGAGCTGAGGCTTTCAATTCACTAGCTCACGGCCCATAACTTGAGCAAGATTGGAAAACGATGTAGGCAGCGGTGGAGGGGATTCATGGGCGTCCAACAGGACCAGCAGACGAGGGCATGAGCAGTTTGGAACTGCCCGAGAGAGTCAACCTTGCAAAATAGCGTCCCCCGGTGCTACTGGATTCAGCCATGGAGATGGTGGGTGGCTGGAACTGTGGCTGTAGGCTCCGGATCGTCGGCGTCCAGGCTAAGATGGGTGGGACTCAGGAAGACAGTGGTCAGACTCTTAGAACACCGAAGCTATCTGGGAACTTGGTTGCTTGTCCGTAAAGGATAACAGCGCCGTAGTATGGGAGACGAAGGTGTCAGACAGTGGCGTGTCTACCACACTCAGCGAAGGAGGTTCAATCACCGACGTAGAGATGGCGGCAGTGACGGTCGAAGAGGCGGCAACGATAGTGTTATGGGAAGACATTGGGCCGGAATTGTTTTTGCTAAAACTCTACCAATGTGGTAGTCGTGGATGTCATATACTCCCTCCGTCCCGAAAACAACTTCCCACTTTCCTTAAATGGATGTCCCAAAATTAACTTCACACTTCAATACTTTCCTTATTTGGCAAATTATCTACATCAAAAAAGTGATAAACAGTGCCAAACAGTGTTTAAACAGTGCCAAACAGTGTTTAAACAGTGTCAAACAGTATTTAAATAGTGCAAAACAGTGCATTCTGCAGTAAAGTCAAATTTATTTCCTAAAAGTGTGTGAAAGTCCAACCGGGAAGTTGTTTTCGGGACGGAGGGAGTATATAATAAGAGCAAATCCGATGGTCCCTTTTGAGGACTTGCTCGCAAATTTAAATATAATAGCTTACCATTGGAGCATCGTTTTTCCTTTTGCTTGAGAAAACTAATTAGCCTAAATGAGCAACAAGTTTGAGCAAAGAGATTTGTTAAATATAACATAATTATTAATAATAAATGAAAAGGAAGATGTTATAGCTAACCATTGGAGTACATTTTAATTTTGCTCCAAATGCTTATGTGATTAGTCAAAGCTATGAGAGTAATTAGCTCACCATTGGAGGTAGGCCTGTCAATGGGTCAGGTCTAGACCCGGAGCCGATCCGAATCCGGCACTTTATTTGAGGGTATGGGTCTAAAATTGGAACCGTTTCCCGGATCCGGATCCGAACCCGTTAAATGATAGAGAAAATGCGTCGGATATGGATTTTAACGTTCCGGCCCGTTTTGGACCCGACCCGTGATGATATAGTTATAGTTGTATTTTTTTTACATATACACACACAATATACATTGAAATATTTAAACATAAAATAAGGAAAATAATCAAAAAAAAAAATTTAATAGTTGTAGGCTTAGTTGGTGGTTGGCCCACTATAATGCAATGAGATTTTCGCTAATGAGTTACTGCTATAGGTTCTCTATGAGTTCACTAATATACATATAACATACTCCGTATATTATTGTATAGCTCATACGGAGTAATGGACAGAACAACATTTTGCTTATTTATATATGATATCTTCAAACATGAACATTTTTTGTTATATATTATATTTGTTTGTATATGTCATTTAGTTTTTTTTGCGGGTATACCCGGCCCGGATCCGAGACCCGGCCGATCCAAATCTGGAACATATGTTTAGGACCCGAAGGGTAAATGGGTCCGGATATGGACCAAAAAAATTTAAACGGATATGGATATGGAATTTATAGTTCCGGACCGTATCCGACCCGTGGACATGCCTAATTGGAGGGGAAATATTAGATAATATTTTTGATTAGTTTAGACTAGCTTAGCTAGTTTTTGATTCATTTGATGCATTGTATTATGTTAATCTTTTTTTATGTGATATATAGCTTTACATTTTACCCCAAAAAATAAGAAATTCCACAAATAAATGTCAAAATTGCTATCCTTAATGGAAAACTCAAGGAGGAGGTGTACACGGTACAACATGAAGGTTTTGTATCCAAGTCACCAAATTCTAAATCAGTATGTAAATTGGAGAAATCGAGTTATGGGTTAAAACAAGCCTCCAGGAGTTGAAATATCAATTTAATTTTAATCAAACAGTCAACTTGTTTGATTTCAATAGAAGAAAATACATGTATGTTATCATGTTTTGATAACAAATTGCAACTAGCAAGAGGTGAAGTTGCAATCGAACGTGTTCCCGTCGATAACAATTTGGCTGACTCTTTAACGAAACTGTTGAAATGTGAGAAACACGCCAGCCTTTTGGTTAGATCAGTGACTTCCTCAAAGAACTACCCCTTCTATCGTAAACCGAAATGCTTGGGGTTAGATCGATTTTGGTCAGGTTCGATTCTATTCTGTTTAACCTTGGCCGGCTCGATTTTGATCGATTTATTGACCTATTTTGATTTATTGATCTTTTTAGTAAAATCCTACCATATATAATCCATTAGCCCCCTTAGGATGTTTTCTTTTGGACTATTTTCAGTTCCAGACCAGACCAAATTAGACTACACTTAAACAGACCATACCATATCTGACTGAAACATACCAGATTTGAACTGTTATAACAAAATACATAGAGATCAGACATTTACCAGACTAGACCAGACCTGTTCAGACTAGATCAGATCTGACGAACAAATTTCATTCTCCTGTTTGACTTTTAGGAGAGGATTTTTCCATTTGCTCCCATGCTCATCTTTCACTATTATTATTTGATTTGAAATGCGTAGTGTATATGATTAAGTAATGAAGCCTTTAATCAATTATTTTCAACATAGATAGTTAAACTAATGGTTAAACCGTACAATATGTAATATTTTAATACGGAGTATTATGCTTACACAGGCAACCTTGAAAATTAATAATTTCGACTCGAAAACCTAAAATTGGAACATTAATAGGAATGGTCAATAAATACAATGGAAATATAGCACTTATCACATGCGTCACATCTTGGTGAATTTTTTTGTTTCTTATCCATATTTTTTTCAGTGATGTTACACCAGAGAAGCTTGGGACAAAAGAGTTAAACTCAAGGGGGTCTCATACCACAACCATACATATTTATTTATTCAAAATGGGAAATTAAATAAAAAGTGATTAAATACAGAAAGCTAGATGGCCTTTCTCCTCTTCATTCTTCAATCTGATCTCTACCCTTTTGGTGTTTGAGTGATACCCCACTTTCTCTTTTATTCACACATATCCCTCATTAGCTTTCTGTTGGAGATCATAGCTGCACAGACCCATCCACCCTGACATGCTAAGCTATATCAGATCAGAACAGCTTCTATCTCAGGCCTTTCCAAGTTTCTTTCAACTGAAAGATCAGCCATATGTATATGTATATTCACCCACTTCAATTCGCATCTAGATTGACTGGACATGTATATGTATGTATATATTCTCTTTCTCTCTCCTTTTCTTGATTTTCTTTGACTTCTTTTTACACTTAGATATATGTATGTGTCTTGTTAATCCAAACCCATCCTTTGATGTTTATTGCTTTTGATTATGTCACTGAATTGAAAGAGCTATTTGTTTATTGAGATACCCATGATTCAATTAACATGACTTATTTTATTCACTTCCAACTTTATCTCAGGTTTGGCCAGCAGTGGAAGAAGGAAGGAATTAGGGGATTTTATAATTCCTGATATATAAACGAGCATATATTTAAGAAAGACAAAAAAGATTGAATTTTTTTAAATTTAAGGGTATCTTTTTTTTATTTGGTCGGAGTGATTATATAAAAATACAATCTTGGATATGTACTACCAAGGAGGCTCAGAAATCCAAGGTGATGGCCTGCAGACACTGTATCTCATGAACCCTAACTATATTGGGTACTCTGACAACGCACTACATGCCCCGCCGCCGCCGCAAGCTCAGCCGCCGTCAGCCATGATGTTCTTGAACTCCGGACACGCGCTCAATGGCGGAGGTATGCCTCACGCGCGGGTTTCCCAATCCCAGCACTTTGTCGGCGTGCCCCTCCAGCCTACGGGTCAACTACATCACGATCCGAACCGGAATATGTGGACCGCCGTGGAGCAGTCTCAACTACCCTCCGCCGGCGGCACCACCGACTTCGCCTCCCAGCTGGGGTTCCACCGGTCCGGTCATCAACAAGGGTTGTCTTTGAGCTTATCTCCCCAACACCACCACCAGCATCAACAACAGCAGCAGCAACAACAACAGACTTTTCGGTCTCTCCCGGTGGAATCTCCGGTGGGTCTTTTATCGGCACGACCCGCAGCCGAGAGTTTTCGAGACTCCGGCGCGTCGTCGTCCTCGATAATAATGGGCTCGAAGTATCTGAAAGCGGCGCAGGAGCTTCTCCATGAGGTAGTGAATGTTGAGAAGAGCGGTTTAGATGAGTCGGCGGCGGCGCATAAAGAAAGGGTGAGGATGAATAGAGAATCAATGTCCACTTGCGGCGGAGATCCGGCGACAACTATTGGTGGAGAAAACAGGACGGCGGCTGAGTTAAGTCCTGGTCATAGACAGGAACTCCAGATGAAAAAGGCTAAGCTTCTTAGCATGCTTGATGAGGTAATGTACAGTTTGAACTCCTAGTTGTTAGTTACTTTTACCATATCTTTGAAAATTGACTGCCATCTTTCCTTATACAAATAAGTAAAAACTATTTGTCACTTCCATTTTTAAGATAAAAACACTTGTGGGATTTATTGTACCTCTCTGTAAATTTGAATAGTAAAATAAAATACTCCGTAGTTTATGCAAGTACAAGTCAAATTTGGGAAACTTTTATTCACTTACAAGTCAAATTTGGCAAACCTAACTAGGAGAGAGAGTGAGTTGTAATTTCTTTTTCTAGTGCTTCCTTTTTACCATGCAAAAAGATTTTCATTTTACACTTTTTTTATTTTGGTCCCACTTGAGTCAAAAGTTTCTCCCATAAACCCCTTTATTTTCTTATCACAATCATGTGTACCACTCGTTCTAGTGCACTAGTACGCGGTAAGTTATATGGTACGAATATTAAATAAAATGGAAAAAGTTATTTATAGTAGGAATTTAGATGAGTAAGACTAGAATTAACTAGTATTTTAGTTTAATGATGTTTCTCTACAAAAGAATCATAAAAAATGGTATTCTTGTTTTTGTAATATTTTTATTCTCTTTGTACGTTCCTCAGCTCTTTCTTAAGCAATGACCTTAAAATAAATCAAGAGGGTAATCAATCAATTTCTTATTTGGAAATGAGATTAGGAAGTGATTATTGGTTAATTATAAGGAGTATGAACATAATAAATATCGAATTTTGAAGCGTGGAGGTGGATATTTCCAACTGGCACTCATTTATGTTTGAATTGTATGAGCGATGTGCAAAAAGTTTAGCCATAAGTTTTTCTGATGCGGGTCCGACCCGACAAAAAAAGGCTAAGATAAAGAAGGTAGCTACGTCTCAGTGTTTACATGTGTGTGTACTAGGTACGATTTTTTGTTTTATTATTATTGATCTAGCTTTACGAAATTAAAATCATGATGGGGTTTCTATAATTGGTTTGAATTTGGAAAAGAATCTTTATATTGGACTAAAATAGAATAAAGAGGATCAGTGTTACAAAAAAACGCGGTTTGACAGAAATGTTTGGTAGGAATTTGGCAAAATTTATAAAGGATTTACCAAAAAAGCTATTTGGCGCAAAATCAATGGTAAATTCTTGCTAGAGCATGTTAACATTCATGGAGTAAATTTAGTGGTATGTCAATGTATCCCTTATAGATCGAGCATGTTAACGTGATGAAATGTGAAGATTTTTCTCATATAAACCGATAAAATCTACCCGTCTTCATGTCAATGTGCTAGGCATGTTGATGTGCTTAGTTGCTTACTATGGGGTGTTTGGAACTAATTCTGTTTCTGCTTCTTTTTTAAAGAAGAAGCAGAATCAGAATTAGTTTTCATAAGTTGCTGGTCTCCCCAACTTTTTAAAGAACTAATTCTAGAAGTAAATTAGAGCATCAGAATCACTCTTCTGCACTTTCACCCAAACACTCTTTCAAAAGCAGTTTTAAGAATCAAATCCAAACACCACCTATATCTTTCATTTATCCACACATATTTATTAAAATTTACCCCAATTTTCATACTCCGTAAGTTTTTTCTAAAAGAAAATACCGTAGTACATTCTGCCGTTTTTTTAGAATATTCTTCCAAACTAAATATAATATCTGCTCATGTTAATGCAAACATCCTTGACTAGGATGAGATTCGAACAACAAACGTGCAATATTTAGTTTTACTCATTAGCAATTTCTTTATAAAAAAAAATTACAGGTGGAGCAGAGAGACAGGCAATACAACCACCAAATGCAAGTAATGGTGGCCTCATTTGAGCAGGCAGCTGGATTGGGGTCAGCAAAAGCCTACACTCAGTTGGCATTGAAGACGATATCGAAGCAGTTCAGGAGCCTCAAACTAGGGATTGCTGCCCAGATAAAGGCGGCCGTGAAGAGCCTCGGGGAAGAATGCGGCGGGGAACAAGCGGGCGGGTTGTTGCTCGGAGGAGCGTCGTCGTCGAGGTTGTTGAGGTTCGGGGGCGAGCAGCGTGCGGGGGCGCTTCCGCCACACTTCGGGATGGTGCAGCCCAACGCATGGAGGCCCCAGCGGGGCCTTCCTGAGCGAGCTGTCTCCGTCCTTCGCGCTTGGCTCTTTGAACACTTTCTCCATCCGTAAGTCTTTCTTTTTTTGGAGTTTAGTTTTTATACATCACAAATAATTGAAGTCAGTTTTGGTACATTTTATTTAATTTTGATACGTTTTATGCATGCATTATAGAACTAAATAGGAGTCCACATTGTTTTTGTGTTCCCTCTCATTTTTCCCTTTTCCACCAATTAAATGATTGATTAAATTTGTTTTTTGGCTTCTTAAATATAACACCTTTTCTTGCTAGCTTGTCCTTAGTTTTTAATGCGTAGTATAAAGAAGATTCAATATAATTACTCGACTCTAAAACCCCTTTTAAGCTTTTATAACCTTTTAAGTAAAAAAAGTATCTTAGAACTAAACGAAACTAATTTAGTAGTATTTACATTCTTGGCTACACGAGTCATAATTATCATCATATTTTAATCTTAAGTAAAAACTACAAATATATAACAACCTAGTTCGGACTGATCATGACTAGCCCGCTGGTCATAGTTGACGTCCATATTAAAGGCCAGGGTTAAGTTTGATTTTCGAAGGATAACATTATCAGACTTACAAACTTTAAAACTTATTATTGCTTTCGATTATTCAATTCATTGGAACGATTAAAATGAGATTATGAGGCTATACAAAACATAAGAGAAAAATTGACTAACCATAACTACAGTTCTCTAAAATAACATAATTTCTCAAATATGATTATTGTTTTTTTATACTCCGTATATATCAAAATCTGACCTACTCCCTCGTAAAAAGATAAGATCCATAGTAAATGGCTACTATATGCTCTTCTTTCGGACTAAATTACTTCTATTTTAAATAAAACATAAATTGACTACGTCTACGAAGTATTACTTGAGCAATTACCGAAAAGTTAAAGTTGATTCTTCATTTCTTTGATACGAGTATAAATTCATATAACAACTTAACATTACAAAATAATTATGGGATTGCCATAGATTGATCGATAATTTTTTGTCAAAATATTTTTGTTACGAATTTCACAAATCCTTTTGAAATCCTCTAAAAAGTTTGGAGATTTCCTTTCACAAATCTGTGTCAATATTAGAAATCACATTAATTGTTACAACAACAAGCATTAAAAGAGATAAATGCGTACGAATTAGACACAACAAAAACTAGCTACGGATTCGATCTGTATATGCTACATCAGTTATTCATGATGTATATCCTCTTTGTTTGTTTATATCCATACAAAAGTAACTATCATCATCATATCATACCCTAAAAGTGGAAGATGTCATCATTTCTATTGCAGTTATCCCAAAGATTCGGACAAAATCATGCTTGCTAAGCAAACCGGACTTACCAGAAGCCAGGTTTGTTCTCAAACGTTACCCTCAGCTCCGTAATTCCGTAGTTGTCAATAATTCGGTAGTCCCTTATAATTGGTACCAGATGTCCTACACAATGACGTCCGTCCGTTTAGATCTCTTATAGCCTCCACAATTTAGGACGGATCCAAAGAGGAGATGCTTGTGGTAGCCCCCCACAGCCTCATATGGTAGGCTAGTATTATATGGAGTATACTTTCTCCATTTTATTTATGTACAAAAATATAATTCACTATAAGTAAATATTATAAAAGATTTCCACGAGTTTCAAGTGAAGATTATTAAGACATACTCTGTATATAATACGGAGTAAGTGAGTGTATACAATACTCCCATGCGGTAAATTAATCAAATATTGAAAGTAGAGTACTAAAATACAACAAAGCCTCCCTTCAAAAAAAAATACCACAAAGCCCAACCATTGCAACTAATACAAAACAGAACTAGTATCTACATATATATGGAGTACTACACACACTCACACTCACACACATATTTGTATTAGCGCAAACCGTTCCTCCCGTAAAATGCAAATCGTTCACTTTTTTCATGGTATGATGCACTATTCGGTTTCTAGTTCCACTTTTTCGCATTGATAGAAAAAATTGATTTATATTATCAAAATGATACCACATCTTTTTAATTTGGCATACCTCACATTAAAGTGAAACAGACCACCCTTAAAGTGAATCACATTGACAAAAAAAGTAAAGGTCTACAATTTTCAGGCTAAAAGTAGTTGTATTTTGACCTAAAATGTGTTAGTGCAATAGTGCATATGTTCTTATTTACTACGTAGATGTTATGGTTTCCCGTTCACATTGTCCCATGTATGACATTGACCAAATTTTAAATGACACGTATTATGATTTTAATGCATAAGGGAAATGTACATGCATAATAATAACGAAAAGTCAAAACATTCCAATTGTTAAAGAAAATTGAGATCATCATTTGTGAAATTCTACTATTCCTTAAAGCATTGTAGCCATTGACCAATTAACATATTAGAAACAGACAAACATAAACATAAATACTATGTGATTGAAATAATGCAATAGATCAATTGCATGTATCAATTCAGTAAGGTACATGAGATATGTAGCATTCATCTTATAATTTGGGGAAATTCATTAACTAAAGTGAGGTCCAATGAATTTAAACATGTAGGTGTCAAATTGGTTCATAAATGCACGAGTTAGACTTTGGAAGCCAATGGTGGAAGAAATGTACACCGAAGAAATGAAAGGCCAAGATCAACAACCACTAAATGGCAAAGAAGAAATTAATAAGGCAACAAAAAGAAACCAAGCTAGCAAAGATATTAATGCCGGCGGCGGCGGCCCTGCCGGAAAGCCATCAACAAATAAAAGTACTGATCAAGATCCTCATCACCATCATACTTCTCCTACTGCTGACATCAAGAATAGCACCAACAGTATGTCCTCCCCTTGCGGCGGCGTTCAACCACCGCAAGGCTGCGGTGGCGCTTTCTCCTTCATGAACATGGAAAACAACTCATCCGCTGAGATCATAAGGAACGGGAAAAAGCCGAGAAACGACCTTCAAAGCTCCCCGCGGAGTAGTATCGTTTCGGTCGACATGGACGAAATGAACTCACCCTCGGCCGCGGCTGCCAGCAGAGGGTACAACCACAAGTTCACCACGGACAGACAAACGTCCGCCCCCGGGAACTACCCTGACTTGCTAGCGGCCGCCGCGAACACGAGCGGTTTCGGGGGTTTCTCGATGGCAGACTTCGGCCGGCCGTTTAGCCCCGAGAATTTGGCTGCTGGGTTTCATGGGAATAATGGCAGTGTTTCACTCACTCTTGGCTTGCCACCATCTGAGAACCAGCAGAGTTACCTTTCTAACCCCCAAGACATGGACTTGGGGAGGAGACTAGAGATGGGCAGAATGGGAATGAACAATAACAGCAACAACCCTCAATCTTCTTCACACTCCAATATCAATGGAAGCTATGAAACCATAGACTTTGAAAATGCTGGGAAGCGCTTTGCTGCTCAACTATTACCAGATTTTGTAGCATGAGATCACCAGAAAGGTTGCTTTGCAGAGATGGTCAAAGTCAAACTCAAGATATATGCAGGGGTATAATGGACACAACTCAAGTTATAGTATATATTTATTTTTTTATTATATATTGTTGGAAGCATTTTCAGCCTTGTATGTATCATATTATCATGCACTGTAAAAACGTACCTAAAGGATCGCTGTAACTTCTCAGCTCCTTTGACTTTGTGCGTGGCTAACATGCATGAATGAAGGGCAAATACGAGATTTGCGACCTATGGTTAGTGTAAGATATATAGGTTCAAGTAATACTCTTCTTTTGATTAGTATATAGCTTACACTTTGCCTTATTTGTGAAACATACAGCAATTAATGATATGTAGATTCATTGAAATATAGATTGGAATTGGGTATTTGTTTATTGTTAAACGTATACATAATTGAGAATGAACAAATCTTTTGTGTGTTTTCTAAAATGTGGAATATGATTTATGTTTTTTCATATTCCTAATAATATGATGTCAGATAGCATGTATTCATATCAAGTCGAGTTTTTTATTCCAGAATTGCCTTGTCATATATTATCTGTTATTTAATAGTTACAACAACTTGACTTTCACGTTTGTTAACACACAACCAGGGGCGGCCCTAGGGGGATGCAACAGGGGCGACCGCCCTAGGCCCAAGAAAATAGGGGGAAAAAATAGGCCCAAAAATATTTCTTTGTATGTAGTGTGAGTAGGCTTTTTTTATTTTTTATTTTTAAACTCAATTAATTGGTTCAAGGTTTAATTTTTAAAATAAATGTAAAATGACACGTCTCTTAATACTCTTCGGATCTCTTAGTTTTATAATCCTTTTAATTATAAAATTACAAGTTATGTTAGACCTCCCAAGTCCAAAACTCCCATCGCAAAGTACATTGAAATTGATTTGTTATTTCCAAATTTCAATATCAACAAGAGTAAAGAACGGTGCAAGCGGTGAGTGCCTCAACGGTTTGTTAAGAATTGAAACCAATCAATCGAGGAGCCCAAATGGCGGTCGGTGACAAAAAAACTTATTCTTTCAAGGCTTCAAACAATCCATCCGTGATCAATAAATTATTCTTGATAAAATTGGTGAATTGAATCAGGTTGGGATAAAGAGAGAAAGAGAAGAAGATTAGAAAAGACAGGGTTAAGTTAGAAGAGATCAATGGAAAATTTTGTTTTTGTTAAAAAATTGAACCTTGAAAATTCCGTGAGAAACATTTTTAGTAATTTTTTTCTTTTTATGTGATACTTGTGTTGTTATTTTTCACCAAATATATAATTTAAATAATAATAATAATAATAATATGAGTTTTGTTTTTATTTAATGACCTTATTAGATAATTTTATTATAATTATTATTTTAAATAAATATAATTTATTATTTTTCTTGAATATAAGCCCAAAACGTTATCTCGCTCATAGGCCCGAAAATAGACAGGACCGGCCTTGCACACAACTTTTACTGTAATTATATTTAGTTGTGTATTACTCCGTAGTAAACACTATAAGAAGTTAATATTCTGGAATTCATTTTGATAGAAATTTAATACTCCATCCGTTTTGGACAATTCAGTTTACGATGTTTGACCGACGATAAAACAAACAAATCTTTGTCCGCACTCAAATTATTTTTAGAAAAAAAAATTATGGAGTACATATTTAGAAACTACATAAAAAGCTTTACAGAGTCGAAAAACCAGAACCAAATTTGATACAAATTTGATATATTATCGTATAAAGTAAGAGATTAAGAGTGATTTGTGTTGACCAAGTGAATAGTGCTTGGGACAATCTTAGCGGGACGGAGGGAGTAACATTTTGTAAATAATAATCTAATTTTAATTATATATAGTATAAAATTGTGGCCAAAGTAAGGTGTGCCAATATTGCAAAAATCACAATGTTGCAATTATTAAAGAACGGATAAAATATTAGGAAACAGATCGACACGCATTGCATACTCATTTATCGAGAATTATCATGAATTTTATTCCTATATAGGTATTTTCCCTGTATAATTAATTTCTCTATTTATACAAAATGTGTCTTAATGATGAAATGAAAACCTAAATGGTAAATTTAAACCTTAAATGTACAAATAGAACAACTTTCAAAAAAGAAATGTACAAATAGAATGATGTTCTTTATCTTTCTAAAATAAGAGTAAAGTATATTATATCTTATTATTTATTCTACCTTATCATCATAACTTAATAAGAAAGACCCATTTTTAAATTTTTGTTAAAAAGCATAAAAATACTCCCTTCGTCCCATTTTACATGTCTTACTTTCCTTTTTGGAAAGTCCCAAAATAAGTGTCTCATTTCCCTTTTTGGAAAAAAATATGTTGTTTACAATATTTCACTTTATTATACACTAATCTCAACCACAACTTTTACCTTTTTAACCATTTTATTAATAACTGTGCCAAACACAAATGAGGCACATAAAATGGGACAGGGGGTACTACAAAATATATTTATTAATACAATCTTAAAAAAATAAAAAATAAAAAAGTATTTTAGAAAAATTAAATTTTTATTGAGAAAATTAAGCTTAAAAATATAAATTAAAAATAGATAAAACACATAAAAATAGAAAAAAATGGATGCCTTTTGGGCTGCTTCTCCCACCTAACACCATCACCTTTGATCGGCGGCAAACATTTCATCTGGTGTAAAAAATGTCATTTTTTCTAAAACTGCCATCAAGATAGCATTATTGATGCATGTTGGCATTTTTCCAATGGTCGGAGTCAGTAATGATGGGAGGTGACAGAGGTGGCAACAAACACTTGTATAATATTTTTCATTTTGTATTTATTATTTTAATTTTTTAAGTTTTTATTTTTTTATAAATCTTTATTTGCCTAATTTTTATTTGTATTAATTAAAAAAATCGTGTTTTTTAATTTTTTTTTACAACTTTGTTACTTTTATTTTTTAATTTAATAAAAATCTTGATTTTTATTTGAATTGTAGTAAAATATAGCTAGAGTAGGATTGAGAGTTACTCCTACTAATATATAGGGAATTTAAAATTTATACTCCCATTCTAGCAATCAATTTCTTCATAATCACTCTACTGTTAATACTAAAATGACTACAATTGTTTTTTTTGTTTTTAAATATAATTTTGTAAATCTTTATAAACCTATTATAACATCTGTGGCTTCCTCTTTGAGAGATCGACAATACTACCATCAAAATGAATACAAATGTTATGTACATCAATTTACAATTATATCAATGCACTCTCAGAGATCATTTGACAACACTGTTTTTTGGCTTATCAGTCAACTTTTTCACCAAACACGTAATTTTTTGCTTTCGCGCGCTGAATTGTGTAATAAGTAGAAAAAGTAAGGTTTGAGTTACTTTTCTGGCTGTATTGGCTGAAGTTACTGTAGATGGTCATTTTGGCTATTTTTACATATAATTTTTTCTTTATTTTATTAATAAAATATATGTATAAAATAATTTTTTCTTAAATCAGCAGAATCAGCCAATGCAGTCACTTCAGCCAGAACTTCATAAATTTCAGCAAAATCAACCAAATTATTCTATTTTCGTGCTACCAAACGTCAAAGTTTTAATTATTTGTACGATACCTATATGCATTAAAATCCTATTTTCTGTACGCATGTGGGAATGAGATCTACCCTGTGCACATATATTTGCACTTTACGATGCAAATATACGTAGTATAAATGTATAATTAACATACTCCTTTTACTATCATATTGTTACACGAAGTATAAAACCATATCATTATTTAAAGTTTCTTATGTTTGCAATAAATGTTACTCGTACTATATATACTTTTTTCTTACAATTGGATCACGGCTATCCAACTATTTACTACTGGTATTAGTTCTAATTTTTATCTAAAAACAATTCTTTACTTGAACCAAGTTATATACATGTATTCTGTCAAAAAAAGTTATATACGAAGTATATATACTAATATACATGTATGAAAAAAAGTTATACTTGTATACATTCTTACTTCGAACCCTACAAAATCCCGAGCAAATAACATGTATCCCTGCTTAATTATTGTGCACATCATTAATTACAAGGGCTTAAAGCATGATTAATGGTGAGTATGACCCATAATCTAAAACGATGTGATATTAATTTGGTACAGTCACTGCTTATCACTCACGTTGCAATGTTTGATGTTTATTTTGTTTTGTAATGCATGATGACCTGAATATAGTTTCTAATACATTGAACTTCGCGTCATCGTAATCAGAATTAGGATAACACAAAATGACATGAATCTCCACAAATTATACCGTACGAGTCCAAATACAAAGATGTTGTCCAGTTTTCTTTTTAAATTACTCATTATATTAATGATATATAGATGCACATTTTTCACGATATATATAGCTGCCGACTGCCGTGAAAATTTAGAGGTGTTTATAAAGTGTCAAATCAAACGTAGGAATAACTATATGCATTTAAGTTTAATACGGAGTAATTAATATGTTTAAAAGTTGTTGTAGTGTAGTGCAATGGTCATTTAAATTTAAAAGTTGTACATAAGTTGTTACTAGTTGTTACTATACGTTAAAAGAATTAAGGATTAACAAAGATTTTTAGAGAGATTCATCAAAATTCCTAGAGAATATGATTTGACAGGGATATGTTTGTGAAATCTGTGCCAAAAACATTTTGGCACTAGTTAATACTTAATTGGCACGAAACCGTCACAACAAAAATATCGTTCATTAGGAACCAAGTTTGTCACCCAAAATAAAATAAGGTGAGTGACAAAGTAAATTACTCACCACCATAGTCACTAAAAGTGTATGGTGCCTTCATTTAGAGAGTGAGTATTTTACTCACCCCTCAATAAGTGAGAAAATTGGTGAGAATTTGTGAAGGTGTACCAACGCTCCCTTCCATTGTCACTTGCTTTGTCACTAAATATGATAGTGAATATTTTACTCAAATCCAAACTTGAGTGACGTGTTACTGTGTTAGTTTTTAGTTTATAATAATATTACGTAATTTAATTTCCAAATTCAAGTAACTATTAATCAATCAAACATATGAGAAGAGTAACTTAAAGACTCAAATGGTGCATAATAGTGTTAGATTTATAATACAGAGTGATACAAAGATTCTTGATACATAGAAATACGAAGAAATTAAGACGGAAAAAATTGGCATAACGAGCGATTCCCTTGCTATCATTTTCTTTAATGACCGCTCCAATAATTGTTTAATTTGAGCTTCTATGAACTTTTGATTGAATTTGTACATAAGAATATACTACGTATTTGATAAGAGTGTCCGATCCATTTGTTGATGCAAGTCTTCAGAATACACACGCTCCATTTGACATAAAAAGAAAGTGCCATATTTGGAAGTGGAGGAGCAGCTTGAAATCCATCTTCATAGATGCATGCCATATTGAAACAAAGTCGCTAAAATTGTATGACCGAGGGAAGCAACTTCAATGTCAAGCACAATTTTGATTAAACCTGAAATTGAGAAAGATGTGTAACATGTGCATCAGGTCAGGGGCGGAGCTAGGGGGTGCCCAGGCTAGGCCCTGGCCCACTCCAAAATTGAAAATTGTCAATATTTTTAGTGTAAAAAATTTCGTGTAAATTTTTCCCCAATAATATTCTTTGTACCGGCCCAGTCTAGCCCAGTGTCCTGGCTACGCCCCTACATCAGGTTTTATCCTCTGATCGAGTAATTTCGGTTTTGATGAAAAGATAAAGAATGAGATATGCCGCATGCCAGAAACCATTAATTAACAAGTCTGCACTGGATGCCATGCGTCGTTTCCGGTGAAAGAGAACATCACTTCTGTAAATTGTAGTATGGTGCCGATGAAGTAAATGGATATGTTTCTGTTGGGGATGGAGGCGTTCAGCGTGACAATGAAGTAGGCAGTTCGTCATGACGGCATTCACGATGAAGTAATCCGGCTGGCCAGAATGTCTTTGTTGAAGGCTTGAACAAAAAACTAAGGCAATATGACTAAACACAACAATCCCTATCGTGCAATTATAGATGACTATGAACTTATGAATTGAAGCAACTATGGAGTAAGTTATACAAATTTATCATACGGAGTATTTGATAAAACTTTTTGTGTTTTACACCTGGTCTGCGTGTGTACGTGGGTTAGTGGCTGGAGGTAGTTCTGGAAAGGAGAGAATAATGGGGGATAATATAAAAATTAATTAAAATAAGCAACAGGAAATAATTAGAGGAACCGAGCACTAAATTGTACTCCGTACGTGGGTTGATTTAATTTTTTCAGCCCTTTCAATTTCTTTCCTGATTGTTGTCACTAATTGTTTAGTGAGAAAAGTGGTGAAAACAAATCTTGCTTTACTCACTTACTCAGTTACTCTCTGGTGAGAAAGGTGGTGAAAATAGTCACGTAAGTTACAAGTGACTAATGTAAGTGCCTAATCGTATGTATTTTTGTAGTGCGTCAATTCGAGTCAAATCCGTTCCAATCCACTAATTTTTTTTGTAGTGATAGTTACTATAAATTACACTACCTCCGTCCCGCTAAGATAATTGTCTCATTTTACCATTTCGGTTCATCTCACTAAGATTGTTCCATACCTTATATGGTAAAGTTTGTGTGGTTCTAAATCATTCTTACTTTATTCTTATTTATCAATTCAATATCAACCACATAAACCACTTTTTATAGATTTGCGTGTCACTCTCTCTTGTCTCATTGTTAGTGAGATCGAGGGAGTACATATATCATCTTTTTGTAAATAACATTTATATCAATCGTAAATACGTAATTATTTCTTCAATTTATAAATTACTCTACCACAACTAATTTTTTTATGGGTACACATATATTGTGAAATCATATAAAATGAACGCTCTGCTCTAAATAAGCGTATCCTAAAAAGTTCATGTTCAATACATCCTATATCAAATACTTACATTTATCACTGAAGCAAAGATTGTTGACTATTGACCATATATAAGTAGTGATTTAATTATAGTAAAGGGAAAATATTCATGTAAGATTGGCCTAATTGTTAAAGTTTTAGGCCTCTTTCAGTTGAGGGGTTTCTGAGATGATTTTTTTATGAAATTTTGTGAGAATGCTCTTCATGAAGTGTTTATTATATCTACCAAATTTTAGATTAAAATTTAATTGGAAAGCCACTTAAATATTTTTTTAAAATTGGGCAGTTTTTTATACATATAACATGCAGTTTTTTCAATAATTTAGTTAACTGACTTCCAGATTGAATTTTAAGTTGAACTTTGGTGGAGATAATGACCTACACTTCATGGAAAATATGCTCACAAAAATTCATCAAAAATTCGACCCGGAAGCACTTCAAATGAAAGAGGCCTAAAACATGTAAGTTTTAGGCTTACCTTAGGAGAACACTTAAGTGATCATGATATTATATTGTAATAATTATTAGTATTTTTGTAATTAAATAAGAGTTATTTTGATATTTTTTTTATGAAAAACCTCTTTATATTTCAAAAGCACACAAGCAAAATTTTCTTTCAATGTTTGTGATTGTAGAAATGATGAAATAACTTCGAAAACCTGATCGATTAAAAAAAATCCCTCCCCGACTCCCCGAGCCTACATCTAGCTAAATAATCCACCGCCACCCATCAAGAAAACAAAAGGGAAATTGGTTAGAAGCGACACATAATTTGTCACTTACCGTACAACTACAGTAAATGCGGAGGAGTGTCATTAATAATTATCTGGCCGGATCCAGCTCATCTCAAATTTTCTCTCCATTTCCACTCCATTTCTTTTTTACTTTCTATCTATCCAAGTGGAACTCTCTTGTCAATGGAGGGGATTCAAGTTCATTCCTGAGACGTTGTTATATGTTGTAATGTTGAGATCAGTGCTCTGTGTGCATGTATTCTCATGAAGTAGAAAGTTAGGAATCATTAGTAAATTTTGTATAACATTTGGTACAAAAATGCATGATATACACAATGTTCTAAAAGGCGTAAGGCGTGCCGAGGCGGCACGTCCAAGCCTTAAGCCTTTGAAGCATAGGCGGGCTTAGGCGGGACAAAGGCGTGAAAAGGCGTTTTGATTTTTTATCCTTTATTTTAATATTTTTAGAACTATTTTCAAAATATTCAAGTTTAATATTAAATAATGTTATTAAAAGCATAATGTGTTTCTCATTTTCGAGTCCTAAATCCTACAAATCGGGAGTATATTTTTACCAACTACATAAAAACTAGAACTGAAGAAAGTAATTCATTAATAAAATATTAATAAAAAGAAATTATAACTAACACATTACCAAAATAAAAGTGATGGACGAAAATGTTCCTTAATAATTTTTAGTGATTGTAGTTACATTCAAACTTAATGCGGCGGTGACTATGTACTTATAATCACTCTACTACCCTAGTCATATTTCTCGTCAATAAAATTTACTATAGAAATATTTTATAAAAACATCTAATAAAAATGATAATAGTAAGGATGTTGATAATGATAAAAATGATATAGAATAATAATATATAATAATAACAATGATTACAAACACAATAGTATTTATATTAGTAAACATATAAACATATTCATAAAAATAACAGTAAATAGTGCTCCACATGTAGTTGTTTTAGTGTATTTGGATATTCGAGTATAATAATTTGCAGTGTGTAATTGTTTACAAGAGGAGGAGTAGCTAAGGTGGTGGCGGGCAAGAGGGGAATCAGCCGCACCCTGGTTCGATTCCTGCTTCATGCCCTTAGTTTTGTTTTAATTTCGTGTGCCACATGAGGTATCTTATTTAAAACTTTCCAGTTCTCTTTCCCACACCGGTGGGAGAGATGAAATCCTCTTCCCCAAACTCTATATAATAAAGTCCATCTTCTCTTACGGAAGTAAAGCCACGCTGGTCATTAATGAAGGCTACCAAAAAAAATGGACGCCTTTATCCCGCCTAATGGCTAGGCGAGGCGTTCAGTTGGCGCCTCAAGCCTAGGCCCGCCTAGGCGGAGCCTTTAAGAGCTTTTTAGAACACTGGATATACATCATGTGTCGTAAATTAAATGTCCCGTTATAGAAGATGTAATTATGTGGGAACAATGTATAAGAAATTTTAATATATGGAAACCCTAGGCGGCCATCTCCCACCTTATGTGAGATCTGATCGTCGAACATTTTCTCCTTCAATCACCTTAAAGATTTTTCTATGTTTTCGGCTTTTCGCTCTTAATTTTTTAATTTCTACTTTCGAAGGTTTTGGTCGGATGTCTTCTTCGCCCGAGAGTTTTGTCCGCTTCTTGTGAGCTTGTGATATGTTTTTCTCCTAGCGCTCTCTAATCGTTGTGGATTTCTCATCGGTGTAATCGATCTGGTGGGTTTTCATTGTTCATGCCAAAGGGTTTTCATTTTCATTTTTTCAACATTGTTGTTCTAAGGATTCAATAATTACTCATTCTCCACCTGAACCACCGCCTCGCTCTAGGAAAAAGAAAGTGCTCAACGGGGTCTCCTTTTTTGTGGCAGGTCAAACCGATGATTCATACAATTTCTGCTCGGTTGGGTTCCCTTTGATGGTTGCTGGTCAAATCAATTCTCCCTTTCCGGTGGCTGGTGAAGCTGAATATTTTGTTTGTATTTTTTTACTTTGTATTTTTTATTTGAAGTAGCAAGCGCAACAATGCTATTAGACTAGACTACATTATTGCGGAGTTAGCGATTTAGAAGGATTCATTCAATCTTTTCCGTTCAAAGTCTCACCCCATTGTAGCCTTAGACTATTCATTCACTTGTTTCCTTGCTATCATTTGATGAATAAATTAGTTACTTGATTTAAAAAAAATATAAAGTTTATATTTTGGTGTAAATGTGATTAACTTGTAAAAAATGTTATACTAGTATTATGAATGTTTTAAAGACATGTGATTAACTTATAAATATATGTGATATTATTTATTGATACAAAAAGAAAATGTTTCATGTAAATAAGTTTATATAAAATGGAAATTGATGGTGATAAATCTGTAAGTCACGTTATACAACATAGAAATTAGGAATAGTTATGATGTTATTCCTAATTGCATTATAATCCCAATCTTAAATGACTTGTTGATTTAATTGAAAGGTTTATTTTCTCTCCAAAAAACATAAATCGCATGAACTCGGAAAATATAATGTTGAGCTCGAAGAAAAGTTGAAGATTAGAAAAACAAACATGAATTTATATTTGAAGTAAACAAAACTTTAGTTGCAAATTGAGAGTAAAGAGAAACCCTATTTTTTTCATAATATAATTTGAAGATGAAGAAAAGAATAAATTGTGATTGGATTCTTATTATTTAGTTTGTCACGGACAGTAGTCACGGACAGTAGTCACGGATTTGGTCCGTGACTAGTTTGTCACGGTCGTAGTCACGGACTAGTCACGGACTTTCAAAAAAAATAGTCACGGATATGACCGTGACTACGTCCGTGACTACGAATAGTCATGGTTATATCCGTGACTACTTTATTCCGGCCAACCCACGTTTGCCTCCGGCGGGATTTTTTTTGAATTTTAAATTAGTCATGGATCTACCCGTGACTAATTCCGTGACTAGGCCCAAAAAAATAAATTTTCCAACGCCCAAAAGTTAATTCGGACTGGTAATCTGTACGGACGAACGTAGTCACGGACACATCTGTGACTACGTCCGTGATTATTTTTTCCATATATGCAACTGCTGGTTCATCCACATAAACACACAAACTGTTTAGAAAAACAACAGAAAAACAACACATTGAAGGATGTAATCCAGCCATCATCTATCATTTTCCCTGTTTATGCAAATAAGGTATGTAATTTGAATTGCGTTTTTGTGTGTAAATTATTTGGTTCATAACTTCATATTAACTGTAGTAACAAGTTAAATTAGCTAGAGAGATTATTAATTATGTAAATTTCATTTAATTTTGTGAAATTTGGTTAGTTAAACGTAGGTTTAATCATAGTGACGCATTAAGTTAAATTAATTAGCTAAATTAGTTAAATTTTTTTAATATTAGTTAAATGTAAATAAAATGCATTTAATAATGTTTTTAATTAATTAACGAAATATATTAGATAACATTAGTTAAACGTAGGTGTAATTCAAACATAGGTTAAATGTATGTTGTTAAAAAAATGTTGTTAATTAATTAACGAAATAAATTAGTTAAAATTAGTTAAACATAGGTGTAATTCAAACATAATGAATTAAGTTGTATTTAATTCAAATTACGTAAATTAGTTAAATTATAGATGATATTAGTTAAATGTAAGTATTATTTAATTCAAATGAGTTTATATATGCTTAAATATAATTATAGGATTTGTTTATTAGCAATTATTGTTAATGCCTAATTTAGGATTTATAATGATTTAAGTTAGGGTTAATTATTGAGACATTACTTAATGTGATAAATTAATATTGTGAATTATGTGAACTTCATTTAATTTAGTGATAATTAGTTAGTTAAACGTAGGTTTAGTCGTAGTGACGCATTAACTTAAATTAATTAGCTAAATTAGTTAAATTTTTAATAATATTAGTTAAATTTAAATATTAGTTAATTTGAAAATTAGGAAAAGGTTGTTTATTAATTAACGGAATAGATTAGTTAAAATTTGTTAAACGTAGGTGTAATTTAAGCATAATGTTAATTAATTTGTATTTAGTTAAAATGACGTAAATTAGTTAATTATTGGATTTTCTGTTATTATTTAATTTAGTGAATTGTTAAATGTGTATTATTCATAAGATGTTGATAATTTTAGTATTGTCGATTAAATGCCATTGACGTATTGTTTGTAGTTTAATAATATTAATTGGACGTTAGTTAATTTTAGCGAATTTTAGTGAAATATATATAATATATTAATGTTCCTATACATATAAAATTATTGTTAATGTTTATGAATTAATGTCATTAACATAATAATTTAGTGTATTTAGTGTTGAAATCGTAATATTGGTTATTAGTTAATAATTGAAATGATTAATGACATTATATTAGCGTATTAGTTGTACTTAATTAATTATATTAATTGAACATTATTGTAATTAATAATATTCTATTGCCTGTGAATTATAGTGAAATTGAATATATTAGTAATAGGCTACATATGTTGGTAATGTTTATAATTCAAAGTTTTTAACGTGTATAATTTTTTAATTATAATATTCAGGCATAATGTATAAACAAAATAGAAGTTGGATGTATGATAAACATGTGGTATTGTACGGAATGGAATCAAATTTTCTTGAAGGAGTCGGGGAATTTATTGAATTCGCACTTGAACACCCGGCTTATATGAGTGGTGATAAAATAAGATGTCCACGTTCAAAGTGTAAAAATCTCAAATTTAAACACCCACAAGAAGTTGGGTGGGATTTGTACGCGGACGGTTTTGTTCCCAATTATTATAATTGGACTTCTCACGGCGAACCTTTGGATCCATCTGTTATACCACAAGCGGTAGGTTCGTCTCGTTACGTCCCTCCAGAGATGAGTGGGTGGGGAGACCGTGCTGAAATGAGGTGGGACCAACAAACGGTATATGACGCATACGGTGTACCGATGTCTCAGTTCAACCCCCCACAACCATCTAACGACCCCCCTGAAGCCTCAACCTCGTATCAACCAGATGCGGATGAAAATCCGACATTTTATCAACCTTATGTGGATGAAGGTTTGGCTGAGAGATTTCAGGATGTTCTAAAAGCTGCCGACCAACCTCTATATGCTGATTGTGAGGGATACTCTCAGCTATCCGCCGTTACAGAGTTTATGAACATAAAAGCCGAATACAGTCTCCCTGAAACTTGCATGACTAGAGTCTTGCAGTCAGTAGGAAAGATGCTACCGCGTGATCATACCCTTCCCGATTCATATTACCACATGAAGCAATTAATGTCTAAGTTGGGGCTACCTTGTGTCGAGATTGATGCGTGCCCGGAAGGATGTATGTTGTTCTGGAAGGAGGATGAGACATTCTGCAAGTTCTGTGGGGGAGACAGATACAAACCTGTTCCTTAAAGTAAAAAGAAACCATGACATAGGTCAGCATTGTCTAAACTGTATTACCTCCCAATAGCTCCTCGATTGCAGAGGATGTACGCTTCGACTGCTACTGCGAAACACATGACATGGCATGTTCAGCACGAAACCAATGAGGGTATGATGGCTCACCCTTCAGACTGTGAAGCCTGGAGACACTTTGACCGTTGTCATCCTCAGTTTGCAATGGAGCCACGAAATGTGCGGCTGGGATTGTGCTCAGACGGATTTGCTCCTTTTGGAAGGTTAGGGAAGAACTATTCATGTTGGCCGATCATGTTAACTCCTTACAATCTCCCTCCCGACATGTGCATGAAAAGTCATTTCATCTTTTTGTCTTTAATTTGTCCGGGTTCCAAGGATCCTGGGCGAAAGATAGACATTTATCTCCAAGCCCTTATCGAGGAGATGAAAGAACTGTGGGCCGTTGGGACACTAACTTATGATGTTTCATCAGATCAAATGTTTATCATGAAAGCTGCCATCATTTGGACCATTAGCGACTTCCCTGCCTATGGCATGCTTTCGGGATGGAGCACACACGGTCTGATGGGATGTCCGATATGCATGGAGAAATCAGGTGCCAACTGGCTCAGTTACAGTAAAAAAGGAAGTTACTTTGATTGTCACCGCAAGTTTCTCCCGGAAAGGCACCGATATCGAAAGGACAAGAAGTCTTTCATTAGAGGCAGAGTGGTACGAGAGAGCCCACCCCCGAGATTGACCGGCGAAGAAATTTATAACCGGGTTCGACGTATTCCTATGGCTATGGAAGAGCCAAATCAGGAGCCATATGTGTATTGTGATACCCATAAGTGGACAAAGAAGAGCATATTCAGGGAGTTGCCATATTGGAAAGACTTTCTCAAAGTGGACACTCAGTTTTTTTTTGTAAAAAGTAATTAATTAACAGATTTGTTAAAAACAGATTTTTATAAAAAACTGTTTTATATATACTGTTTTATATAAAAAACAGTTTTTATAAAAACTGTTTTATATCAACTGTACAATTTATATAAAAATTGTTTTTATAAAAAACTGTTTTTATAAAAACTGTTTTATATAAACTGTTTTTATAATATATTTAAAAAAGTATAAAACTGTTATTTAGACATTATAAAAACTGTTTTTATAAAACTGCTTTTATAATTTATATACACAAAGTATAAAACTGTGGATGCCAAATTGGATATAACACTGTTTGTTATAATTTTTTTAAAAACTACAAAACTGTCTATAAAAACTAGAAATAAACAGTTTTATATTAAAACTGTTTTTATAGAAACTGTTTTATAAAAAACTCATATATCTAAAACATAAAAATAAATTATGTCCTCTCATGTAAACTTTGCAAAAAGTTTAACATGTTACCTCTAAGTGCAATTTATTTCCAAGTCATAAAAAATTAATTGAAAAAATATGGACCCCTCATATTAAACTTATACACAGTTTAATATGTTATACACATTTTCAATTGATAATACTTATATAAAAATTTGATCTTCTATTATGATCACACTAACATCAAACAAAATAAATTAAACTATTTTAGATGAGCAATGAACAATCCACCTCCCGTGCCCGCCCACCTCACAACGTTGCTAAGTAAGTAACTATGAACAAACCTTATGTCAAATAATTTTATATAATGTCAAATAATCTAACCAAATCTTATATATATAAATACTATTAATTTTTTGAAGCGACAAAGCAATGTTCAAAGCCATAAAAAACATAATTGGAGGACACTTTCTTGGGAATTGGGCCTGCTACATGGATGTTGACCCCAAGGTCCGCGAACTATGGTGGAACCTGTTCAAGGTAAAAATAAATGAATGTTCCATGCGTAATTGTATTAGCCTAATATTAATAAATGATTAAGCAATCCAGTTTTTTCAATAAAGGGTCGCTTTCGATGGACTCAAGCGCACGGTCCCGACAATCTTAGAGCCGATAATGCTAGGATTTTGACCTGACTTCGGCCCACTTTTAGGCATGCCCGTGAGCGTGCGGAGCAGCCTAGATGGGTTTCGGATGAAGTGTAGGCCAACCTTTGTCGCCACTGGTCTTCGGATCCGAAATTCTTGGCAAGAAGTGAATCCGGTAAGAAAAACTGGATGTCCGAGAAGGCATTGGAGACGCAGTGGCACGGGGGTCGCAAATCTCAGAGTGGACATAGAGAAACTCTTGTAAGTCTTATTAAAAAACCTACCATCATTACAATTCTCTTTTTGTACATTTATTTATGAATTTAATAAGCCTTTTTCGAACCAATTAGGCAGGGCCCGAGAAGAAGAGGGTCAGTATTATGAAGGTCATCAAGCACTGTTGGACGAAGCACGGCGATGTGTCGGAAGCCGAAATGCCACCCCACATCGCCGAACTCGAAGTAATTAACATCATTTTTGTTATTTAGTACCATTCCAAACCTAAGTAGGTAACATTTCAATATATTTTTTAAATGCAGACGAAGTATAACGAAACTGTCGAGAGGCGGCGTGCGGAGCGAGGCTTGACCCAGGAAGACGAGCTCGATTCCGATGCGGAAGATGATGCGATCGTTGAAGCTGCTGGGGTGTACAAGGGTCGGGTTCCCTGCATGGGGGCTGAGGGGCAACGGATTTTGTTAGACCGCAACACTGGCGCTTCATCTTCTCGATCAAGGCGGGGAGAGGATCCAAGTATTGCCCAAATGCAGCGTGAACTAGAGGAGCAACAACGGGAATTGGAGGAGCAACGGAGAAGGGAGGAAGAAACAAGAGCCCGCCTGGAGGAGATGGAACGGATCATGCGTGCCGGATTCCAGACTCCGCATTAGACTCTTCCTCGCCCGTACATATTTCACCCCGAGCAGACTCCTCAAGTTCCGCACATGGGCAATATGGGTTTTCATTCTAACTCCGGGTATGGTGGCATGCCTACGATGGGGCCGACATTCGGATCTATCTCGTATGATTTTTTGAATCCATACCAGTCATCCGGAAGAGGCAGTCGTGGAGCAAGCCATGGACCCCGAGGAGGACCCCAGGGCGGAACCAGCCGAGGAGGCAGTGGAGGAGGCAGCCGAGGAGGAACCCGACCCGAAGACCCCGAGCAGTCTGAAAACCGCGTGGACCCCGCAGATTTTCTTGTTGATGATGATAATGATGCATATGATCATGACAATACTAGTTTTTATCATAATGTAGTCCCACGAACGGACATGTAATAATAACACATTTATTAGTTTAACATTTCCTATTACTTTTATCATATTACTTTTATCATTTCAGTCTGTAATAATTTTTATTAAGTTTGTTGTCTGTGTGCATGCATTCTGTCTTTTATTTAATGTTGTAATTGTTTTTTTTTAAATGTAATCTTTTCTTAAAAAATTACATTTTAAAGAAATTTAAAAAACTACATTTTTTAAAAAACTTGTTTTTAAAAAAAAAACCAAAAAACTTAGTCACGGATCTGAGCCGTGACTAAGTTTTTAGTCCGGATTTCTTTTTATTAGTTTAAATTTTTTTTTTAAAAAAAAACAATTAGTCACGGATTCATGACTGTGACTAATATGAAATTTGAAAATTTTGAAAATGCGAACCGCGGGTTTTTGAAATTTCAAAATTTAAAAACGTAGTCACGAAAATTGCCGTGACTAAAATGGGCGAATTTTGAAAAAAATCATAGTCACGGACAAGTCCGTGACTAATAAAAAAATATAAAAAAAGGTAATCACGGATCTTAGCCGTGACTAAAGTGCCGGAGCAGCTATTCCGGTGACATTGTAGTCACGGATCTGGTCCGTGACTAATCCGTGACTAAATTTAGTCACGGAAAATTTGACGTGACTAAATTTAGTCACGCCCAAACCATCACGGATTTAGTCACGGACAAAATCTGTGACTAAAAGGCTTAGTCACGGATTTTTTACACTGCGGTCCGTGACTACAACGTTATTTTTTTGTAGTGTGAAGAAGAAGGTAATTGAAGAAAATCATAGAGAAAATTTTAATTTTCAAGCAAACAATGATAAACTTTGGCCAATGATTTTGATTAGTACTACATATAATTTTATAAAATTTATAAATTTAATACCTTTGTGCAAATACTTTTGATAAAAAAACACTTTTCTATAATATTTATCTTATAATACCTCCGTTCCACTAACATTGGGATGAGTAGGAGGTACTTTAATTAAGAAAAACGGTTTTATATGGTTGATATTGAATTAATAAAGTAAAAATAAAGTGTGAATGATTCAGAACTATACAAGTTTTACCAAATTCAATATATGACAATGTTAGTGTAATGGACCGAAAAGGAAAGATGAGACGATCTTAGATAAAAGGAGTAAATAGATTTGAGATATTACCCGAAATAGGACTATAAAAGTTTGAAAATTCCAAAATAGGACTTCCACGTTTTTATTTCCAAAATAGGACTAATTACTGTCATGTTTTGGCAGTACCATGCTTTAAACATGGCAGTATTTTCCAAACGTGGCAGTAATTAGTCCTATTTTGGGAATAAAAACCTGACAGTCCTATTTTGGAATTTTCAAACCTTTTAGTCCTATTTCGGAAACTTCCCCAATAGATTTCTATAAAAGTATATCTTTGAACATTGGTCAAAGTTTAACTTTCGTTGAGCGAAACATGTAAAAATGACAGAATTTTAAGGGACCAACGAAGAAAAAAATCGTTATGCTAAATTAGTAAATAAAATGAAACTAGGTAGACTCAGGGATCTTCATTTAGCCTGTAAGCTCATAAGACTGTGGGGGCCTATCCATCCATCTCATTTACTAAAATGTTCAATGCGGCCCATAACGGCCACGGGTCGGCCCAACCCACTAATTGTAGGCTGGGCATGGGGTAGAGTATTTGAAACTTGACCAATCCCATTGTCCCGGTCCGTCAAGACACATCCCGGCCAGATTGAGCTCAGCCTAGAATCCATTTTATACATTATTAATTTTGTACACTAATTTCATAATTAGTGATATACAAAAGCAATGAGTAATAGGAGAAGAGAATGAAATTTTAGATCATTGTTAGAGAATAAAAGTTTATGATAGAGTTTGAGAAGTTTAGATATAGATAAATAAGTATGGTATTTCAGTATTGGTAATTCTCTTTTTCAATAGTGCACCACAAAAACTAAGAGATAGATAATTTAAACATTCATGGTGTCATTACCTTTTTTTGGAGTAATAAATTCTTTTCACTTATTTAGTTGATTACATTATGTTTCGTAATAATTTTTTTTGGATATTTTTTGTAAGTCCATCTAGGCCCAGCCCTATTAGTGATTTGTGGGCTAGGCTGGCTCGGTTCCTTAGGTTAAACTATGTGTGATTTGGTACGACATACGAGATATTATATCTCATACCTTTATCGTATCGTAAATTTTCGATACGCAAAAATACATATCGTTACCTTAGCAAAAATTCGATATAACTTGTTTATGTATACCAAAAATTTGATACGATAAAGGTACGATATTAGTAAATTATCATGTCGTACCAAAAATGAAGGTACGGCATATTATCATATCGTACCGTAATTATCGAAGTACTAAATATTTTGGTAAATTCAGTATTTTTCAATATGGAGAGTATGATATACCGAAGTTTCAATATTTTCCCGTAACTACAAGTTTATTACAAAAACTCGGCCCAACCCGAATCGTTAATGAATTTATATATATGGAGCCCAGCCCGACGTCTCCTAAACTTTTTGAGTTGTAGGCGGGTGTGACCCAGCCCAGCATGTTGTTGACCAAGGTTGACTGACAAAAATGGACTCTTAGGATGTTTTCTTTTGGACTGAAATTTGCTGGTCTGGTCTGGTAAACATCTGCTATCTGTGTATTATATAGCTACGAATGTTTGGTCTGATCCGATCCGATCCGGTCTGATCTAGTCTGGTCTGGTTTGATCGGAATACGTTTCAAAAGAAAACATCTCACCAAGACCGTCGGTTACGAATGGAGGGCAGCATTAGAACGGGGTGAAATTTCCTCATATCGTCGATGAGTAGTAGTATATCAGTGTATCAGAGTGTCAAACTTTACTAATGTGAACTCAACTAAAATGATTATGCCCATATATCATTGCTAAATTCGGTTTACTGTTTCGGCCGGAAATAAATTTATACTCGATTTTCCTGCAAGAAATCCTCTGAAATATTTGGCATGGAGAAAACCACTGCTGATGCCACGAACTGGACGGAGGCAGTAGAAGACCTCGTCAACGGTGGCGAGCTCGAAAAGGCGGTTAATCTTCTAGAAACCATAGTCTCGAAGCTGGAAATTGATTCAAAACCAAACGAATTATCGGCTGCACTTCTGGATTTGACGAAGCTCTATGCGTCTCAAGGCCTCTCTCTGAAGGCTGACGAGGCTCGCGCTCGCGCACTCGTCCTCAAACAACACTCCCTTTTGATTACTCAAGGAAAGCGGTATAAAACCCAAGATTAGTTTGTGTTTATTTAAGATATTATGATACCATAAAGAACCAGTTTAGAATGCTTTTTTTCATTTAAAAATAAAAGCAGGACTTTTTATTTATGTCTATAGTATTGGAAAGTTATGGTCTGTAATTTTAAACCAAAAACATTTCAATGGCTCTAGCATTAGGCAACATTTTTGGTACTTTCATATTTTACCGCATACAATTTGATTGCTAAGTGGGTGGAATGGTCGATAGGTGTATAAACGTGCTCACTTTCTAACTTTGTTTTTTAGCTTCATTTTCAGGGATGTAGACAATGCAAATACGTGTTATAGGGGCAAAGCAATTTCTGAAGAAAGTATTGTCTTATCTCCCTTATTCTGTTGTAATGTTGCCCCATACTGCTTATGGATTTAAATGTCCTAAAATCCATAATGTGTCGTTTTAGAGACTTGATCATACCATTACTTTTCAGGTTGCTTGGTTTGCCACTTACTAACCTAATCTTCTTCAACCCTATGTTTGCTGCACTTTTTTTTTTGTCTTTTTTATTCTGAAAATTTGCGGTTTATTTTGCGAAGGTAATTTTGAGGCTTCTTCCAACTTGCATGGTGATGGCTCACAGAATGGTGGCTCTTCAGATGATGGTGCGTACGTTCTGTTTGTCATATAAACTCTTGAGAGATCAAATAAAAGACAACCAATCCATTGTGTTGTAGACTGTAGTGTACAGATGTCTATTTTTCGGAACCCAAAAGACAATATACATTTTTTTTCAAAAGTAGAACTTTTATAATTTAATTGACTAATTATGTATGTAACTTACAGATTGGGAAGCTTTAGTTGACCGTGATCCAAATGAATTGCTTGCACCATCAAGCTTGCCAGAGGTATCTAATCTTTCTTTGCATGATACAAAAGGTCAAGCACCCAAAAGACGTGGCAGAGGCACTTTTTTGTACAAAAAACATGCATTGTACAGCGATCAGCAGTCTGGAGGGCCTATTGTGGATGATGATGTGGCTTCTGATAGCGGTGAGGAGGGTACAAACACAATGATTAATTGTAAGTTTATGCCATTTACATAAATCATTTCATTTTCACTATGATATACTCAAATCTGCTTATGCTGGGAGAATTTATCTGTTTACTAAAAGGGTTCGTTTTGTAGACTGATGTTATCTTTATACTACACTTTTCATATTTCTTCTGCACAATGATTAGATAATTGTTATTCTGCCATTATATGTTTCCAAATCATCATTTATTTCCATTGCGGATATACCATTTACTCATACGGTTTCAATTGTAATGTTTTGCTACTTGATTCTTTTTTCTGTTAGATAGAGTTGGTTTTACATTTAGTTGAACTACCATAAACTAGTGTAATTGAGCAATATTTGTGAAAATCAGATAAAAAACTTTTTCTTGGACCAGTTAAAACTTAGTCTGAATGGGAATTAGCTGTTTGCATGATAAAACAATTTTAGTATTAGTCGATCAGATAATGAGCATACTAGCCAAAAATAGTTGCAGTTCTTACCTTCCCCACAGTTATACTTTATCATTTACCATGTTAATTGCCATTGCCTACATATCTCTGGTGATTATCTAGGGATCCACAATGGGAATTAGCTGTTTGCATGATAACACAATTTTAGTATTAGTGGATGCAGTCATGCAGATGATCAATGAAATAATGAGCATACTAGCGAAAAATAGTTGCAGTTCTTACCTTCCCCACAGTTATACTTTATCATTTACCATGTTAATTGTCATTGTCTACTTTATCATTGACCATGCAATGCCAATGTCATCTAGAGATCCACAACTTAAGATTTTTTCCTTAAAAGCCTTCAGAACATTCAACATTCCAATCTAAAGAACACTAAACCATCTTGTACTTATTAGTTAAAATATATCTGATATTGATTAATGTCTCTGTATTATTTTCTTTATTTAGAGATCCTGATATTTTCAATATTTTTTAGAGCTGTTATTTGTGATCTATATTAGAGGCTTATTTCTACTACTTTTGATTGCAGTTGTCAATCAATGATCATGTCTATAGTTTTAGCCGTTTGTAGATTCACTAATTTCAATTGCTTGCTGATTGCAGTAATCAATTTTTAGAGCTTTTTGTAGTTTCACTTATGTGCGGTGTATCCATCCATTCTCTTTTCTGATCCCTTGCCTCCCTTCAAAATTACAGTAAAGTATGGTTCGCACCATGTGCTTGTTCTAGCTGACTTCCCTCCAAGCACTAGGACAACTGACTTGGAAAAGCTACTTCAGAAGCATAAAGATCAGGTTGTGATCCGTTGGGTCAATGATACAGTTGCCCTTGCAGTATTTAGAACACCATCATTAGGTAACTTTTTCTGATCCACTAATTTTTATGTTTCATCAAGCTGTGAAAATGTCTTTGCCTTTCCAATTATGAACCTTTATCTGCAACTGCCTATGCTAGATTAATCTCAGCTGAGCATAAGACGGCCTCATTTAGCTGTCCAAATTATGTAGGGATTGTAGGTGCAGGTGATTTTAGATAATATCACATTCTCACCCACAAAACCAGAAGTAGCATACAGCAACAATGTTTTCATTTTCCATGTGTACAAGACTCATAGGTTTAAGCATGAAAGTCTGGTACAATAGATAAGCTGCAGTTTATATGATAAGTCTTACTTTATATGAAATTATGAATGCATTGAAAAACAAGTTTATTAGGTAAAGGACAGTTGATTTGATGTTCTTAATATTAAAAACTCAGGTAAGGTGCTTCCTCACTTCTTTTAATCAGAAAATTTAACCAACATGTACTACATTATGTCTCTTTCTTAGGGGTTACAAGAAGTTGGTTAGACATATTGATACCTGATTTAAGTTGATTAGAAATTTTACCAGTTTATATCATTGTACATGTTGACCACTGCTTTCTGTCTAAGCCTTCTACATTCTTGAAGGCCATTTATGTAAAACAGCCCTCCATTAGGCATATTGGCATTGCAGATATTTTTACGATGAAACGTGTTTTCATTTGCCTGACTAGTTCATACTTGCGGGCATCAGATAATGTGCAAACTAACATTAGTTCATCCTCAAGTTAACATTGTCAAGTGTAATAATATTCAATTGTGGGCTGAAAATCTTTTGATTGAATGCCACATACTGTCTTATAATAGTCAGTGTAAACATTAAAGGTAGTTGTATTTTTTGTTCTATAATAATCTTGATATGGAATCTTTCACTAATGATTCTGAACTTGATTAAGATGTTTGATTTGAAAAGGGTATTCAAATAAGGCGTAACTAAGACTTCAATTAACTAATTAATTCTTATGCAAAATGATATTTTAGGGTACTTGATTGTGTCTCCATGAAGGGAATACACATGTATGTATATATACGGCATGCATGTACTTAATAACATTATATCTGATGCTTCAAAGTGGCTTGCTTTCAATGGTTGGATGTTTGTTTCGCTTCACATGTATTGGCCATTACAATAAGTACTTTAAAGGTTTTTCCTTTTTTTGTTTATAATGTGTTGCAGCTCAAGAAGCAATTAAATCTATTGATTGGCCATATTCAATGCGTATTCTTAACGAGGATGATGAAATTTTGAGCCAAATTCCACCTAGAGGTAATATTCAGCCATCTCTATTTCTTGATTTTCCAAGGTAATAAAAACATACGGAGTATTAAAGCAACTCCATTCACATAAATACTACTCCGTATTTAATGCTAGCTGAAGAACTGTTTTCTGTTTGTTTAAAAAATGTAGTTAGTTTTCGGTATACGGTGAAAATGTTGCCTTCCTATATATTCTCATCCCAGAGTCCATTTATGATTCCTATCTTTTTTACCCGAACTTCATTGGTTGACTTGGCATATTCCTACTTCCTAACGAGGAAAATGTGATTTTTTACTTGACTTTTAAATTTGCCTTGCATTTATCTTTAAAAGCCCCTGAATAGTATAGAAGAACTTCAATATTTCCCTTTTGTGTTCTGCTTGTGAAAAATATATGAGAATAATAGTTTAAATATCCTAAACTTCGGAGAGGTATGAGTTGGATATCCCAAACTTGTAGTCAATGGCGGATCTAGGCATCGGCGGTCAATGTATGCACAAATAGTACTACTAGTATAAATGTATAATACTGCATTCGTTCTCTAAAATGTTGTCATCTTTGGACTTTTTACTCAACCAATTCAAGTTAAATTTTGAACAAAAGTGCTTTTTTATAAGGTATTATTTACAATATAAAAACGAATATAAAAACGATATGAAAATGTTTTTCGTTAAAAACAACATTTTCATAGAAGTAAAGAAATTAATCAATTTATAACCTTCATGAAGTTAGTATAATAAAAATTATTGCCAAATAACAATTTTAAAATATAATTTTAACTCAATGAAACGAACACATATTTAAGTGTACTAAGAGTAATAATAATTTCATCATAATATGGAGTAACAATGATTATTTTTTAATGCTAAGAGTAATAATAATTTAATCAATTATATTAAGAGAATATAAAATATATATAAAAAAAACTGGCTGTGGTGTAGTGGATCAAGTCGCCTCTGCTCTTTACTTTTTTAAAGCAATTGTCGATTGGGTATTAGCCTTAATAGCCCATTAGGATCAAGACTGAAGTCAGTGAGCCTAACATGTAGCACATCAGTGTTGCACTTAAAAAATAAAAGTTCACATGAAGCTCCTGAGCAGTTTCGAACATGTGACATGTAGCCTAACAAAAAACTTAACTTAATCAATATTAACACAAGGCTAACAATTCTTTTTTGAGGTGTAGCCTACTCTTGTCATACACAAGGCGAACATGTGACATACTCTAGTCATAGCGTACGTCCGCCACTGCTTGCAGTGTAATATGGAATATAAATATTATAAACTTCACATTATAAGTGATCTGGGCACCATGAACTCAAATTATTTATGGCACAAATGCAAGTTTAGGATGCTTAGTGAACACTTTTTAGATGTTCAATCTATAAATTGTGCACTTAGTATTGTAAACTTACATTTGTAAAAGAAAAACCACATTTATATGGTGCTAAGATAATTTTTGTCATGAAGTTGATGGTATTTAAATCACACATACGAGCTTGGGACATTCAGCTCACACACCTCTAAAGTTTGGGATATTTGAGTTATTATTTGCAAAAAATAGTCTATTTAGCAGTATGATAGAGTTGGAATTTAATGTTCAGATCTAGAGCCTCCTCGTCAAAGGCCGCAGACATCAGCTCGAACTGCTCAAAGATTGATTGCTCAAAGTATGGGTATAAGAGTACCCTCAGGCTTTGGGGCCAGAGAGTTGAGGAAGCAAGAAGAAGAGAGGAAGAGCCGAATAATTTCCAGACAAAGTATGAAGGAAGATGCTTGGGGTGATGATATCAACTAAGGATGCAATGAGTCTTCGTTTAATTGTGTTACATACCATTCAAGAGCGCGAGTGAGAGTGAGAATTCAACTCTTACGTGTTTTATCAAGACTAGGAAAGTTCAACTTGTTTGTAGCCATCGTTTTCTTTTACTCAGCTTGTGTATATTGTCATAGCTTACTAGGAGAAAACTCTTTGGCATGAATGAATTAATGAGTGGATTCATTTCTAATACTCCTGAATATGGCATTTTAGAGTGAATAGAAAGCTACTCCGTATTATTTAATCCTTGTGTTATACAGTCTCTTTTAAAAGGTCTTGCGTAGTATTTGTTATATGAAGCGATCAGAATTCAGAACTGCATATTTGTCTGAATTAAACTTCTTGTTTAAACTTCGCATCTTATTGATGAAGCGTTTCGTATTTGTCTTCTTAAAAGATCACAAGAAACACATATCAAATTCTATTTTGATTAAATTTTATTTATAAATATGCTAGGAATTAAATTTTTTGAAAACATTATCAAATTCTACTAATTTTAAGTTTTCAATAATGTGATTTTTTAGTAATAAGGAAAAAATATATCAGGAAAAAATATATCAGTTGCAATTAAAAAAAATGAGATAAGTATTAACTTAGAAATTCACTAGACAAGAAGCTTATTTTGATTGAAGGAGTAGTACGGACTACGGAGTAGGAATTGAGAAGAAAAATTCTTTTGGGTAGGTCTAGCCTAGACCTACCCCTAGACCGTCTAGGGGTGGACCGGTTCCGGTTCGGGCCCGGTTTGGGCCTGGGCCCGGCCGGGCCTCGGTTCAGAAAAATGAGGCCCGAGCCCGAACCGGTGGTGGGCGGTTCCGGGTCCGGTTCCGGGCCAGACCGGGCCGGGCCACCCGGATTTTTAATTTTTTCTTCTTCTTCTCTTATTTAACCCCCTACCCCTCCCTCTGCACCCCAAACCACCCCAAACCACCTCAAATGGCCCAAAATACCTAATCCAACCCAAAACTCAAAAAAAAAAAAATTAAATTCCGACCCGAACCGGGCCGGGCCGGGCCGGTTCACTAAACTGGAGGCCCGGGTCCGGACCGCTTTACCACCGGGCCGGGAGGCCCGAACCGGTTCACCGGGCCGGTCCGGGCCCGCACAGTAGCGGGCCGGTCCGGTTCCGGGCTAGTTGGCCCGGCCCGAGTCCATCCCTAGGTAGGTCATAAGAAATTAAGAAGTCACAAGTACATAAGAAGTCATCAATTTTTTCTTTTCATTTTGGATTCATGAAACCTATAGTTTTGCGGATTACTAAACTCGCCGAATTGGCCATCTAGCGAAGCTCATTTAGACTCCACATCTAGGAATCATTGTAAAATTTATGAGCTTCATTCGATATCTATCAGTCTGATTGAAGTTTAATTACATCATCTCAATTAATTGTATGATCATATTTGGGCCCTAATGAATGAGGTGTCATTTTTTTCCAATAGTTGGTGGGGAGACCCATGTATCATATGTGCTTGAAAAAATGAGCAACATTCTCCACATGATGAAGACAACCTTTTTCATTGGCCGATGTTGTATGTTGTATCTTATAAAAAGTAGGCCTCCCAAGTTGAATCAGATAGTTTAGATTGACCATTCATTGTTTGAACGGGAAAAAAGACGATCCACCGGTCCAATTGAAAATTGAAAATTGAAATCTAGTGTTTGAATTTATTTAATTTAGATTTCCACTATATAAAAAAGGTAAACAATTAGCCAATTTGAACGTATATAGAATTGTAGATATAGATTCATACTTATTAGTGGGGTACTACATATAGCATTTACCTGTTTATACGTTTTTTAAATATGTTGTTACAAAGGTTATCAATTGATGTACAATTAATATCTTGTTCAATTAAGTTTAATTTATGATTGTTAATTGGACTTAGTAAAATCTTATTCAGTTTGTGTGGATTCAGTAAGAATTAAACTCTTTTTAAAAGTTACATATTTACTACAGAGTAATTGATAGATATAGTAGAATTATGTGAATAAATCTTTTTTTGTTTTGCTACCGATTTTGAATATTAATTACTCCCCCGTAAAACTGTACTAACTTTCTCAATTTAACCTTCACAAAAAATTCATTTCCATTTAAAGTAACAAATATGTGGTTATAAATATTTTCCCTCATTTGCATAAATCTTAATTAATCACACCGTTTTTTTTTCATATTCTACATATTCAAGTTAATTTTGGTCAAGTCTTATGGGATATTAAATATTATGATTGTATGTTATACAATGTTCGTACCCGGATTCATCGCGCTTAAATATAGTTTATTACTCTATTTTATATTTTAAAATCACAAAGTTTCATTTTTCTAACTATATTATGTATATGTCTCTTACTTAATGTTGCATGTGTATGTTTGTCATATTTTTCGAATGATTTTATTTATATTTATTGCTTCTATCTTTATTTTTGTAATGTTATATTTGTAACTTACTACGTTGAATTATAGTTATACTTCATTATCGATTGTTATTAATTATTGAGTATTAAATAGTGCTTCATTAATTGTGAAAACAATTTTTCACTTTATTTAGCTCTAAATGCAATTCTATTTGGATTTCCACCATATTCTCTTTATATATAAACACGTTAGATAAAAGAAGTCTTGTTGATCGAGTTTTGCGCAATAGGAGTAGACTTAGTTTTTTAAAAAAGAAAATAGTCGTACGTGCTTTTAAAAAGTCATCTTCTCTTAGACGAAGAAGACGTTTATCTCGGAGGAGGGGCTGGGGCATTTCCATATGGTTCACGAAACTCATTAAATAAATTACTAAAATTGCACTTGAAGCAGATGGGTTAATCTATGTACGCAGGAAAAATAAATAGTAGAGTATTACTCCCTCCGTCCCATTGGACTTTGCCAACTTTCCTTTTTTACTTGTCCCAAAAAACTTTGCCACTTTCCTATTAAAGCAACTAATATGTGGTTCTACACATCCACTCGAAAGAAGACTACTTACCCGACATCCGGTCACAAGAACGAGTATCAACATTAATTAAGTTTAAAGAGGAAGAGCTTCCTTCTCCTACTGGCAGTAGGGTTGAAGCTACTGCATGCGTCCGAACCCCATTTTCAACCACACAGTTTTTATTATTCTTATTTCTCACCTAACTTGCACTTGGCAAAGTCTAACGGGACGGAGGTAGTATTATAGAAACAACTATAATAATACTCTACAAGTGTTTCATAATTAGCAACTTTAAAACGGGGAGCTAAAAGTAAAAGCAATAACATAAAGAGAGGAAATAATGTATGAATAATGTGTTAAAGCATTCTTCCCACACCAGAAAGCTATAAAATAATTAAACACTATATAAGACTTTGGGCTCCTCCTCCTATCAGGTTAACCTTTTAGGATGGAACACAGGCCATGTCTTAATTTGGTATCAGAGTCAATTCTGGTTGTGGTTTGACGGCTTGTTTAGCACCCATGATTAAGAGTAGCTTTGTTAATGGTTTGTTTGGCCCGTTTATACACCCCGATATTGTCCAGCCCAGTTCGGGCTGAGGAACTTGTTAAATCACTTGTCCCACACCAGAAAGCTATAAAACAATTAAACACTATATAAGGCTTTGGGCTACTTCTCCTATCTTGTTGTCCTTTTAGGATGGAACTCAGGCCATGTCTTAACATAATGTTTAAAGAAATTTATTTTCATTTGCTCACAAAATGGATGCACATACTTGGCAGTTTCAAGTTTTTATTCAAAAACGCTCACAAGACAAAAAAAAAATCAACAACAAACATATCTAGTTGGTTGATAAATACGTAGTACGAAGATAATTTGGCATTGTGAAAATATACTAAAGAATTCAAATTTTTTTAGTGTTCATTTCGTACGGTTTAATAAAAAATGACTATTCTTTACAAGGCTTAAAATTTTGGAAAATTCTTAAGGCACACCTTGGGTTACACCCTGGGGTACACCCCATTTATTTGCCCTTCACACAGACAAAAACATAAAAACACCGACACTTTCGATTAAACAGTCGGTGTGAGTTTGCAGATCTGTCAGTCTGGTTGCACGCAAACCAATGTCGGTGTGCACAGACACTAGTTGTCTATGTAGACAAAAAAGTGTCGGTGCGAACAAAATTGGTTTGCAAGTTCAGGGGGGTGGGAAACTAGTGTCGGTGTACACAGACATTAATAAATTGTCTGTGTAGAAAAAAGTGTCTATACATATAGAATTTTCGTCGGTTTTCTTTCCTTCTCTCTTTTTACGTTTTATGCACACCGACACTGATTTGCTTTCAGTGTCTGTGTACACCGACGAAAATTGTATATGCACAAACACTTTTGTTTCTACACAGACAACTAATGTCTGTGTACACCGACGAAAATTGCATATGTACAGAAACTCTTTTCTACACCGACAACTAATGTCTGTGTACACCGACACTGGTTTCCCAACCCCCTGAACTTGCAAACCAATTTTGTTCGCACCGACACTTTTTTGTCTACACAGAGAACTAGTGTTTGTGCACACCGTCATTGGTTTGCGTGCAACTAGCCTGGCAGATCTGCAAACTCACACCGACAGTTTAATTGAAAGTGTTTGTGTTTTCATGTTTTTTGTCTGTGTGAAGGGCAAATTAATGGGGTGTACCCCAGGGTGTAACCAGGGGCGGAGCCAGGGGGTCAGGTTGGTCAGCCGACCCCGCTGAAAGTTTGAGAGTATAGAGCTCTGAAATATCTTCGATTTGATATATTATGGCCCCCGTAACTCATTACGAGTAAAAAGTTATGACTTCTGAAAAATCAGCACCATCTAAACATAAAATCAGCAAAATTTGATGCATACTATAGATTATTTTCCCAAATTTTAAAAATATGGTATAATTCAATTGATACTTACGGGACCTGACTCAGAAACAGAGCAAAGAAAATCTATCTTATTGTTACGAGTGCCTATTTATCTAAACTGCATATGAAATATTCAACTAGGACATTGTTTAAAAATGTTCCACCATTTTCATTCTGTATATAGGTTGAGTTTCGACCCCTCTGAGCCGTTTTTTCTGGCTCCGCCACTGGTAACCCACGGTGTACACCAAGAAGGATTCTAAAATTTTGCACGTCTTGTGCTTCTTCAAACCCTTCTTCTTCGCATAGTTTGGGAATGGTCCACGTCGCTTAGCTTGAAAGTGTCCTCATGATTACTTCAATAATTGTTCCATCTCTTCAACGTTCATTAGGATTAGATCTTGCCTCCCAATTGTCATTTGTGTCAAGACCGTGCAATAGGTGCTTGACACCGGGGCCTAATCTGGTAGAGGGTCTCCAAAGAAACACGTTTTTGATCAAAAAAACACGTTCAAAAAGGGGGGAAATGTCGGTCCGTTTAAAAAGCAAAAAACTCCTACTTCCTGTATAAAACGTATTTTTCCCGTATTTTACAAAAAACATACATGAATTGACCAATTGAATGAATGCACTAAATGCATAGAAGATCAACAATAGTGTAAAAGTAAAAATGAAAACGTCATCCCCATGATCTCGTGTTTTTGTATTGTTACAGTGCAATTATTAAATACTAAAATTAATTGCATGATAGCTAAAGCTAGCACTCTGAAATACTAAAACTTACGTAGTAATATACTACAAGATTTCTGATGTTTTTTCAAGCTAGCATTTCAAAATTAAGATTTTTCTAAACCTACCATTTTTTTAGCATAAACTTTTACACAAACAATAATAAGTGTAGCAATCACACAACTTTTGTCATATGTCATCTGTCATCTTAATGAAAATGACGAGTTAAACTTGAGTGTTATTTGATAATCATATAAAGATAATGATTTTTTGACATTATTTTTCAAAATTATGTCTTGGACTTAATTACTGTTTTTATTTTTGTCATCGACTTATGCAATTACGAACTATTATTGTATGTAGTAATGAGATTTGCTACTTGAATATGTGTATACGTTTATTTCTTTTTTACTATATATGTTATTTTATGAAATATATCATTTAAATGTTCAAAATAATACCCGTATTTTTCGTCCGAATTTTTGTAATATACAACGTATTATACACGTATACGTATTTACACGTTTTTTAAAAGTCAACGTTTTTTTCAACGAATTTTTGACCGTTTTTTCATTCATGTTACCGAATAAAACGCGTACGTATTAAACCTCGTTTAATTCCCGTACCGTATTTAACTAACTAGGGTCTCACCGGCTACAAGTTCTCATTTCAATTTTAGATTATACTCCCTCCGTCCCGCTAAGATTGTCTCATTTTACATTTTCGGGAAGTATCACTAAGATTGTCTCATACCAAATTTGGTAAAGTTTGAGTGGCTCTGAATCATTCTTACTTTATTCTTAATTTATCAATTTAATATCAACCACACAAACCCACTTTTCTTAATAATCGTGTCACCTTCTCTTGTCCCAATCTTAGTGGGACGAAGGTAGTAATTAACACTCTTAAGTGAGGACTGAATCATCAAATATTAAAAAACAAATACACGATAACATAACAATTGTCATCAATGACCTCATCCCATCGAAATTACTTTTAAAAGTATACTCAGATAATCTTATACTCCCTCCGTCCCAATTTGATGATCCTGTATTTCCTTTCTGGGCCGTCCCAAATTGATAGTCTCATTTCCATTTTTGGAAAGAAATATGTGGTCCACATCATTTCACCTTTTTCTGCTCAAATCTCAACCACAACTTTTACCTTTTCAACCACTTTCTTAATTTTTGAGCCCAAAACAAATGGGATCATCAAATTGGGACGGATGGATTATAATTATTGTCTAAATAGTCATGTTATTATATTTTTAATGAGAAATTTAAACCGAGGCCGTATGCAATAATTATATCGATACAAATAGAATACAAAAAAAGGGAAAGAAGATATTTATATTATATAGAAAAAGTTTAAATCTTTGTATACAAAAAGAATTTTTCAAAATGCAAACCGACTTCACATTTTCTAAAGTTGGACGGCAGATTGATTTTTTATTGTAAGATGTCTGGACACTTTTATAATTTTTCTATCCTAATATGCAAGATAGCTCAAAAAATGAAAGCATTGTCAACGCATAAAATCATGCACTCTAATGTTTAAAGTTCTGAAGTTTGACATAGTAACTAAGCTAGCTAGAGGATGATCAATTGCTATCCTGTGAGCATCGACTTTATTTTTGTAGAGCTACACCCTTGTCTAAAATTCAAATTCGTCGCTTTTACACATAATAATGTATCTATCAAAGTCGAAGCATTTAACTTTTCAACCATAAATACGAGTATTATGACTTAATTCAACGCTGACTGTATAATTAGATAATACGGAGTATAAAAGATTTATGGAATATTATGGAAATGTTAAATAATGGTATTCAGTAGTTTCTTATATATAAAAATATAAAGGATCGACTTTTATAATAAGCTTAAATATGTTTTTAGTCCCTGTAAATATGACACACTTTGTTTTAGGTCCCTGCATTTTTTTTTTTTGGTTTTTTATCCCTGTAATATGCCCTAATTTGTGTTTGGTCCTTGTCTAATCCCAAAATTACTCTATTAAGAAAAAAATATTGTGACATGAGTTGAATTGCATGCATAAATCTACCAGAAATATTTAAATTTATCCTTTTCTAATTTTTTTGAGGCTAATATGAGAGCTAAAATAATGTAAAACTAAATATTCACATTTTTAAAATATATATTAAAAGCCTTTGAAAAATAAAATTAAACACCTTTTTAATAAAATGACAAAGGATTAGAGGAAATCTATTAGTCGGGATTAGTTTCAGATCAAACGGATGTTGATATCATCGGTGATGGACTAAAAAGAAAACTAACATAAATTGCAGGGACGAAAAACAAAAAAAAAAATATAGGGATGTGAAACAAAATGCATTATATATTCAGTGACTAAAAACATATTTAAACCTTTATAATAAAATTGAGAAAAGATAAAATATAACATCCAGACAATTATGACAGATACGATTGTGAGCCCTATGATTCTGGGAATAGACATAGAATCAGTCACCTCATACAAAACAACTTGATTCGCTAGACACGAAATGGACAATTTAAAGCCTAAAACAATCGGGACTGAAATACTGTTTATCAAACAAATGCCAGAAGTCCAAATAAAATTTTTCAACAAAACTCTTCATTGCATGAAGGTGGTTCTGGAGGAGGACGAACTATATCAATGTCTATACACTCTAGAAGAAAACAGGCAGAAACCCTAGACTAGACGAAGCTAGTCGGGACATCAATAGAACTCCCCACATCGAGAGACAAACCACCCCAGAGCACCAGTGCCCGGGAAAGAACCATCATAGACCAAAATCAACACAATCAGAAAAGATGAACAATCCAATTGGATCATACCTCTACTAATTGGATCATACTCTACCATCAGATAGTATGGATCCTCATCAGATCGAGAAGATGAAAGCTAATGAGAGAAAGCTAATGAAGAAGTTGGCCTTGAAACTTATTGTGCTTCAAACCGTGAAGCGCTAGGGTTGCCGCATGAGTAACTCTCCGTAATCCCTTAATGGTAATTAGTAGTTAGTCCATAAAAAATAAACTTCTCTAGCAAATAAAAAATCCTCTCATTCAAGCAGGGGCGTAGCTAGGGGGAAACTCTGGCCCTGACTCATCCCACTTTTAAAAATGTCTATATTTTTAGTGGGAAAAATTCGTGTAAATGTTTTTCCAATAATTTTTTTTGTAATGGTCCAGTCCGATGCTCTGGCACTGCCCTTGCATTAAGTATACAACGATACCTGACCCTACAATACCCACCCCGAAATGTTTACACGCAGTCTTGCATTGGCAGCCAGAGGTATTTACATCCTCTCATCGTATCGTCCGGTCGGTGTTGGGGCTCAGGGATGGGGTGTCATCATTTTGGCAGCCGGAGGTCCATAAATAATGGAAGCATGACAAAATATTTTCACAATAATTATATCCTTTAACCACACCATATATATGGTCTGATACTGTCACCGTGTAATAAATCATCATACTCATATTTACGTTTAAAAAGATAAATGCTTCAATTTTGATAATATATTTAATTTGTTTAATTCATATCTCGAATTATTTCTAAACAAAAAGTAATCTCAAAAGTCTATCTAAAAAGGGCCAATGTGAATTTTAAACGCGGATGTAAATTTTAAAAAGTAAGTTGATGTTCCACCAAAGGGAAACAATTTGTCGTCTAAGTAAGTTACTTTGTCAAAGTTTAGACTTTAGAGTACATCATTTTATGAGTTGGCAATGGTTGCATTTTTGGTTATATGTTGCATATTTAACTTATGGAGAAAATGAAAAATTGTCAAACACATTTTACAATATAAAAAGGAATTTTACTTTGCACACCATTCTTGAACAATGTTGCGCATATTCAGAAAAATAAATGTGTGCACTAACGACCCTAATGTTTGTAAAATAATGGAGTGCAAGGTCAAATAATTTTATGCACAATATTACATAATACTCTGTACAATTGGATGCACACATAAGTTTTCTAAAAATGAGGTTGAAAAAATGAGCCCGTTTGGTAGCACGAAAATCGGCTGATTTACTGATTCTGCTTAAATTTATGAAGTTAAGCACGAAAAGTGGTTGCATTGACTGATTCCGCTGATTTAAAACAAAATTATTTTTAAACTATATTTTATTAATAAAATAAAGAAAAAATTATATGTAAAAATAGCTAAAATGGTTATCTATAGTAACTTCATTCAATAGAGCCAGAAAAGTAAGTTCAACCTTACTTTTTCTGCTTATTACACAATTCAGCGCGCGAAAGCAAAAATTACGTATTTAGTAAAAAAAAATTATTGATAAGTCTGATAAATCAAAAAATAGTGTTGACAAACCGTATTCCTCAAAACATGAGGTGCAATTATAAAGGACATGGGGTCCCTTATAAAGGACATTTGACATTGATTTTTTTACCCGAGCAAGAATTATATTCCGTAATTGTATTCCATAGCTGGCATTACTAAAGGAAATTTACAAGATTACATGAATCAATTAATTCTGAAAAGTTTAACTGTACTCATGCATCTCTCTGGCACATAGTTGTATACAACTAATTAAAATATTGGTGTGGAAAATGTAACGTTGAATTATTTAACTTGTTACGAGTAAATTTTCAACACAAGAGTCAGTGAGTAATTAGAAGTCAGCCCTTCCTTTTGAAGAAAATGGAGGCATTGTTTAGTTTGTCAATTTACCAGGCCAATTAATAAGGCTTTAGTTTGTCTCCTTCATAAGTGAAGCTAAGACTAAAATATACTGATGCTATGTTAGGTGGAGAACTTTTCGAATGGTTTTTGGCTTTTTCATTTTAAATTAGCATCATGTCAACTTGTCAAGCGTTGAATTTTATTGTAATTTGCCAATAAACCGACCAAAAAAGAAAAAAAACGAACTTAAGAAACTTTTTCCCAATATTTCGATTATATTTTAGGTTTTTTTAAACGTTCTAAACCCTTCCTATTCATTGAAGCAACTAATAGCTTTAAAAAAATGTTTATGAATAAATAGTAAAGTAAAAATTTGCCAGACACACTCCGTATAAACAAAGATTTGAATTGGAACTCATCTATTTCTTTAATAATATATAGTATCTGATTAAAATTCAATTTACACCCTTGTTGAGGTTTATTCCTCTCGATTCAATGGCCCAACACTTTCCTTTGAGCTTTCATAAGAGTTTTAATGGATTGGATATATTTTAGTGGGTTTTTTTGGGGGGATATATTTTAGTGGGTTTAGTTGGTTGTTTTGTGGCATAAGTACTAGCAGCAAAAAAGAGTGGAAAGTTAAGTGGGCCAAGTTATATTCAAGACTTAAAACAATTACAACACACTCTACGAAACCGAGCGTCAAGCCTCTTCTAATTAAGCTGAGAATACACAGAAGTAGAGAGACGGGTTAAAACTAAAGAATACAAGTTGTCAACCCCTAACAATGAAATAAATGTTTCTATTTATATACCATGGGGTTGTTGGTGGTGGTGATGTGGCGAACCTTTAGTGGCCCGCCCCCAACCATAAAATCTTTTATATTTGGTGCATTAAATGCGCTTCCCGCCAAAAACCCTTGCTTTCCCCACCAATTATTTTGAGGTTGCCGGCTAAGAGGTGGCCTTCCAACGATGGCCAAGATGAATCATCCAAGGACTTTGTACTTTGCTCCACACGCAGCGCGGGTGAGGCCACACAGTAATAGGGTCTAAGCGGGGTTTTAGATACGCTCACCCGTACAGGTATTGGGCCGATATTGTATTAGGCCAATTGCCCCAATTATTCTCTTTAATAACTGTTTAATCAGTTTCGCAGATGCTAAGTAATGAGGTATCATCCTTTAAAAAATAGCAAGTGTGTCATTATTAGTTCTAAATAAATAAAGAGATTTGGACTGAAACCGTTATTATTGTATATACAAGCACAATTCCAATTTCATATAGCAATTATACTTTTTCCTATTATTTTAAAGAGATTATCCTAGATTGGAGTGCAAATGTTCATGAATTACAGAATAAGACTGTCATTTTTTTATTTCCTATATAGAAGTAGTTATTATCATATTTTGACAATAACCCAATTTTAAATATGATAGTATTTTCCATGTTTCATACTCCGTAGTAGTCACTCCTATTTAGGCAATAAAAACATGAAATCCTATTTTGAAATTCCAAATTGTTTTGACTCTTAATCCAAATATTTCCCCTTTTTATTTTATAAATACTTTAGTTCAATTATATTAAAAAAATGTTCAAACTTTAACGAATGAGCGAGAATCTAGTACAATGAAACCCTAAAATATTGAACCTCCAATAAAATAATATCCAAATTTTTAAATAACTCATATAAGTCCTTATGGAATCATATGAGGTATTTTGACATCATCACCATCATCCAGTTTTAAGTGGAGGACCCCACAAAAAAGGTGGTGGTGATCGGATGGGAGAAGAGAAGCCTGAAGATGCATGTGCACTTTGATTCTCCGACCGTTGAAAATTTGATCAGACAATCCCCACAAATCGGGCACCGTGCCATCGTGTAAAACAAGGTAGAGATTCCGGATCCATGGCGATGGTGCCACAATACTCTTTCCTAAAATTCGACCTGCACAAACACGGGCTCGGGCCGACTCGAGCCAGACTTATTCGAAAAAATCTGCCCACTTGTAGTGGGCGGGCTCGGCCCGGCCCGGTAAAACGGGCTTCCTCATATGTCCAAGCCCGCCCATGAGAGCGGGTCGGGCTGCCCACTGGGCTTTTGGGCCCGGAAAATATCCTTTTTGTCAACTTTGTTAAAAGAAAATGAAAACATTTATAAAATAACATCACAACATTTTAAAAGCAATTAAATAATTAATGTACTCACAACACATTTTGAACACAAGAATACGTTTTAATGAAATACACAAAACGAATTACGAATTACGAATTACGAAGAGTCAAGTAAAATAGGGTTTTGAGTTTTTAAATTTTTAATACATACTACTTGGTTGGGCCGATGGTATAGCAGTAGCCATTAGGATGTTTTTTGGAGCCCGTTTGGAGACCTCTTTTTTCGGCTTATCAGGCTTATCAGCCAGCTTTTTCACCAAACACGTAATTTTTACTTTCGCGTGTTGAATTGTGTAATAAGCAGAAAAAGTAAGGTTGGAGTTACTTTTATGGCTGTATTGGCTGAAGTTACTGTAGATGACCATTTTAGCTATTTTTACATGTAATTTTTTCTTTATTTTATTAATAAAATATATTTTTAAAACTTTTTTTCTAGAATCAGCAGAATCAGCCAAAACAGCCACTTCAGCCAGGACTTCATAAATTTCAGCAGAAACAGCCAAAACAGCCGATTTTCGTGCTACCAAACGGGCTCTTGGTCTCCAAACCTAATACTTCGAAGTATTTTAAGTTTTAACTTAAATTTTATATACGTACACTGTATAATTATATAGAATAATATATATAATATAATATATATCCTATGTTTACGGGCCGGGCTTTTAGGCCCGACCAGGCCTATATTACAACCCAAGCCCGCCCATATTTTAAACAGGCCCGGCCCGGCCCGGCCCGGCCCGGTGGGCTAAAACATGTGTCCAAACCCGCTCATTTATATGGGCGGGCCGGGCGGGCCGGCCCGGTTTTGTGCAGGTCTACCTAAAATAATATTCGCCCGCATATGTGACAAACAAATGGGTCCTAGTAACACGATTTGGAATACCACACGGTATTAAAATGGTGTTCTAAAGTTATTCCTAATTTGGATTTTATACTTCACTTGTACCTTGTAATTTGATGGACAGAAATAAGAAATTGATACAAGAATGAAGTATATGGGAATATACTTTTTCGAGGGTGTAACGTTTTTTAAACAATCAAACACATCATCTTAAAAAAACTACTTAATATTTTGAAGAAAAACAGTGAAAAACATTACGGGTGTTTGAAAAACGTTGTTTGATCACTTTTAACGTTTTCAATGAGTGAAAATGTTGTTTGGTAAATTGTTATTCGGCCCTAGGACGGAACCCGCTGAAATGAGCTGCAAATAGCGACGTTTTGGACTAGCGTTCTGAAATACTCCCTCCGTCCCTGAAACAACTTCCCACTTTCCTTATTTGGATGTCACTAACTTTACTTCCCATTTCCTTAAATGGAAAATTATCTACATCAAAACCGTGCAAAACAGTGTCAAACAGTGTTGAAATAGTGTCAAAACAGTAAAATTTATCCCCTAGTAAGTTTATTTCCTTAATATATGTATAAGTCAAACTGGGAAATTGTTTCGGGGACGAAGGTAGTATGAAATATGACTATCTCTGCAAATTGCTATGGCCAAATAACTAAATTAGTAAACACTTTTTTATAATAGGCCAACTTATTGCATTAGTTAGACTCAAACTTGCAAAATGAGTCGCTATTCGCGATCCGCTGCACACCCATTATCATGCATTGGAGTATTGGACTGACTTTTTATTGATGTAATTTATGTATTCTGTGTCATACATCATTGCTACTATTACATTGGAGATACTATTAAAATCGACCAGTAATCACTTCGCACTTGACTAGTCATGGAGTAATTTATAGAATAACAATGACAAATATACGCATCGATACTACTTAAAATTGAATTTCTGTCGCATTAGTAAATAGTAATGGTGTTGAATTTTTTATATCTTATCACCATGTCACCACCGAAAGATACATGAAAAATATGCAGGGACCCACACTCTCATACCAATCAAAGATAGGATGATGACAAAAAACTAAAGTCATACGGAGTATTGTGCATTTCAGCATTTGTACCCTTGGAGTTTGCTAGGTATAGACGTCCGTCCTTCAAATAAAATTGATTGTCACGGACAACTCAAAATAAGTTGTCTGTGACAGACAAATTTTTTCTGAAGGACAGACATGTGTACACATTTTGTGTACACATTATGGACATATAAAAATTATTGGATCAGTTGTGATGACTATTGGACATCTTTAAAATCTACCATGCTATTCTCAATCATTTTGGGCCTCTTTTGAATGATTTGTAGCCAGCGTCAGTTCAACTGGACTGCTCGTGATGGTTCGTGGGCCTTATCAAGAAGAAAATATTAATATGGATCCGTTCAGATAAATTTAGTGATTAAATTAATTTGGATCATTTAAATTATCCAATTAATTTAATTATAAGTTGAGTCTTTAACAAAATGGACTGATCCTATTGATTTCTCTATTTCTAGCCTAATACGGAGTATGAAATAGTGGTCCAATAAATAAGAGGCATGATCCAGTTGATAGAGAAGACGAATCTGGTTAAGAAATGTGTCCATATGCATGAGAAATAACTCCGAACCTTGTTTAGAAAGCTGTCCAGATACATTGTACAAGTGCTAATTTTTCTGGCTATGAAATACAAGCAAATAGAGCCCAAATAATATGGACGAATTTTGGAAACCCTAAAGCCATATTTTCACCCCTCCACACTTATAAATAGGGGTCTCAATTGAGAGGAAGAGAGGAGAATTTTCAGTCGAAGAAACGCTGCAGAAAAGCTCTGAAGAACTTCCGAAAGGCTCTAAAGGATTCCGAAACATCGGAAGATATCAAGCCACGTTTTTGTCAAGAATATATGATTAATCCTTTGTGATTTTCATCTATTCTTGATCAAACAAAGCCAAAAGTTGAAGAATGTTCGAAGATCTGAAGAACGAAGCTTGAAGATTCGAAGATCTGAAGAACGAAGCTTTGAAGATTCGAAGATATGAAGAACGAATCTTTGAAGATTTGAAGATATTCATATGAAGATTGAATCAAAATTCAATTAAAGATCAAGCCATATATCCCGGGAGGCCCTTGAACAGAATATTAAGCCATAAAACGGCCCTTTTGTTGAAGATCAAGCCACTTGAAAACCGGAGGCCCTTCAATCTGAATTCTTTATTCATGAAGATTTGAAGATCCGAAGAACGAAGATTCGAAGATCTCAAGAACGAAGATTCGAAGATTCAAAGAACGTTCGAATGTTTGAAGGATTAGAGATTTAATTTTAAATTAAATTCTTTAATTATATCACTTCAAATTGCAAGTGAAGAATCAGAGGATTCATATTTAGAGATTGTACCCAATATTTTCACATATTATTATTTGCGATCAATTTTAAGTAAATACTTAAAATTTGTTTCACACACATTTTGTGTACCAAAAGCATTTTGCTTGTACCCTTACTTTTCTTTAAAAAAAAATATGGAGTTAATAACAAAAAACAATCTTTCGGTTTTGCATTTGAAGACATTTTTGTGACAGATAAAAAGTGTTCACAAACAATGTAAAGTGTGTAAAGATTAAAGTGTGTACGGAGTTGTTGAATCTTATACTCTAATGTCAATATGTGCATCTGTTGTGTTTCACAGATTTAATTTATCACATGTGGTTAGAAAATAATCGTGTAATTATCATTAAACAAAGTTATTCTTCAATAATACTCCCTCCGTCACCTTTTAAATATCCTGGAAGAGGGTGACACGAATTTTAAGAAAAGTGTATTTGTGTGATTGATATTAATTGATAAAGTAAGAATAAAGTAAGAATGATTTTGAGTCACACAAACTTTACTAAATAAAGTATGAGACAATTAAATAGGGACATCCCAATATGATAAAATGAGGAGTATTACCGAACAAAGTTGTGTTACAAAAGTCAAATGGTGAGTGCTAATGTACCTTTAAAAGTCAAATATTAACGCAGTTTTCTTATCTTCCAAAAATTGCTCACCTCTTGCGTTTATTTGGTTTAACGAAGACATCAATGTGTGAGAGTGTGAGACAATGAGAAATAATGGATACTACATGTTAAAAAAGAATGCATTTTTTATATATCTCTCACAACATTACGTAGAATAATGATATACAAATATTATTAACTGTAATCTACAAATAGGACCTCTTATATGTGTTAGAGTGTCACTCACTATATATCACCTTGTAATTAAAGTCCATTTTACATCAATCAGTTAACTGTCGACTAGTGTTGGGACTCTCAAGGATGTGGTGTCATCCTTCTTTTTATGATATACAGATATTAGCTATAGGATGCTTTTATTAATCCGTCACTTTGTGGTCTCAATCTAGACCATATTAGGCTTAAATATATCAGATTAGATCAAATCTAATCGAATGTATACATATCAAATCAGACCACACCATACTAGAACACACACTCCTAGACTTTTATTACGTACACCAAACGAAATTTAAGCGGACCAAATTAAATCAAACAAATCATACCAGAAAACTCAATGTAATTAAAAACACTCATACTTTAAATTGTACGGAGTAGTAAATAATACCAATTAATATTTTCCCTAAATATAATTTTTTATTTCTTAAATACAACTACACATTTCATTTTTACCATTCCCTATTTGTTTAGTTACATAATTCATGTAACTCAAATAAAATACTATGTATCATTTTTCAGTAATAAATAAAAAACTGTTAATGCATAAGCGGCGATTGTTCTCCTTCGACGATGGATGCAAACCGTGTCGATGGAGGCCAGTGTTTTCTGATGTACGAGTGCACAGTAAGCCTATCAATTTGAGCAGCGCGATTATTTTCCTACGGTTTTCCTAGGCAGCATTTTCCGACAAGATTAACTCTTTGACGGGAGGCTTCTGGCTCTGCTGTTCCGAAGGGTTAAGCGGAGGCAGGCGACATGAGTTGAATTAGATAGAATTGCAGAGGGATGGGAAATTTAACAACAATCCAATTGTTGTCGGATGTGGTTCGAGAACACAAACCCTCAATCCTATTTTCATGGAGACAAAGGTCAAAGTATTACGAGCCCAGGAGGTAGTACGATCGTATGGATTTAGGCAGTCGGTTGGGGTTGATAGCACGGGGTTGAGCAGCGGTATGGATTTTGTGCATGTAAGAGCGGCTATGATGACTTTGTTTGAAAATGAGAATATTTTCTGGTGACAGGGGGCAAGGAGTTCTGGCTAAGGGAGGGGATAGTAATTCTAAACCTTTTCATAATGCAGTTAAACATAGGCATAAACGGGACAAATGGTGGGTTTGGATAATAGGGGGAGTGTGGACTACAGATATGGTTGGCACGAGAATAATTGTTGAAGATTACGTTATGAATTTGTATAGAGTAAGTATCGGGGAGTCTCAAGATTTGGGTAATGTGGTCTCTAGTACAGTAATGAGACTTCAGAATCAAGAGCTACTGAAACCGATAAGATCAGAGGAACCGCGGGAGGCGGCTTTTAGTATGCATCCAGACAAGGCTCCAATAGTGGATGGATGTCGTGTCTTTAAGCTCATATATTTTTTAGAATGGTGATTTTCCTCAGGAGTTAGATATTACAAATATTGTATTAATTCCAAAAATAGAGAAGTCGTTAATATGGGAGATTGAAAACCAATTGCTTTATGTAACGTGGCGTATAAATTGTTTCTAAAGTCCTAGCTAATATTTTGATAGGAACTTTGGATGCTCTAGTGGGGGAGAACCAGAGTGCTTTTATACCAGGGAGATCGATTGTGGATAATATTATTATTGTGTTTGAAACACAACATTTTATCAAGAGGAAGAGGCTTGGAAAAGAAGAATGTGTGACTTTGAAGCTCTACATGAGTAAGGCTTATGATCGAGTCAGATAGATTTTTTACGGGGAATTATGGAGCATATGCGCTTTGAAGAGAGATGGATCCAGCTTATTACGACATGCATTAGTACTGTTAAGTACTATGTCCAGTTTAAGAGAAATATGATTGGGCCTATTACCCCAATGCATGGCTTGAGTAAGGCCCCACATTATCGCCCTATTTATTTATTTATTATATATTGTGGTGGTGGAAGGTTTGAGCGCTTTATTGCATCAGACGGAGCGCAACGGAAATATTCATGGGGTGGTCGTGTGGAGAGGAGCTCCACAGGTATCTCATCTTCTCTTTGTTGATGACAGTCTATTATTTGTTAAGGCTACCCGAGCAGAGTACGACTCTATTTGGGCAGGCGATAAATTTCAATAAGTTCACTCTTTCATGTAGCCCGAATGTGGAAGGGTCTGTTAGAGATTGTTTTTTTTTTCAGGCTATGGGGAGAGGGGAGAGATAACTCAAGCGCAGTATCTTGGGCTTCCGGCTTTAATTGGGATAAATAAGGGTGCTATTTTGTGGTATTTGCATGATAGACATGTTAATCGAATTAAAAGTTGAAATAATAAATTACTTTCTGGTGCTGGTCGGGTTGTGCTTTTAAAAAGTGTGATTCCAGCTATGTCAAGTTATGTTATGAATGTTTTTTTTGCTTCTTAAATAGCTGTGTGAGGAGATTAACAAACTCATGAATGAGTACTAGTGCAGAGGATCAAAATTCGATCAGAAGGTTTGCGGTATGTAGAGGTCTTGAGAGTGGATGTGCAGACCAAATGAAGTAGGAGAACTAGGCTTTCTGCGTGTGAAGGATTTTAATTTGAATGTTCTTTCAAAACCAGGCTGGCGACTCATAACAAATTCAAGGAGTTTGGTCAATCGGTTTATTAAAGCAAAATATTGTCTGGGGGAAATCCCTTGAATATGTGACAAAGTATTTTGAAAATCCAGAATATATTAAAGGCGAATATTAAGTAAAAGAGTGGGTAAGGACAAAGATGTTCATGTTTGGGTTGATAGTTGGCTACTTGGGGGGGGGGGGGGTTCTGGGTATGTGCAGGTGAGGTGGCTGAATGGCATTTAAGATAAGAATGTAGCAGCTTTGAGAATTGTGATGGAAAGGCCTGACATGTTTACAGGATCTGGTCTATTTTCTCACATGAGAAGGACAGACAGATTCTAAATATCTCTATTAGTTTGTATGATCAGTAAGCCAAGGCCTCGTGGGTCGGTGAAAAGAATGGAATGTTCTTAGTGAAGAGGTGTTATAAATTATTAGCAGGAGTGGGGGCAATGGAGGTATGACACGAGGCGCCATGGTGACAAAATAACCTAGGGGGTGATTTTGAGGCATGGATCAAAGGAAATATTATAGTTGGTATGGATAGAAGATGTGGATGTTTTATAGCCATCTTGTGGGGTCTGTGGAAAAGGAGAAATAGTGTGGTTTGGAAGAATAAAAGTCAAACTAGCTGAGAAGTGGTTCTGAGTGCATATGGGATCTTAAAATCTTGGGATATTGTTCATAGAGGGGTGGCCAAGGATGCACAAAAGTATGTTATACTCTCGGATCGATGGAGGAAGCCGCATGTGGGACACATCAAAGTCAATAATGATGTTGCGGTAAATGAGACGGGACGTGTGAGAGCCTAGAGTTGGATTGCTAGAACACATAATGGGGATTTCATAAAGGCAACATTTCAACATGTAGTTCTATATAAAAGTAATTAACTAGTAATCATCATCATCATCATATAATTAGCCTAGTGCCGCAAAGGCTCCCCATCTATGATGGGATAAGGGGTCGGGGGTCGGATGTACACAGTCTTACCCATATACTCCGTATATACTAAAGCCCAAAGAGACTGTTTCCGGATGACCCATAGTGAAAATCGCGTCGAAAATTGCATGGATTGACTGCTGCTTCATAACAACAAAGCTCAATCATTGAGTGAGTCATTTTTCTTTATGTCATCACAATAGACATAATAGATCAATATTTTTTTTGTTACTCTAGGGGGGTCTGGGGGAGGGGGACTGGGGGAAGCCTGGAGTAATCAGGGCTGAAACTCATTCCATTGAGTTTCAAACCCTTATGTGCCTAGCGGGTTTCGAACTCGAGACCTCTTGCTAGGCACGGTAACCTCACACCCAGCTGGGCTGGAATGCTTGGTTACATAATAGATCAATATAATTAAATTATTATGGGCAATGAATGTGTATATGCATTTATGAGATAAGTTAATTATAACACAAAATTAATTTTCTAGCACAAAAAAACAAAGACTATCATTGATATAAGAAATAGAAATAATGTTTTATGGTTAACAAAAAAATATTTCATATTTCAATTAATTCGGTTTATTTGGATCGGTTTTGAAGAGTAAAAAGAAAATTGAACCTAACAACTATGACTTGATTTGGATTTTAACATTCGGTTTTGATTTTTAGTGGTTCAATTTAATATGATTGCAGTTCGGTTTATTTTGATTCAATTTTCGATTTTCAATTTTTCGGACCTAGTCCTAACACAATCAACTTCCGGCAGGCTGCTAGTCACAAGTTGGCCAACGTTAGTCAATATAAAGATCGATGATAGTAAGATTTTACGATATGAGTAGTTAACTGATGGTTGCTAGCATACAATATGTCGGCATTTATATTTGCTATTCAGATTTGGGGTTTCATCATAAAAGGTCAATCTAATATGAGGAGTCTAAAGTCTTATATAATGTTGTATTATTTATAGATTGTCGATGTAAGACAAATACTTTAGCACGTCCCCTCAACTCGAATTGGGTTGAATAATATCGGAGTGTATAAATGGGTCAAACCCTTAACAAACTACCCTTAATCATAGGTGCTAAACAAGCAGTCAAATCCAATCGGGTTTGTCTCTGATATCATGTTAAGATATGTAGTTTTTCCATAAAAGGTCAACCTGATAAGAGGAGTAATCCTTATCTTAATATAAAACTTTATTACTTCATAATTTTTTCATTATCATTTTTATAAGGGACCACACCATAATTATGGATCGATTTAACTTATACAATGTTAAGAACTGAAATTCTATCCTAAATGGTCAACTTGATATACCGACCGGGTGATCAGATTAATTAGTCTACGCCACGCCTCTTATTTGACTACTAAGGCCATCTCCAACAATCACCAAATGTTTCACCAAAATAGGGGATTTGCCATTTTTTTTTGCTCCAACAGCTACACCAAATGTTTCGCCATTTTACTAAAACGGTGGAGGGAGCTTTTGTTTACGCCATATATGGCGCAACAAAAAGGATGCGCCATCTGCTTATCTTCTTTTTTTACTCCGTATTATTTTTTTGTTTTTCAAATGTGACCCGTATGCTTCGTTTGACTAGAGTACTCGACCTCATGTATGCTTCTTTCATTTCGAATTAAGACTATTTATTTAATTACAATGAACGACTATTTATTTAATTACAATGAAAGACTATTTGTTTAATTTATTGCTTTAAATTTAAGTAGTATTTTATTAATGACCTACGAATTATTATATTATTATTGTAATATTTAATTTTATATGGTTGTAGAATTTAGCTTGTATTTGTGAATTACGGAGTATTGATTATTGTATTTTAATGAGTGAGATGCGTGAAACAGCGCGCAATACTGATTATATTAGTATTTTAGTATGTATTTGTGAAATAATGAGTGAAATGTCAAAATACATACTTCGTATTAAATGAGGGGCTAATGTATAAATATATGCTAATTAGATAATTAAATATAATAATGGTAAAAAGTTAGTAAAAAGAATAAAAAAAGAATATTCCTTTTTAGTGATAGAAATGGTGTAAACTGTTGGAGATAAAGTACTGTATGATGTGATGTTTACACCATTTTAGTGAATAAAATGGTGTAAAATGTTGGATATGGTCTAATGACTAATTGACTATACTCGGTATTTGGCATGAATAGTAAATTCAACGGAAAAAATAAGATACGTAGAGCATATCTTTTAATGAAAAACTTTTTCATCATCAAAGAGCGGCCATTATATTAATATCGATAACACATAGAAGACAATATTCAAACAGAATTTACTGATCCAATCGTGAACCCTAGGAGTAGACTTAGAGTCAGCCACCTCATACAAAGCAACATGACTCGCTAAACCTGAAATGAGCAAATTTAGGCCTAAAATGATCGGATCTGAAACTCTGTCTATCAAAAGAACTCCAAAAATCCAAACATTCAAACCAAATCTACTCGGACTGAAACAGAAACAAGTGCTACTAAAGAGAAAATAATACTTAAATAAAATCTTGTCAGAAAGCTCTTCTTGGTATGAAGGTGGTTCCGGAGGAGGACGAACTCTTACAATATCGGTAAAGACCAACTCCACCCGCGGAATGGCCGACCAAGGCTTCACGATCCAGTCTCGATACAATCTCTCAGCCGCACATCGTTCATCTGCCAACGTTATCTTCTCAAACGTGATTGCAATCCCAAGCGTTAGAACAATTGAAATAAGTATAATCTGCAGCTCCAATCCCATATTGATAGGGGCGGCGGAAAATCTCAACCCCTACAAAGAGGGGAGACGATCGCTAGAGTTTCTCTCTCTACTTTTAATGACAAATTTAATTGGGAGAAAATTGTCTTTGATATCATATTAATACGGAGTATATAGTACAATTTTCTTTTAAAAGTCCAAGTAAGAAATAGTTCATTGTCTCAGAATGTTTAGGGTATATCCGAACTAACAAGTATACATGGTACATTTGTATATGGCAAAATGAGCATTTTTAAATCTAAAATGAGCAATTAAAAAACGAGAAAATGGTCAAATAAGGCCTTTTACTATTATAAAATAGTAACATAAGGCCACATACTCAATAAAGTGTCATATAAGTACTTCTACTTGTAAAAAGCAATCAAATAGGTTCTAATGACCTATCTAACACCTCTTAATCCCGATTTTTGCGTACTTGTGACCATCTTTTTAGAATAGATTATACGGCATACGTCGAATATTTAACTAAGATTGGTTGGAATACAAGTCAAAAAAATCGACATGTAAGCTAAAACCGGGATTAGGAGGTTGTAAATAGATCATTAGGACTCATTTGATTGTTTTTTACAAGTAGAGGTACTTATATGACACTTTATTGAGTACATGGCCTTATGTGATTATTTCATAATAGTAGAAGACTTTATTTGACCCTTTTCTGTTAAAAAACAGATAATTTATTGACAATTTGCGTTAATTGATAACATTGGCATAATTTTCTCATGGTCATATACGTCTAGTAATTCTTCAGTAGAAAAGGATGACTCACGTTTCACAATCCCAATGGGTCTCGGGATGCATTGAACGAATATGTAAATTAAGCTTTAATCATATAATCAGACTGAGGATGTTTTTACTTGGACGGTAATTTGCTGGTCTGGTCTGATCTGATCTGGTCTGGTCTGGTCTGCTTTCTTTGTATTTTTATAACTATCCAAGTCTGGTATGGTCTGGTCTGAACTGGTCTAGTCTGGTCTGGTCTGAACTGGTCTGGTCTGGACTGGTCTGGTCTGGTCTGGTCTGGTCTGGAACAAATTACAGTCCAAGTAAAAACATCCTGAGAGATAGTGTGATCAAGGTTTCAACCAGAATTTTGCTTATAATTTAACCAAAAATCTGTCTATTTGGTTAAAAGATTTTTGCTTAAAAGATTTTTGCTTAAAAGATCGCTTACATTCCTTATTCTATAACTTAATTGATGTAGAATGGAGTAATCTAATACGTATATATGAACTCATTTGGATTTACAAATGATGGCACGCCAATGGATCGGATTTGCTAAATTCAACTTGTCCAACTAATATTCTAATAATTAATGAGATTTTTTTCAAACTTAAACGCTACTGTTTGCGAGATAAAGAGTCGTCTTAGCACACGGATCCGGCCCCACCCATCTCTGACTGGTCCAAAATGCATTAAACTTTCTTTCGGGAGACTGTTGACTAAAAAATCAAACATTGACAAGTATTTAAAACACATTTCAGAAAAGAAAAGGAGAAGCTAGGCTACATCGTAGAATTTCTGTTCAAAGTATAGTGCCGTGTTGTTGCATATAAAGCCGCGTTTTCTTTACTTCCCTCATCTTTATTCTTTGAAATATAATACTCTCCAATACATTTCCTTATATATATAATCACGTCTATATATTATCATACTAATACAATAGTCTCTCCCAAGTTCTTTTGAAAAGAGAGATGAGGAAAATGAACCAAGTAGAGATACCCCAATATTTCTTATGTCCCATCTCTCTTCAAATCATGAAAGATCCCGTGATCGCCGTGACGGGTATCACGTATGACAGGGAAAGCATCGAGAAGTGGTTGTCAACGGCGGAGCAAGCGAGTTGCCCCGTGACGAAGCAACCATTGGTTAGGGATGCTGAGCTCACCCCTAACCACATGCTCCGCCGTCTGATCCAGGATTGGTGCACCTCAAACCCGGAGAAAGGGATTGATCGGATTCCGAGTCCGAAAACTCTTACTTGTAGGTCCGAGGTTCTCAAGTTGATCCGTGACTTGAATAGCCCGGAGAAGTTCATGGAATCATTGAAGAAAATGGAAGAGCTCGCGAGCGAGGGCGAGAAGACGAATAGGAAGTGCATGGAGGAAGCCGGTGTTGTGAAGTCAATGGTGCTCTTGATAGTGAAGAGGTTTAGGGAAAGGGAAACCCAAGGGCTACAAGAAGCTTTGAAGATCTTTCGGCTTGTTTGTAGTCCATCAAGTGAAGATGTCCCAATAGTGAATGAAAACCATGAAGATCTTATTCAAGTTATATTATGGATTTTGAAAATGAGAAGTCTAAACATGGATGATCATGTAAAGGTCCACGCGATGAACGCCTTAAAGACGATCATAGAGGTCTTGAGTTCAAATCATCTCGAGGGCCTAAACCTCGAGTTTTTCAAGGAGATGGTGAGTCTCTTAAGAGCCAAGTCCCTCACGCAACAAACCACCAAGGCTGCATTGCATGTGCTAATACAGGCCTCTAAATGTGGAAGAAACAAGCTCAAAATCATCGAAGCTGGAGTCGTTTTCGAGCTGATCGAACTCGAGCTTTGCAATCCCGGGAACAGGATTAGCGAGCTAGTGTTTTGTCTACTAGCTCAGCTATGTTCCATAGCCGACGGGCGCCAACAGTTCTTGAAACACGCGGGGTCGATCGCCATGGTGTCGAAACGGACACTACGGGTTTCTCCGGCGACTGATGACCGGGCAGTACAGATACTTTCCATGATCTCGAGATGTTCGGCTACCAAAGAGGTAACTGCGGAGATGTTGAGAGTGGGGGCAGTTGCAAAGCTTTGCATGGTTCTTCAAGCAGATTGTGAAGTGCATTTGAAGAAGAAAGCAAGAGAAATATTAAGGTTACACTCTAATGTGTGGAATAACTCTCCTTGTATCCAGTATGCATTGTCAACGACTGCTAGATAGCATACATACCTATGATCAAAGCTTAGAAAACGATTTTTTAGACTTAATGCGCGCTTGCTGCTCTGCTAATGTATATTAGTCTAAATTGAGATGTTAATTAAGAGAACAAGACTAACGATATGACTAAAAGAGCTAATGGTTCCTAAATATGGCTCATTAGTTTTCATTCCAGAATTAATGATATTTATTGGTATCATGTGATATTTGTTTTAATTGACCTAAATAGGAGTAAAAAAGTACTCCGTAACACTTTTCCTGAAATAAGAGTTCACCCTAATCTTCCCTAAATAAGAGTAAACATTAATTTTCTACTCTTAATACTCATATTCTAATTAAATAATTGCTCCCTAATTCTCTTGGGCAACTGGGTAAGTCCACTGGTGATGAGGCATCAAGCGGTGTTGGAGGCGGTGGCAAGAAGCTGAGAAAAAATTCTGGATCTTTTTTCGCACCGCAAGAGCTCCGATGACTAGCGGCGGCAATTGGCAGTGGCGGCGATCCGAGATTAGTGGTGCAAATCTGGATGTTCGTGGCGGGGTCCAGCGGAGCTCCGGCGGTCGAAGGTCGGTGTTGGTATGCGGCGGTGGGCAATTGTGGGCTAGGTACGTGTAGGGGCATTTTTGTCCAATCTATATAAAAAGCTCATATTTTGAGAATATTCAAACTACTACTCCTATTTTTGCCTTTTTGTTATGTTTTAGGATAGTTTTACTTGAATTTATTTCACTATCAGACCAGACCAGACCAGACCTCTTTTCTAAAAATCGTTCTAGGCGCCCGACTAGCCCCCGCCTAGGCGTTAGGCGGTGGTCGGGCGCCCCGATTTTCGTCTAGGCGTTCCGACTAATTGGTTTGCCATCTAAGTGAATTAGTTGGCCGCCTATGGCGCCTAGTTGCATGCCTAGAGCGCCTAATCGGCCGCCCACGACGTCTAGATTCGTCGAAGATTCACTTTTTAATATTAATTTTCTAAGCACACATATCTTTGCATTCCAAGTTGCTCTTCAATCGTTTCTCGTGGTAAACCTAGCCGCTGAAGATAGAGGAGTGGCAATGGGGTAATGCTAACCGCTGTCACCTCCTTTTCTCTTCTTTTAATCTTTTTTAATTCAATTATGAAAAAATGTCTTCTTAATCAGTGTTTTCAAAGTTGATTGATTAAGATGTGCTTGATAGCATACAATTCTTTTTTTAACAGTGTTTTTTTCCTAGGGCAGCGCCGCTAGGTAGCTTTTCCGAATTCGGTTTCTACCATCGAAGATCGGCTATAGGGTTTTGTCTTCTTGCTTTTTTTTTTACCCCGGAAGGCCAACCACCAAAATCAGTGGGGCAAACGCCGGGAGACGTTTGCCTTATTTTATTGATAAAAGCAGGTAAAAAGATACAAAAGAAGAGGGGGACCAGACCAAAACCTCCGAAAAAATACGAATAAAAAACATAAAAGCCAATGAGGGGGCTATACCTCACCCATTGGAAAAACAACAATTACAATCTAAAATATGGAAAACCAAAATAATCAGTATAGTAATATTTCTGAACAGGGCCGGGGAGCTCCTCCAACCTGGTGAACATAGTAATCTGGCCCAGAATGAGATTTGCCAACGCATGGGCAGCCCAATTACCCTCTCTGACCGTATGACCAAAGCTTATACCCTTTCAGACAGCATAATTCTTCAGCTCATTAACCGATCTATCTCCTTCAACGTTGTCCGCAAACCTGAGCAAGGAAAGAGCTGAGTCTGTTTCAACCTGAAAGTCAACAAGTCCCAGGTTAGTCGCTGCCTTCGTCGCCCACACCATAGCTTGCCATTCCGCTTCTTGACTGGAGTTAGCATTCACTGGGAAGTGAAACGCCCACACGAAGCCTCCTCGCCTGTCTCTACAAATCACACCCCCAGCAGATCTGCTAGGTAAAAAGGAGGCATCAACATTAATTTTAAACTCTCATGTCGGTTTATTCCATCGAACAATCCTTATAATTGATCTCCCAAATCTGAAATTAGGAGCTTGCAATCCTTCTGTAACTAAGAAAGGTTCGATTTTTCTCCTCTTTAACTTAGTGAAATTAGCAGACCACGATTGAGTATGAAATTTGATCTGCGAGATTAAAGCATCACTCGTCGGAATTGAATGTGATCCCCAAATATGAGAAGAATACGCTTTCCAAATAAACCAACATATAATCCCCGGTAAATTATGTTTGAAAAGGTCACCCAGAGTATTAGATCCCGCCTCTAGCCACCAGTTGATGATAATCTGTCTAACATTGGACTGCCTCTCTGGAATTGGAATCTGAAAAATATCCATAAAATACTTCTATATTCCTCTTGTGACTGGGCATTGGTAAAAAAGATGATTAGTAGTGTCATAACTCTGGTTGCACATGGGAAATCTTGAGGGCCTGACTACTAAATGGAATCTTTCCAGGTTGTTTGTTGTAGGCAGACATTCATGTAGTAATTTCCAAAGAAAAACCTTGAGTTGCAAAGGTTGTTTTTTATGCCAAATATGTCTATAAGTGAAAGTTGGGCATTTTACCTCTCTTATCTCATTGTAGGCAGAAGATAAAGTAAAAATGCCATCATTTGTAGGAGTCCACTCCAACTGACCTTCATTATTCTCACTGCAGATCTGTCTTCTTCTTGCTTCGTCTTCAAGCATCGAAGGTTGCAGGTGACTGGTTGCGGCTCTGCGGTTCGGTCGGGGTGAAAGTTTGGTGCTGATTTTTGTTTCGGGGTTGGGGCAGAGCGACGAGGTGATTTTGGATCGTGATTTTAATTTGCTCGGGTTATGGACTCCTCTCTTGTGCCACTAGTTTCGATTGGGAAGGTAAGCATGGATTCTGGGTTCATTCGGGCTATAATCATAGGGATTAAGAAGATGCCAGTGAAAATTGTGGTGGTGGGTTTGCAAGGAATGTTTCAAGATGAAGAGTTGATAATCCGCCCCCTCCTGAGCCACCGCCGAGGATGATGTTTGAAGCATGGATTCGGTTGCCCTATCAGTTTATTTTATTTATTTTCGTTTTACACCACGGTCAGACTATTATGTTTTGTTTTACTCCTTTTTCTACTGTAATAAAACTCTTGCATTAGATTTGGGGTTAGAAAGGCCTGCGGTAAGCGTCGTTTGCTTAAATTTGCCCAAATTAGGCCTAGCGAGTTATATTGCTTTGTATAGGGTGATTAACTCAGAGTCTCGGCCAAGGGCGGATGGTTACATGTGGTCTTTTTACGTTCTTGTACCCCTGCCGAATGCTATTTTAATGATATAAGCGTCTTACGATAAAAAAAATTTAATTTTCTAAGCAATATACATACTTTAACTTTAGTCATGGATATAAAGAAATTGAGTTGTAAATTTAGATAAAACTATATAAGTTTGTATATATACCTAAATTTTATCATTATGTATATTTATAACATAATGAAGTTATTAAGTGATTAGTTATCATGTACTACGTATGATTAAATGTAATAAGTCTATCATTCATGATTGTTAATGTATATGTATATATGTATTTTATACACACACAAATACAATATTACTTATCATATTTATGTAAAAATATAGACAAAAAAATAATTTCTATGTCTCCGACTAGTCCCCGACTAGTCCCCGACTAGGCGCCCGCCAAAGCGGCTAGGCGCTAGGCGTTGGGCTGGTGCCCGACTAGCGCTTAGCGCCTTTTAGAACATTGGACCAGACTAGTTCTGACCAAACAAGGCTAAATCAGTTTGGAACAAATCAAATCAGATAAGACCAGAAAATTTTAGTTCAAATAAAAACATTCTTACTCCTAGTTTGGGAAGTATCTCTTGTAGTCTTGTTTTTTATGCTGTTTTTTCGTCCTTCAATTTAATTATTATTTATATAAAGAAATACTCAAGTTTAACATATATTAGGAATTTGTGAATGTTTTAATAATATACGTAGTCTGTAGATAAATTTCCAGTTATGTAGTAAATCTATGCAGTTAGCTTTTTTGTTTTGAAGTGTCCGTGCGAACACCAAAGTTTAGATTTAGAATCATACTCCGTAGAAGATATCTATAGAACTTATTTTAAATTCATTTACCAATTTTTTGGGTTGTTAAAAAAGATAAGTGTATATTTATACTCCCTCCGTCCTCAAAACTTTATTATTTTCCTTTTAATCAATTAAATTGTGATTCTTGTTATTTTTTTCTCATTTACACGAATTTCAATCACATTGTTTTTACTTTATTATATTTCGTACTAGTCAAAATTTTGAGGAGCTGATAGAATATTATTGATAACGTCAAAAACAGGAAGTTTAAGTGTCAAATCTCCATCTCACTGAATCTATAAGTAATTATTAGTAATAATACAATGGACTTGTGCAACCGTTACCCTCAATGAAAGCCACCATGAGATGATGTTCATTACTGTTGTCCATAACACGGATCCTCGCACTGCGATTGCTTCCGTTTTATAGTGTTGCGGCATCTGAGAGTGCAAATAGTAAGAGCAATGTTCTAAAAGGCTGTAGGCGCTAGTCGAGCGTCAGCCCAGCGCCTAGCACCTATGCGGCTAGGCGAGTGCCTAGTTGGAGATTAGTCGGAAACATAGAAATTGCATATTGTTTCTATATTTTTGCATAAATATGATAAGTAATATTATATTTTTGTGCGTATAAAATACATGTATACATTAACAAACATGAATGATAGAATTATCACATTTAATTATACGTAGTATATGATAATTAATCACTTAACTTCATTATGTTATAAATATAAATAATGATAAAATTTAGGTATATATACAAACTATATAGTTTTATCTTAATTTACAACTTCATTTCTTTATATCTATGGCTAAAGTAAAAGTACGTATATCGCTTAGAAAATTAAAATTAAAAAGTGAAGTAATGTTTGGCGAATCTAGACGGCCTAGGCGGCCGATTAGGCCAAGGGCGGAGCTATGCCCAGGGGTAGGGGGCATTGCCCCTCCCAACATTTTAAGTTTTATTAGGAAAACTTTTGTACTAGCAACTAGCAAGCAATCAACGTTTGAGTATCACGTCAACACCTAATTTGGACTATTTTTTTTGGATGAACACCTAATTTGGACTATAAAGAGTTCAATGAGTGTGTAAAATGTTATAAAATATTTCATTAAATTTTATCTTGTATAAATATTTTGATCCTCAAGTTTTGTTAATTTTGGTATGGTAGCAAAAACACTTTAATTATCTCCCAATTTCTTTATAGTTAATAAGAAAATCTGCATTATCCCGTTGTGCCCATGCTAATTTAGAGGCGTATATATTTAATTATTTTGTCACAAAAATATACTACGTACAGAGTATTACACAGTATTAGATGTGAACCTATACTTCGCCCCCCCTTTCGTCAACGAAGTGTAAACCTAAATAAATTCAGGGGCAGAGATTATCGAAACTTTAAGGTAAATAACACACCAATACTCCCCCCCCCCCCCCCCCCCCCCCGTTCGTCACATCCTGGCTCCGCCCCTGGATTAGGCGCTCCAGGCGGGCAACTAGGCGTCATAGACGGCCGACTAATTCACCTAGACGGCAAACCAATTAGTCGGAGCGCCTAGACGAAAATCGGAGCGCCCGACCACCGCCTAGCGCCTAGGTGGGGATTAGTCGGGCGCCTAGAACGATTTTTAGAACAGAGAGTAAGAGTAAGTCATCTATTAAAAGTAGTAAATGCGAGCTAGCCAAATAGTCTTTTCTAAAATGTTTAATTTTAAATGTAGTTGGAGCTATTTTATTCTGTAAGGTCCTACAACATAGATAGACAAATCACTACAAGAAAAGTAACATTCCTTGACAAATAAAAAGTGTTAGGAAAAGATGGGAAAATGTCAAGGTAGTCCTCTTGAGGGAATTGCCAACACATATAAAAAGTGTCAAGAGGAGAGGTGTTAGTAAAAACAATCCTTGACACTCAAGCCCAAGTGTTGATGAATCTTTAACGACCTTTAGTGACACACAATTGATCTAAATCTTGCACAACTTTTGTGTGTCAAGGAAGCTTTAAGATGACACAATTATGGGTGTCAAGAAAAACCATGTCCAATAAGTTTAGTGGATAATATGTTAATAATAATTGTTTCAATTGTCTCATATGTTTCATGTTTGCAATAACAATGTATGATGTAGCATACTAGCTAGAAATTATTTTTATATTGAAACTCACAAATTGAAATACCGTTTAAGTATGTCATTCAAATGTATTTAAAAGACCATTAAAAACCAAGTACATTCAAATTGTATTTTGCAATATTCAAATTGAAATAACTTGTTCATTCAAGATTAACTATATATATACTAAATCTCTAATTAGCTCAATTGGGTTGATGACTTCCGGTTGAAGATCTATCATGTGTCTGAGAAAGTTCATCAATGGCCTGAAAATATCACCACAAAAAATAAAGCAAAGTTTATCTCATGATCAATAAATACATTATTCCACCCACACTCAAGTGACAACTATGTTATGACTCCTCAAAAACACTTCATTTCTTACCGTTCATCTATCGAGTAACTAGAAAAAAATGAAAAATAAAGAATGCAGCTCACTTAAATTCAATTCCTGAGTAAGCCAAAGTTTTTCTTGTTGAAATTTACACAAAGATGTACGTTTTAGCTCTCTCAATAGACTTCAAAAAAGGAAAAACAATGAATGCAACTCACATAAATTAAAAGAGTTACACGCCCATTGCCTATATTCCGATAATATAAACAATGATCAACATAACAATCTATATATATTCTTCAGCAACTCTAATTACGAACTTGTAATATTGAGCATGAAAGTAAAGTTCTCAACTGAGACAGTTAGACGTTTTACCATATAAAATTGGAATGTAACAAACTAAATCAGCTTTATTCAAAAACAAACTAAATCAGCTAAGCCACAATCTTATTCACTTACTGAAAATACTACTATACCACCAGTCAGCATGTGCATTAACAAAGTTAAATATGGTCAAAACAACTAAAGATTAGTTGAATGCGTTCATGGAATTTTTAATTTGATAATTGTGTAGTTAAATGCGCAGTTATTTTCAAAAATTATTTTGAATGCGTTCCCGATTGAAGTTTTAGCTGAAATTTGGTATGAGTAAACTAGACTTGATGAATAAGATGCTCAAAAAATTTCATCAAAAAATTTCACCGGGAACCGCCCCAAATCGCGATGGCCGGACAGAGCCTCTTATATAAGATAAAGAAAAAATTGACTTAAATTGACCTTTTTATGAAAGTTCGAGAACCTATTTGACAGTTTTCCCTTTTCCTTAATATTATTATTATTATAGACAAAAAAAATGACTTAAATAACTACAAGTATCGTTAAAAGAAAAGTCACTACAATGTAAATTTAAACAATTCTAAAATTGGGTGGATGGATTGAATATGCTGAAATTAATGAGTTTCTGGTTGAAGCGGATGAATTAGCAGAATCTGTTGTATTATCTAAAAATTATATATAAAATAAAGAAAAAATTCTATGAGAATACCTAAAATGATGTTCTTCAACAATTTCCGTCAATTCAATCGAAAAAATAATTTCAACCTTTTTATTTTGATTATTACACAAGTCAGTGCGCGAAACCAAATGTTACAAATCTATGTAAGAAAATTGGTCAGTAACCTGAAATTTAGGCCTAATAAACAAATTAGATTTGGACTAAAAGCTGGACTAAAAGCTTTATATTAGAACATTAGACTAAAAGTTGGACACCAAAGAAGTGCTTGATAAAAAGAGGTTCATATTACTAAACAACTTTTTAAGTAAAGCACGTGTATGTTTATGGTTGTAACTTTCTGGTGAACTTGTCTATTTAAGATGAAAAATAGGTGCGCACAACATTACAACAAGTCTAAGGGTATGTTTGCCAAAAATTCAAAAAAAAAAATGATTTTCAGCTTTTGGTTCAAAAAAGTTGAAAAGAGTGTTTTCAAGTGACAACTTCTAATGAAATCAAACACTTAAAAGTTAAAAGCTAGAATTTGCTTTTTACTTTTTCCATTAAACAAACAACACATATTTTACCAAGGACTACCAACTTTTACTATTAAACATGTTTCCCAAAATCTTTTTAAAAAATGATTTTTTTAAGCGAAAGCAATTGCAAACACTCCCAAAAAGTGTGCCAAGTCGATCCGTATTTTTACGTCAATAGATTTTTTAATTAACATGCAGATTACCTAGAATAGAAAACCATAACCATCTCCCATTATATGTAGTACTTCGTCCATAAAATTTTGTCAAGTTTGACTGCTATGAGTATTAATAAAGTAAAAACTATGTGGTTAAGATAAAAGGAAGAATTAACTGAAACTACAACTTTTTTACTTTAAAGGGAAAAAGACAAAGTTACTGGGACATTCAAAAAAAGAAAAGTTTACAAAGTTTTAATGGACGAAAAAAGTATTATCTATCCATGAGTATTATTGATCTCATTTCATAAAACATTTGATTTTGAGAGGGTATATAGTTTCCTCAAATTTTTGAAGTTTTTATGCTTAATTGATGATTCCTTACCACTCATGGTAGCAATTGGATTTCTTTTCTTTCATTCATAAATTTCTTAGATCCTTTTGTTCTTAGGAGGAATAAGAATAAAAAGGTCATATTTTACTGGATTGAACAACATATTAGGTGTACACAATGAGTAATTTTATTACAATAATAGTCAATTTTTATATTACTAATATAGTCTTCTTAGAACGAGAGAAAACACAGTTAATTAAGAATATGTAAGGTTGTGCCTCTTTAGGACAACTCTCAAACCATTTTATCACTTGTAACATTATATCTTAAATAATATATCGAACAACCCTTTTCTTCTCATAGAGAAGAATCTAATTACCTAGTTTCCCCCACCAGATGAGTGCATTTTGAAAAGAGTTCATTTCTGAAAACTTAGAAAAGTACTTCTCACTTGTTTAACTACTCTTTCACTTCTCTTTATCTTGTCGGTGCTTAAGATTTTTGGACCAACCCCATTACGATTCAAAAGTTCCTATATTTTAATTTACGCTTTTAAGACTATCAAAATGAATTTTAAGCTTCTTGAAAAACGTACTTTAAACAGAACAGCCCACTAGTTAAGTATTTTCTTTGGTTTATCTTATTTTAAGCGTGTTGTTTCCAAACTTTATGTACATCAGATTGTTGTAAATTAAACTTAGTTATTTAGAACTTATAAGCCTCTAAAATAATCTTTTCCTTCGTGCCAAAAGACCCAAAAGTTTGATCGAAATAGCCCCTTAAAACCAGCCCTTTTTCTTTTGAGTTTGCTGATTTTCTTTATGACATGACTCTCCTCTTACATAGTAGGATTCTCCTGATTTTCTAGAACTCTGGTATCCTTCTTTCCAACACTCTTCACAACAATTAATCACAATTTTGAGGTCATGCATGCAACCCATGCCCAAATAAAATCAACGTTCACATGTGCACGTGTGTGTCCTGTGCGCAACATTGTGTGCACCTTCTGGTAGCTCCCAGTGTGTGGTGCACATAAATAACTTTTATCATGCACGCTTTAGGTGCAATATCTTTTTTTTTGCATTTATAACTTGGCTATGCTTCCCGGATGAAAGTTGTAGATAGTGAAATCGTGAAATACTATATGACAAAAATATTTAGAGGTGTCATCATGAAATATCATCGACAAACATCTAACTTCATCAACTTGTTTGAACTTGATTCTCTCAAATTCTGGTCACGCTATCTTCACAATATTTGTATATCAATGATACATTTGTCATATGAAGCTCGACTGGTTTCATTTAGATTTGTCTACAACACAATAGTATCAAGTGATTGGAAGAATGTCATCTAATTCAAGGTTGTCAGTTAGGCGGTGGGCTAAATAGTTGTTTTCATGTTCTAACTATCCTTCCTCTCCACAGTCCATCTTGGTTTTTTTTCCCTCAAAACCTAATAAAACTCCTTCCCAAAACACAAATACCCGCATAAAACATGATAAATCAAATCTTAGCAAAATAATGTAAGAAAGTATGCTAACAATGTGTAAAAATTACTTCCCACAAGAAATTAGGCTAGCATTGCAAAAAAAAATAAGTGTGTTGAAATATGAACTTATCAGTTTATAATCAAGTTTTTGAAGTGGAATGACCGAAATGGATTTTAGGATGAAAGAATAGAGTTAGAGCACCATATATGTGATGAACGACTATTTGGACAATCGACCAATTCATAACCTTGAATCGAGATCATGTTCTATCCATAATTTGAATATTTCCTGTCATCATGCTCTAAATGAAATCGTTAAAGTTTCTAATAAATCATTACTCAATAGTATACAAATATTATGGACTCAAAACAGCCAGAATAAGAAAGGAGAAATGTCTAACCAGCCGATGAAGTCATATATTTGCTGGTGAGGTTTTAGAATGCACTCAAAGCCACTTCATATTTTTAACATATCATTTGATTGGATGATTCAAATCAAGTGATTCAAGTTCTCATATATAGAAGACTTAATAGTATATAACTTTGATAAAGACATCATATCCAAATTCAACATAAAAGAGGGTATTGCATTATAGACGAGGGATAGACAACTTCACATACCATGTGTTTAGCCGTGTATAACGCCAAAGACGTCTACACATGCATGACCATGGGTCGGGGTGGGGGGGGGGGGGGGCTAGTGCAAACTTCAGACCCCCCCCCCCCCCTCTATGACTTAACTAATTGGAGGACTCCCCTCACCCCTTGACCCGCACACTCACTAAATATTAGTCCATGAATCGCCCCGCCCGCCGTAACCTAATTAGCTAGTATGCATTACCTATTCACGTGAAGTCGTTATAACTCAAATTTACATAAATTTTATCTCCATATAATTATAAAAAAAAGGTATAATAAGCCAAATTTACAATACAATGTTGATGGAGTATATGGCCCAGGGACCCCCGGCCCATAGACTCGTGCTTCTCCTACACAGGCCCATCAAGCCCAAACACAGCGGCCCAAGGCTTAAGAAGCCCGCAGTGCACATATGGGTGCCTTCGGCCCTATGGCCGAGGGCTCCAAATCTCACAGGACACCCAGATTTGAGCATACAAAGATACTGGGAGAAAATGGCAGAAATCAGGAGCTTTCGGCTCATAGTTTCCCTCGGCATATGGATAGCCTTCGGCTACACAGAGCATTCGGCCACAAGGGAGCCTTCGGCTACAACGCGGTCATCGAAGATTCCCTTTTGGGACAGACAACCACCGCATTTAATGCGGCGTCGCATCCACCCACCGCATTTAATGCGGTGCACATGCGAATGCCGGTGCCACCCCGATTGAGGTGACTCCTCGGCCATTAGATTGTTGACATGTGTACTCTCATCGCATTTATGGCTGCTATAAATAGCAGCCCTTATTCTCCTTGTAAAACACGCTGGGGTCATTTAATACATCTGACTCTCTCTCTTACTTGTTTGCTCTGACTTCTCTCTAGGTTATTCCCCGAATAACCCCTCGGATAAGCTATGTCACGCCCCAGACCGCGTCTGTGCCACGTGGACAACCGTCGTACAACCCAATAAGAATAACTGCAGTTCATCCTTACCGAATTATACAAGACGTCTGAAAGATACATATGCCAAAACCGATTAGTAAACATACATAACAACATCAACATACAATCAAACACATAGCGGAATATAAATGTTTAGTAAGAACTCACACAAGGGTAAAACAAGAGCTCGCAGGCTCCATTAATTTATAAGTGAAAATAGTTCCATGAGCATTATTTAATTATTTAAAAATGGAACGAGAGGAAGCGCGAACCACGTCTTCTCTCCATTGATCTCCCGAGCAACGGGTGCAGGAAGTAAACTCTAGCTTCAACCTGAAAGGGTGGTTCCCCCGAGGGATCAGTACTACAAAAAAGTACTGGTGAGGGCAAACTGTATGTAATGTAACTAACGTTTCTCACGTGAGACCCTCAAAATAGGGTGATAGTATAATTATGGGCATAACTCAGCTACCCCTTTTCAAAACAAAATGTATACATATATACATATGAGTAAAATATCTGGCCCGTGGGCCCATTTGTCCTTCAAATCATTTAGGCGTGACAGCCTCATTAAATTCACCCTTCCCGTATCTCACCCTCGAGTGGAGTCACCCGTAGGCTAACTCACCCGATATCAAAATATAATTACTGTGGGGCCATTCAGACTCCCATATCACGGACGTGGTTTAAATCAATTCCTAGACCAAGGAAAATATCCTATCGGAAACTCGTTCCCGATCAAGCACGTTTAATCATTTAACATCATTACCTTGATGTTCACCTACCGCGAGGACTATACGTCCTTGCTATCATAGTTTTTATTTCCGGGATAACCCCGCCTTGAGGAGTACGCATACACCCTCATCTTATGTGTAATTTACTGGAGTTTAACACACCTTAAGGACTACACGGACCCTTGTTACCTATGTGTAATTTGATGGAGGTTAAACACACCTCAAGGAGTACACTTGCCCTTGTTCCCTATATGCACTTTGATGGAGTTTAACACACCTCAAGGACTGCATTTGCCCTTGTTACCTATATGCAATTTGATGGAGGTTAAACACACCTCAAGGACTGCATTTGCCCTTGTTACCTATATGCAATTTGATGGAGGTTAAACACACCTCAAGGACTGCATTTGCCCTTATTACCTATATGCACTTTGATGGAGGTTAACTCACCTCAAGGACTGCATTTGCCCTTGTTACCTATGTGTAATTTACTGGAGGTTAACACACCTCAAGGATTACACGGGCCGTTGTTAACGTTTGAGTGTAGAGGACTCCTCCTGGTCCTACAGAGTATTACTTAACCTTACTTGGTCCCGGGTATTCACCCGCCATGTATAATCTACCACGTACCTCGCCCAGTCGTGGTCTATAATTTATTCACTAACGACTAGTCCAAGTCTTAGCGTTTAATCCATATTAAAAGCCTTAGCATTTTAAACATCATATTTCATGCAATTCCATGCAAAATATTCATATATAGGATGGCTAGAATTAATCCCACGTCGAACCGGGCTCCAATTCGCGTTTTCGGCGAAAACGAAAATTGGAGGCAGCAGCTTACCCGGCCCCGGGTATGCCCTATACCCGGCGCCGGGTATGTTCGGAGTTTTGGGTCAACGGCCCGTTGACCTCCGAGTTGACCCCCGAAACGTGCTCCGTTTAGCCCGAAATTTTTACACAATATGTATTATGTCTAATACAATCAATAAATGTTATTTTGGCCATTCGAACATATCTCATATTTTATATATATATTTCCAATCATTTTCATGTATAATACTTTAGTTTATTTCTCATAAACTAGTTTGCTTTCATAACTTGCATGGTTAAGCACCTTTAATTCTTCACAAGGATACCACCTTGCATTTCCTTTAATCACCTCATGAGATGAGCCATTCGTGATTCATCATTCAATTAGAATATTATAGTCTCACAACTATTAATAAGTATTTCATACTTATTAATTATTTATACTTTTTATTCTAGTTTATCCCTCACAACTAGATCATTTTAGTAACATGCACTCTTAAGCATTTCTAAAATAGTTACAAGAATATTACTTGAGTTATTTTGGTCATTTCTCAAATGAGCCAACAAAATCATTTATATTAATTAATCATACCTTGTATTTTTTTATACCTTAGTTTATTTCTCATAAACTAAATTCACTTTAATGGCTTGCATGATTAATTACTTGAATCCTTCAAGAATACCATCTTGAATTTCCTTGGTTAATTTCCAAATTAATCATTCATGATTATCCTTCATCAAAAGTATTAATGATTCAATTACTCATTAATCATGCCATTTTCGCATAACTTATCATCAATATAGTTAATCACATGTTTAAACACTTTTAAACATTTCTTTACATATTCATACACTAGATTACTCTAGTTGTCTCATACATAGTTCATGTATGCATTGTTATACATTTGACCATAACATATTCATGGTTAATTCACAAATAAATCTTTTATTCATTAACCATATAATATTTTCATATTTCATATTCACCATGACTAATCATGCATTTTAATCCATTTAATCATTTCTCAAATAATGACTATGATTTTATTTAGGTAATCCCACGTTTGAATCAAGAGTTACAAGACACGTAGTCGTCCACTCACCTTGAAATGACGCTAGCAAGCTTTTATCCTCTTTGTTTGAACTCCGGTGACTTTTGGAATTTTCCGGCGAAACTCCGGCGGCTCTGGCGACTTTCCGGCCACTCGTAGATTCCTCGAAAAGTCTAGAATACCTTGGTAAAATTCCTAACAAGTTTTCACAACCAAAAGTGGTATAAATATCAAAACCTTCCGAGAAGGTGTTTTCCGGTGAACCGGTCTTACTCCGGTCATAACTCCGTTTATGGTTAAACTTAACCTTCCAAACCCTCATTCTACACCTCTAAAAGTGTAGAATAAGATTAAGAGTCTATCATATGATTTATAAAATCATATGAGATTATTACCTTAATATCAAGGTTATTCTCTTCTTTTCCCACTCTTTCTTCTTATTTGGAGCTTCCTTGGTTTGAGCATGCTTCAACAATGGAGGATGATGATTTGCAGAGGTTTCCTCTCTTCCTTGAATATGGTGGTCGAAATAATGGGGTAGAGAGGAGTGAGGAGACTTCCTTTGTCTCCTTTGCCAATCAATGTGAGGGGAGGTCCACCAAATGTCACTCTCTCACCCAACCTATCAATTTGAGACCAAATGCATCCCTCTCTTCCATGCTATGCAGATTCTACGGCTCATTTGGACGCACAAAAACGTGGGATGGCCCCCACTCATGTGGGAGGTCATCCCTTTATGTCCCCGAATGCACATTCGACTCCGAAAGTTGTATTTTCCGGACTGTTTTAAGTAAATTTTATTTTATCGGGTCAAATAAAATATATATCATTATTCCAATAAATATTGGCCTCTATAATGAATATATATTACCCAACTTTAATTTAGTGGTCCCCGGGATTCATCCCGGGCCGTTATCTGTTTAATTACCTATACCGGTAATGGGACCTCGTTTGATCGAAGGACCAACTTTATGGCTCAACCTTAATTTACACCATCATATAAATATTATCTAGACCAAGATGAATATAATATGTGGTCCATAAATCTCGGATGGTCCCCCGCCCATGTGTGGGCCCAATGTGCATTTTACTGTTCAAGTAACAGTAAAAATGAGAACACGTTGCTTCAAAAATTCGTTCATCATTTCCAATGACTAAATATGTGTTTTCATATTTTGTGACACTTAATAAAATGTTACACTTATTTTTAAGTGGTCACAACTGTATAAGCGGATAAAATCTTATCTGTTTATTCTTATACGAAAATATCTCCAAGGTAGGGTCATCCAAAAGTACCCTCCTTAATATACCAAATTAATCAATATTAATCATCCCATTATGTTTGGGTTCTTAAAATATTTATATTTCTTCTATTATTAGTTCGTAGTCTTCCGAATTATTAACATTCTGATAATTAAGGGCTCACGACTATCGAATAATGGTCTCGACCCACTTGGCCGTCAAGTTGTCGTTTTCTATATCACTAGGGTCCACGACCCATTCCTACTATCATAATAGTATCGTTTTGGAAAACAATAATATTTTATAAACTTGAAATACCACGAGTGATCCCACGTCTAAATTAATAACCCTTTATCAATTTAGGACAAAATTTTACTTTCTCATTTATCAAGACTACTCTTAGTCTTGATTTACCTTCTTTAACCAAGTAATTGATGAAAAAAAAAATTCTCACAGAAAAATTAAGGTCCGGTGTTACAAGCTACCCCCGGGTACACTATCCATCAAATATAAAGTATCAAAAATTGAGAAAAAAGGACCTAGACGTGAATAGTTAATCTATTTATATTAATAAATGAATACATGTAATTTTAAAGATGAAAAAACATCGAAACTTAATTGTTCATCTGATCAAAATATTAATATTAATATATTACAAGACAATGGGTTTTACATTTTATTATACACTCACTCATACATATATCTTTTTTTTTTCTTTTTTTTTTTGTTTTTTTTTTCCTTTTTTTTTATTTTTTTTTTTATTTTTTTCACTCACACACACACACATATATATGGACATTTGCAATTTTAGTCCCTTAACATTTGGCTATGCCCGTTATTAATGATTTAACTTTACTCACTTGCAGATTTAATCTTATAACAAATCGATCTATTAAATTTCCATCACAAAGTACACTTTCTGGCAAAACATTTAATGCCAGTAAGGTATTTTTCAGTATATTGTTTTACCAAAAAGTGTACTTTCTAGTGAAAAGTCTTTATATTGCAAAGGTTTATTAGTTACAGAACCCAAATATGCAAGCGAATAAAATTATAGGACCAATAACTAACATGGCTGAAAGTTAAGGAACTAAATTGCAAAGTCTAAAAGTTTTGAAAATGGGGTGCAACGTCCAATATCACCCAAAAACGGGGTGCAAAGTCAAAATATCCATAATTTAAAATGGGCCTAATTTAAAAAAATGCAAAACCCTATTCTATCTAAATTAACATGCAAAATAATAATATTTAAAGACTTTTATAATAAAGAAAATACTTGAATTCGTTAAATTAAATTAAACTTAGTCGAATCACATTTTCAAAATTACAAAATGAACAAATTATAACACTAATACTCAATCGATAACAATCAACAATTAAGTGATTAACAATTGGCATCTAAGAAATAAACTAATTATTTATCAACTATTCATAATCATTGCTAAACATGTAACAACTAGGAATTAAATCATGTTATCAATTATTAAACTGAACTCATAATCATATCTTTGTACTCAAATAAAAATTAATAAAAAATAATGTTAAAAACTTAATTCTGTAAGACAATGGCCGAAGCTTAATGACTTAAGGTTGGAACTTGCGGATCCGGAGCCTCTGCCTTGCTTTAGAGCAAGGTAGAGTGTCTTACTTCGGGACAGTCGTCCGATCGGTAATTCAACGGCCGTAGATCTTGGAATCCACATTTTCACTGATCTCGAGGCCGTTCTCGCCGCTGCCCGACTGTTTGATGCGCAAGGCACCCTCCTAGTCGGGCAGAGGATCCCAATCCGGAACTTGGAAGGTGTACCTGATAACTGGACTACTGGAGTCATAAATCCTTGGAAGGCTGCGTCGTTGGCACACTGCGTGAGTTTACAGGAATTACAGTCTTAGGCTGCTTCCAACCCACTAGGTGAATTGCCAAATGTGATCTTTTCAACCCCAAATTTACTACAATCCATGTACTCTGAGGTGCTAAAGTGATTATATCAACTTCTCTCGTGGGAATTCCCAGCCTTATTCACGGAGAGAGAGCAATGTAACTATGTAAGCAAGGACCTACTATGAGCCAAAAATGTGGGGCGAAATATATTAAAATACCCAAATTTCTTTAATGTTTTTTAACTTTTTTATTTGTAAACTAATTTAAAAAATAAATATTAAAATTCATTACTTTTTATGATCTTTTAATTAGGACGGTTGGACTAAATTCATTACTATGAGCCAACTTTTTTATTTGTAAATTAATTACTCATGATATTTTTTATTTGGGTCTTTGTACTGGTTGGACTGTACAAAATTAATAATTTTGGGCTGCAAATTAGCCTAGTCAAACATACTGTAAAAAAATAATTTTGGGCCTAAAAATTACATTTTCTCTGTTGCCCTCAAGGCCGCCCCTGTTCATGGTTCGATTTCAGGTTCCATTTTCTAGATATTAATGTTTAGTATTTTTTAATAAGTGTTTTATAGAAATATTACTAAAATAAAATCTATTTACACAAACATGATTAAAAGTTACTATAATGAAGTATCATGATAACTTAAGTTTAAAAATTGAACATAAATTACTATGATCATTACTACTCTAATCACTAGTCACATTTTATAAATAAACTTTTTTTTATTCATAAATATGTAATTATTTCGTTAAATAAATTAATAAGAGTTCCCAAAACAATATTACAAGAAAAACATCTCATTGTTAAAACTAAGCACAAAAATAAAATAGTAAATAGCAAAGTAATAACTCGTATAAATTAGATTGTAAAATCTTACAATCCATTATTCTAATATAATGTATTTATTAACAAATTATAGATACTTATTACTAATAATTTCAATGAAAAATATCTTAACAAGTATCGTACTATGTAATAAATAGTGACTAGTAACTCTTGTACGGAGTAATTGTTATTTCTATTATTAGTACAACTAATACTGTTATTCTAATTATATGCATTATTAATATTATTAAAAATACTATTATTGAAAAATTAATAAAAAAGAGGTTCTCAAATTGGAACAGCGGTTCCGTTCCAATTTTGGAGAAACGGAACGGAACTAGTAAACCTAGTACTATGTGGTTTCAATTCAAAAAAATACTATTATTGAAAAATTAATAAAAAAAAAGAGGTTCAACTAATACTGTTATTATAATTATATGCATTATTAATATTATTAATAATACTATTATTGAAAAGTTAATAAAAAAGAGGTTCTCAAATTGGAACCGTGGTTCCGTTCCAATTTTGGAGAAACGGAACGGAACTAGTAAACCTAGTACTATTCCGATTTAACTAAAGAATTGTGCTTGGTGTGCCTCATTTTGAGGTACCTCATTTTTACCATACACTTTTTGTGGTCCATAAATGAGTTGGTCCAATTGAATAAATTGCTTCATTTGAGCCACACAATAAAAGTGAGTAAAAATGGGATACCCAAAATGAGTCAAGCGTAAATGCGTAATACATCTGTATTTAAATGTTCACTACATTTACTTTTGGCATAATATTTTAGGATAGAATAGTATGTATAATGAATAGTGTAGAAAAAGTAAGAGAGTGTGTGTAAAAGTATGAAAGAGGAGATAAAAAATAGATAAAGTAAAAGTAGTTAAGTATTTTATAAAAAATAAACTTACCAAAAATAGAAGTGTAGGAAACTATTAAATAATCCTAAAAATGAAAGCGCGGAGAAATATTAAATACGGAGGAGTATTTCTTAATTGAAAATCATGAATATGTCTCTATAAATGTGTGTAAGCGTGTATAAATAAGAGTCTGTTTAGTAGCATGAAAATCGGCTGTTTTGGCTGATACTGCTGAAATTTATGAAATTCTGGCTGAAGTGGTTGCATTGGTTGATTCTGCTGTTTTAAGAAAAATTATTTTTAAAATATATTTTGTTAATAAAATAATAAAAAAATTATATGTAAAAATAACTAAAATAGTCATCTACAGTAATTTCAGCCAATACAGCCAGAAAAGTAAACTCCAACCTTACTTTTTATGCTTATTACACAATTCAGCACCGAAAGCAAAAGTTACATGTTTGATGAAAAAATTAGCTGATAAAACTGATAAGCTGAAAAACAGTGTTGGCAAACGTACTCTAAATCAAATTTTTCAATAGGAAAATGAATCTGAAACATCAAAATTCGCGCAAAAAAAGAATGACACTTCATCCCTGAGGGCCCCCCAACACCGATCAGACGGCACGATGAGAGGATGTAAATTGGACTATAATCACAATCAGACAGATAGAGGGTGAGGCTCTGTCCCCGATACTTGCAGAGACCCTAACATTTTTCATCATAATAACCTCTCATCGCAGTTATCGGGATTCGAACCCGGAACCAAACCTTATGGCACTCTCTTGCTACCTGTTGGGCTACCCTAAAATTCTCGCGGATTTGTCGAATGTGAGCATGTGACTGTGTTGAGGCATGGGTCGTCGACACGGGGCTCGAGAAAGAATTGAGACGTAAAAAGTGTACAGAGGGCACAGGGAAGTGAAGAGAGTATGAGACAGGGCAGCCTGATTTTACGGAAGCCGGACGTGACAATCCAATCCGCCGTACCTTCTCACCATTATTTCCATTTCGTTCTCTTATTCAACTCGCGGGCCCCTTCCCTCTGTTTCCACCGATTATTTTTATAGCCCTTATTTTAATTTTTGATATAGAGTTTAAAATTGACTAACATTGGTTGAATCCTAGGCTTTGAATTTGATTCGGTTTCAAAATTACTACTTTTTATATACGGATTAATAAATTCAGGGAGTGTTTGCAATTGCTTCAACTTTAAAAAATGATTTTTTAAAGTGATTTTGGGAAAAGTGATTAATAATAAAAGTTGGTAGTGTTTGAGAGAAAAATGATTCTGAAAAAGTAAAAGTTGGTAATGTTTGGTAAAATAAGTACTTTTTGTGTAATAGAAAAAGTGAAAAGCAGTTTAAAGCACCCTTCCACCTGCTTCCAGCTTTTAACTTTTAGGTGATTAATTTAAGCAGAAGCTATCATTTGAAAACACTCTTTTTAGCTTTTTTTAAGCTAAAAGCTGAAAAGCACTTTTTTTAAGCAACTGCAAACACTGCATCAGACTACAAGATCACATCTCGAACTAACTTAAAAAGTTGAATTCACCCCAATTGGGGTGGTTCCGAGATTTTTTGATGAATTTTTTTAAGCATCTTCTTCATTAAATCTTGTTTACACATACCAAATTTTAGATAAAAATTTAACCGGAAAGACAGTCAAATGAATTTAAACACATGTTAAGAGCTTATTAACGGTTTTAATGTTAATTTTGATCTAAGATACTCATGTACCTACACTATTTGATGGATGCTTTCTTGATTCAAGTCAACTTGAGATGGCTAAAACGACATTATTCTAATCTCTAATGACAAATTGGTGGCTTGACTCTTCTATTATGGTTGGGTTATTAAGAAGTAGAGAAGGAAAAACAATGGTATATCAATCAAATTCCTGTTTCGATGAGGCACACCAACACCGGGGACATATGGAAGAAGACATGATAAGAAGCAAAGTCAAATAATATCATAGCTAAATGTAGTAAACTACCATAGCATATTAAATTGTATATTTGTTATTTGTACCTTTTTATATTTTTGTTGCTTTTGTTGTATCGCATGTATTGCTTGTTGTTGCATTTTGTTGCATCATGTTGCGTTTTGTTGCACCATGTTACTTTTTGTTGCACTGTCTTGATTATTATTGTTTATTGTTAATTAAGATTTTTTAAGAATTCATTTGAATGTCTTCCCGATTGAAGTTTTAGCTAAAATTTGGTATGAGTAAACTAGACTTAATGAATAAAATGCTCACAAAAATTCGTTCGAAAAATTCCACCGGGAACCGCCCCAAATGGCGGCGGCCGGACAGTAAGGACTTATTTGATCTTTTTTTATGCAACTTCGAGTACTAATCTAACCCTTACCTCTAAAAAAATATCTTCAAAAAATTGCACCGGAAACCGTCCCTATTGGCTACGGCCGGACAAAGCCTCCTATATAAGTGGTGAATTACACTTTTAAGTTAGTTTGAGGACCTATTTGACCTTTTAGCCATAAATTTAACATATGAAATCGATTTGATTTGGTCCCTACAAGAAAATCATACCCTGTAAATTGTTATGGAAATTAAGATCCCGTATGACAATACTCAAATTAGGTGCAATGCCTGATTCGACTGAAATTTATGAAATTCTGGCTAAACTGGTTGGATGGGTTGATTCTGCTGATGTTTACAAAAAATATCAAAATATATTTTATTAATTGAATAAAGAAAAAGATTATATGAAAAATAGTTAAAAAGATCCTTTACAGTAACATCAGCCAATATAACCAGAAAAATAACTTCAACCTTACTTATTACGGAGTATTACACAATTCAGCGAACGAAATCAAAAATAAGCATGGTTGGGTTTTTCATCCATAGGCGACCGATGCATCTATTAAAAATAAGCATGGTTGGGTTTAATTTTAAAATGTCAATTATCACCATCTTCATTATTATCACTCTCACCTCGTCCCACACCTTACCCCACCCCCACCTGGGGTAGGTGTATGGGGCAGAGTATGGTGGAAGGGATAGGGAAAGGTGGATTGGGAAAGGGTAAGGTAGGGGCAGGAATGAGAGAATTAGTAGGGGTGAGAAAAACAGAACAAAACCCCGAAAAATCCTTGCGCTCAGTCCAAAAAAGTGTTATCGGGCCATTGTTTTTTTTTAGCGGTCCGTTTAAAAACCCGGACTGAACCTGAAATTCTGAGAACCTATTTCAGTCTCTAACAATTATAAACCGGCCAAGACTGGCCAAAACCCGAACCCGAATACTACGTATTTCATTATATTGTATTACATCATATAAACTTGAGTACATATTACGTACTATGTAATATTCCATCCCTCTTTAAAATTTTGTAACTTTCCTTTTTTGATTGTCCCATTACCTTTGCAATTTCTATTATAAGTAAAAAAAATGATGGTTCAAGTTAATTTTGTCTCCTCTGTACAAACCTCAATCAAACGGTTTTCACTTTATTAATCGTCGTACCAGTCAAACTTAACCATGTTTTAAAGAATGAAGGAAGTATATAAAGAAAAGACAAAAGTTGGAAATTGACATATAGTTGCTTTATAACCTTTGAATTGAAGGGTAAATTGGGGTTTCAATACATTTTATGTTGGTTTTTATAGATTTATTGAACAGATGGGTCTGCAATTTCAAACGAGCCTATGGTTTTCATTTATTAGGACATGTTTACTCCACATGGTTACTACATAGGCTTATTAAGACTTGCGTTAATAAGTGACGCGTAAAATAAGCGGTGTTATAAGCTGATGTTTACTTCACAAGATTTAAAACATCGTTTAACATTAAAATGCCCAAAATAACTCTATACATATATAGGCACACGAACATTTACGTACACAAGTATACCTATTCAGTATGTGGGGGCCTATGCCCTACCCCTACTCCCTATCACCTCGCTTTTTAACCCCTACCCTACCCCAATTCCAACCCTACATGGTACCCTACCCACGACCATGCCCCATATACCCCTACATCTAACCCTCACCCTAACCCCTACCCAACCCGTACCTCGTACCCCTATCCCCAACCCCTACGTGGGTTGGGATAAGGGGTTAATAGGTGGGGTAGCGGTACGGGTCACGAGTGGGGGGTAGGGGTTAAGGTATGGGTACGAGGTAGGGGTGGGGGTCAGGGTAAGGGGTAATGTGGGAGGGGGAGAGGTAGGGTACGGGGCCAAGGTAAGGGGTACGAGTATGGGGGCGAGTAGGGATGGGGTTGGGGTGTGGGAGGGGGTAGGACGTACATGTAGGGGAAGGGGGCTGTAGGGTACTAGGACAAGTAGGGGTAGGGCATATCGGAGTAGGGGCAGTGTAGGGGTGAGGCCGGGGTAAGAGTAACGCGTATGGGGTACGGGAAAGGGGTTAGGGGTACGGGGCCGAGTGGCGGGGTTGGAGTGCGGTCTGGATAAGGTAGGGTAGAGTAGGGAGCGCGGTAGGGGGTGGGTGGGTAGAGATAGGGTTAGGGATAAGTGTAGGGAAGGGGTAGGATAGGGTGGGGTAGAAGAAAGGCTAAGGGTAAATTCGGAAACTGAAAAAGCTTAATTAAGGTTGCTTCTTGCAGCTTGAACTGCATTTAGCCGCTGTTAACGAGTGAGTAGCGGTGGTGCTGCGATTCAGGCGAGCTGCTTTTGTGACTGGCTCGAAGGAAAGGCAGCGTTCTGACTCAGGCGAGCAGCTCCATGGATCCGAACAAGTATCGCGGCTTGGTACCTTCTCCGTGGGGTCGGTGCTGCCCGGAGCTGAAGCGGGGGATTGGTGGGCCTAGTGGCGTGGCGACGGAGGTGGAGCAGCTAGCGACGACCAGCAACGCCAAAGCGCAGTAGGACGAGCGGATAAGACAGTTTCGGCAGATTGGAAAAATCCTGATCTGAAATTCAATTTTTTTTTCTAGAACAGTTTTGGGTAGATTTTTTTGTGTGTGTTTTGGATGAATTTTTGGGTAATTTGGGGAGGTTTTCTCACTTGATTGTGTTCAACCTCTCAACGAGAGCACCATTGTTGGATAATTGATACCCATAACCTATAACTAAGAGAAATTGAACAAGAATGTAGGAGAAGGAATGATGAAGAAGAAGGAAGGTTGATGAGAGTCAGTTGGCCCGTATAAAAATTGTATCTTGACTCATCAACCAATTTTGACCCGCCAATAAGTTCTGTCCATCAGTGTGGGTCCATGGGAACAAGATTGCAGAACAAGATTACAGAGCTGCCTGCCATCCCCTCATGGGGCATATCTAGCTAATCCAGCTAACGTGACAGGGTTCTGGGGCAGCTTATCTCTCAACATGGCAGAAGTTGCTGGCAGGTTCAGAGAAGCTTGGCCTATACCCATTCCCGCAGTCGGCGTTAGGTCTGGAGGAGAAAACGAGGGTGGCTCTTCAGCCGTGTTCTTATGTTGCCGGAAATGGAAGGGATCTCGTAGTCAACTCAGGGTATTTCATCCATAGGCCACCGAGCTTCTCTACTGACCTTGGCGAGCGAATCTGGGCACACCCAGATGGCGGACGGTGTGACGGGAGTGGAGCTCGTCTTGAGGCGTCTTTGACCAGCGGGTTCTAGTTCTCAGCAGCAATGGCCCACGCGCTCTCCACGTTAGATTGTAATTCAAGAACAGAGCTTCCCAGCGGCCATTAATGGCAGAAGCTCATAAAGCTCGAGGTCGAGCTGCGAGAGGCGAGAGCAGCAAACTCCAGCGGACACGGTGTGGTGAGCGTGCTTCGCAAATGACAACGTCCATGGATGCTCCGGTTGGCCGACGCTGCCGGGGCTCAATTCGCACCAGAGAAGCTCTAGAGCTGGGCTCAGTTCGCGAGGCCGGTTACCTGTGACTTGACCGGGCCTGGAGTAGTGGTCCAGAAACTTCCGAAGTCATTCTTCCTCACCTTGAGCTGGCGGAGAACAACGGCGCACGATGGGAGCTTGCACCTCGATGGCAGTGTAGTTCAGGCAGAATCTTGAAAATCCATATTCTTGTATTTCCAGATTGATTTTTTTATGGATTGTTTGGGAGGGTTTTTGGATCCGATTGTTGGGATTTTCTAGATTGCTTCTTGCAGCTTGAACTGCATTTAGCCGCTGTTAACGAGTGAGTAGCGGTGGTGCTGCGATTCAGGCGAGCTGCTTTTGTGACTGGCTCGAAGGAAAGGCAGCGTTCTGACTCAGGCGAGCAGCTCCATGGATCCGAACAAGTATCGCGGCTTGGTACCTTCTCCGTGGGGTCGGTGCTGCCCGGAGCTGAAGCGGGGGATTGGTGGGCCTAGTGGCGTGGCGACGGAGGTGGAGCAGCTAGCGACGACCAGCAACGCCAAAGCGCAGTAGGACGAGCGGATAAGACAGTTTCGGCAGATTGGAAAAATCCTGATCTGAAATTCAATTTTTTTTTCTAGAACAGTTTTGGGTAGATTTTTTTTTGTGTGTTTTGGATGAATTTTTGGGTAATTTGGGGAGGTTTTCTCACTTGATTGTGTTCAACCTCTCAACGAGAGCACCATTGTTGGATAATTGATACCCATAACCTATAACTAAGAGAAATTGAACAAGAATGTAGGAGAAGGAATGATGAAGAAGAAGGAAATGTGTATAGAATGAATATTTGTTATATGAGTTACAAGCCTCCTATAAGGAGTATATATAGGGAAAATCCGGGTCCGGGCCTCTAATATGTATCTTGACTCATCAACCATCTTTTGCTACAATCAAATTCAATAATGGGCCAATCTCAGCAACATATCAAATTTCAGCCCAATTTCTTGATCAGCCCACACAGTCTAATATTTCAGCCCATCAAAAGATAAGTACTCTTTAATTTTCATATTATTTATTTTTATTTAAATTAATTTTTTGTCGGGCGAGCATTACACTATCACACACTTATGATCAAATACCTAGTAGAGTGTGGCTTGAGACCCATCACTAGGATTTAAAGCCCTGACTCCTCAGGCACAAAGCCCTGTCTCCTCAGGCACAAAGTCCCGACCAAGTCGGGCATGAAGACAAAACCCTGACCAAGTCGGGTACGAAGACCGGTCTTAGTCATTCCTCGAGTGGCGACCGTTGCTTACGAATGGCTCACACATCCATTCTACTAAGTATTTTATCATTACATTAACAATTCACATCTCCACTTGTTTCAAGTGACGAACTCCCGATCGGGAACATAAATCCCAAGAATTTTTTTTTATATGTATGATAAATGTGTAGGTACGAAGATGACTTTACTCATTTTCACCTCGTCTCCACTCGCCTCAAAGAGTGGGGACTGGGGGACTGAGGGGTCAGAGTTTCTAGATGAGCAGAAAATATCACGCAAGAGCAGGAACGAGAGCTGAGTCAGTTGAAGAGGAGCTGAGCTAGATTGATTATGCCGGAGGGGATTTACCTTCCTTGTTTCATGTTGGGGGCGCTAGGTGTACTCTTTTTCCCTTTATTAGGATTTTTTCCCACTGGGTTTTTCCTAGTAAAGGTTTTTAACGAGGCACCTCCCCATAATGGACAAGGGTGGTGGTACCCCGGCCGAAGAGGAAGAACGTTGCAGATACAGTTTGGACTACTCCCTTTCGCCTCGAGTACTCTCGACTCAGGGAGTGAGGGACTCCTGATGGATTATATGGACTCCGACCCCCCGGTATGCCGACTACTAGGCCTGGACAGCGGCCCACACACGTTTAGCGGATATCATTAATATTATTGTACATCATTATTATTATTATTCAGATGTTCTAGATTAGCTTTTTATACTATCAGTCCATTTATGTAACTGGGTCTGTCAGGCCCATATTAGAGGCCCGGACCCGGATTTTCCCTATATATACTCCTTATAGGAGGCTTGTAACTCATATAACAAATATTCATTCTATACACATTTTCTTCTTCATCATCATTCCTTCTCCTACATTCTTGTTCAATTTCTCTTAGTTATAGGTTATGGGTATCAATTATCCAACAAGCGGTATTCAGCTTCAACAGAAGAGCAAGCTACTGTGGTTTGTTTCTTGGTTTTCCAGGAGACAGGTGAATGTCTCAAAAACGCCAACCAACCAGAGAGAGACTTGCGAGTGAGGGGACATGTAGCCCAATCGAAATCACACCAACCTGTAAGAGCAAGATCGTCATATGCGCAAAGTAATATTCCTTGACTAGGGGAACCTTAAAAATTTCAAACAACACGGAGAGCAGCCTGCCAATGTTCAAGGTGTGGAGCCTGCAAGAATTGAGACAACATATGAACTGCATAAGCAAGATCAGGACGAGTGACCGCCGGATATATAAGACACCCCATTAACTTACGGTAGGTGTCTTAATATCCCTAACAAATTAATCTACATTATTATGGAGTGTAATGATGAATAAGGTGCACCCGAGAAGCTTGCATACTCTATTCGCTCAAATCAAATGCTCTCTCAACATCGAGCGAGTACCTTATTACGTGAGTATATGCATAGATGATAAGCCACAATCTTCGTGAGGGACTATGAAAGATGAGGGATGGAAAGAGGATATATGCCCCTTGCATATACTTGTATAGCACATGCATTCTGCCCCTTCACGTAACCTCTTTTAGAATTCAACTGTGATATACAAAATCAGGCATTGGTTAAATGGTACGAATAGTATGGTATAATGAAAAAACACTTGTTTCCTTTAATCACTATTGACAATGAGTAGACCAAAGTTATGGTTTACAATGAGACACTTAGTCATCACCAAAACACCAATATAATGTCAATTAAGGCCTTTTCAATAGTATGGTGGCCTATATCTAGAAATACCAGATACATATGCATAAATCCTTCATGCATGAAAATTCTTACAAAGAGGTCTATACTCTATATTAGATTATTATCCTAGGACTATGCAATGTCCTTAACATTCATATAATCGGACACTAGAGATGGCAATTGTGACTGAACCGATGGATACCCGCACTGAACCGCCCGGTAAAAACGAGGAAAACCGCATTGACTGGGTAATGGGTGCGAGGCGGGGGAATACCCGTTTTGTTTTTACGGGTAATGGGACGGTTACGGATTTATACATGCCCGCCCCGTACCCGCCCTGTTTATTTTTAGTTATATTTTTATTACATTTTATCTATTATTTGTCCCACAACTATTAAAAGATGAGACTTTTCTCTTTCCATTATGTATATTTAGATTATAGATGTACTAATTATAATGTATGAATGAAAGTTAATAGATTTTAGAGATTAATTACTTTTTAGAATAAGTATTTTAGGTCAAATTAATTTAAGTTGCTTCCTTTCTCGTCTTGTAGATATATGAATCTTTAAAGTGACGTCTGAAGTCTAGAGTCATCTATGCCATGTCATTTTCCGTCTTTTTAAATATTACTTGTATATAAAAAATTTAATGATTTTATTTAATAAAGCGGTTACCCGCGGGTACCCGAAATTTATCCGTTACCCGTTGGGGTGGTTATGGTTTGGATAAAAATTACTTATTGGGTAATGGGGCGGGGCAATTATCCAACGGGGCGAGTACGGTTATATGTAAAACCGTCTCCGATCCGCTTCGTTGTCATCCCTATCGGACACCGAAGTTAATCAATTCACAAATTCTCCACATTTCACCACTGTTTCAATTCGGAACAAGAACTACAAGGGAAATCACCAAACTAATCCAGCACAAACTTTTGTATGAAAGCATTTTTTGTTCTAAATGTAAAACTTGGAGAAGACAGAGAGTTGCCGAGTGTTTTGGTGTTTAGCAGATTAGCTCGTGAACTATATCCACCAAATGAGCACTCTCATTTATTAATAGAACTAGTTTTTGTATCGCGCGTTGCGCGAGAATGCAAGTGCCCAATATTATATTTATAATACATGGAACTTTTTATAATTACTTTTTCTATTTGGACAAAATCAAAAGATAAATTGAAATTTGCATTTGACATAGCCGTAAATTCTCCTTCCGTCCCAATTTCCTTGGCCAAACTTGTTTTTTCAAGTCAATGGTACCTAACTTTGACCGATTATATATCTATATAGAAAAAATATTAATAATATAAAAATTATAGGGAAAATGGAAACTAATAATCCAACCTTTTAGCGGTCTTCTTTCAATAATCCCACCTTTTGATTATTCATGAATAATCCAACATTTGCATCTCATCTTCATTCATTGGTCCCTGGTCGGTTAATGACCTACTATTCCAAGTTATTTTCTTATCTTTCCAAAATATTATCTTTGTGAAAGATGAGATTTATAGTATAATGATTTGCAAAGATAAGAAAATAGCTTGGAATAGCAGGTCATCAACCGGTCAGGGACCAGTGAATGAAGATGAGGTGCAAAGGTTGAATTATTCATGAATAATCAAAAGGTGGGATTATTGAAAGAAGACCGCTAAAAGGTTGGATTATTAGTTTCCATTTTCCCAAAATTATATGAAAATGTTCTTTGTTGAAAATACTATTATAAAAGTATAAAATTGTTATTTCTTTCATAAATATATTAGTTAAAATAATTGGTCAAAGTGTACCACCTTTGACCGTAAAAGTCAAGATTGGCTAACTAAATTGGGACGGAGGGAGTACAATTTTTGGGTATATGAAGTCTCTCACATTAGGAGGGAGTACATTCTAAAGCCATCAATATGTGACATTGTTAAGCATTGTCTTCCTTTGAAACACTCCCATGTGGCTTGGTGCGTGCCTTGGTCTGCACAACAATGATATAGACAACTTTAGTAATGAGATTCCCATATGTAATAGAATACACAATATTGTAGAGTTTACACAACTTTAGTACCTGGGTGAATTATTTTGAAGATTCGAACCGATCTGTTAGTACGTTCTGGATGATCTTTGAACAGATTTGAAACACCATATAAGAAAGTCGTACCTGACACACGAAATGAATCACAATAAGTGATTACAGTAAGTAGCCACGATAAAACAGAATGTTTGCTTGCTTGTGACTGTACAGATCTTATTCATGGTCTTCATTACAATTGGTATAATCCCTATAGATCAATGTTGTCATTAATAAAAACTTTGCACTTAAAATAGTAACTAAAACCTTCAAAAAACCATAGATGAACCACACATAGTAAGAAATGTAATATTTTTTGCCAACCCATTTAGTGTTTACATATAGGGCTGGACTCGGGCCGGGCGGCCCGAACCGGAACCGGTCCGGCCCGGCCCGGTTACTGTGTGAACCGGCTCGGCCCGGTGGCCCGGTCCACCGGCGGTTCGGGTCGAACCAGCCCGGTGGATGCCGGTTCCGGGACCGGGCCCTCCATTTGTTGAACCGGCCCGGCCGGTTCGGGCTCGGTTCGGGCCGGAATAATTTTTTTTTTTAATTTTTTTTTTGAAATTTTTTTAATTTTTGGGTTGGATTAGGTATTTTGGGCCATTTGAGGTGGTTTGGGGTTGAGGGGGGAGGGGTAGGGGGTTAAATAAGAGAAGCCAAAAAAAAAAAAAAAAAAAAATGGGGCGGGTGAACCGGCCCGGAACCGGTCACCGCCGGTTCGGGCCCGGGCCCTCCTTTTGGTGAACCGAGGCCCGGCCGGTTCAAGGCCCGAACCGGGCCCGGCCCGAACCGGGCCCGGCCCGAACCGGGCCCGGCCCTATTTACATACATGGAGGAAAGCGGGAAAAAAAACAATTCTTAGAAGAAAATACATAGACACTTCGTCTTGCCCTTTCCCTCCCCTATTTGAGTTATAGTTTATTTTTTCAAATTACATAATATGAATATATGATAGCCATTTGTATGATCACATCTAGATTCAAACAAGCCCAAAAAATACAAAAACGTTGTAGGTTGACCAATCAAAAGAACCAATAATCAGCTGTCTATTTTGAATTTTTTTCCTTCAAAATATAGCTTAGTGTCACAGGAAGTTCATGATGAGAAAACAATGAATATAGTAGCTTAATTTAAGTTCCATAAAATCATAATGTAAATCTCTCCCGAAAAAAGTATGTCCAAGATGGCTTAAATACCAACAAATTGAAAATACGCCTTGGGGAGAGTGTGGGGCTCAATTTTTGCTAAGATGTAATAGTGGTTAACACCATGCAAATTGAGGAGCAGTAATGGCCACAAAGGCATTAAAATAGTCCATTTTCGAATTTGTGTTGATCGTAAAATTACCAAGTCCACAATCCACCTTTTAATAATTATACTCCGTATTAGACATTTAGGCTCATTCCATAATACCTTATTCTTTGGATTATGATTTATGAAACTGATTTGGTCATTATTACAAATACAAATTGGACATGTACTTGGAGGCCATTATTTTTATATGCTTTTATTTTTTTTACTGTGTCATTTGACTTCCAATGGCCCCAGAATGGAAATTTGAAGTCTTTGAGTTCCGATTCAATAGTTTTTCTTGGGTCTTCAAAAATATTGAGACGGTCCTACTCTCAAACATAAATGATTTTGATTTTTTTATATGTTTCCTTTTTGCAACATTAAGCCTTTCATTGCCATTATTAAATTTTGATCCATTTTGGAAAGAACTGGTCATAGAATGAGACATTCACAAAGTTTGCCTATTTCATGAGTGCAATTTAACAAAAACAAACCTATCCATAAAATGAACTGTTACGGACAAAAAGAGAACACTCAAAATGGAAGAACAGATTCTTAATTAATTAGGATGTTTTCTTTTCAACTGAAATTTGCTGGTCTGGTCTGGTCTAGTCTGGTCTGATCTGATCTGGTCTGAACTGGTCTGGTAAACGTCCAGTCTTTGTGTATTTTATAACTACGGAAATCTGGTCTGGTCTGGTCTGATCTAGTCTGGTCTGGTCTCATCTTGCCTGGTCTGGTCTGGGACTGAAAACAGTCTAAAAGAAAACATCCTTAGCCACGTCTCATGCAAAACGGAATACTACATTTCTATCAGTTTCCTTCTTCATATAAATGAGATTGCCAAAAATGCATTTCCATGGGCCAATTTTCAAGAAAGCTTACAATTTTGACACAAAGAAATAGAACTAAAACCAATCAAAACAGGAATTCATCATCAAACACCTTATGAGCATAATCTAAATTTAGCAACCAATCTATAACAATCTTCACTCTGTGGGAATTGAATCTAATGTTCATATCACCAAAAGAAAAGAAAGCATGCGGGACTAAGAGATAGAACAAAGATACCATGTTTTATTACGAGGTGATAAGGTGAAGAGCTTAAAAGAGTTCTGGTTTGTTCTGGAAGGGAGTAATCCAGAAATGTGACCTCTGTTGAGACCCTAAAAAAGTGAGTTTAAGTATTAACAAATAATGAAGCAATGATTAAATACTGCGTTATTCATTGTCACTTCGAATTTTGTCCACTCAAATGTAGTCATCAGCCGCCTAAACTCGTAATGATCAACGAAAATAATTTAAACAACATAGTTATAGAGGAAACATAGCTCGCACACCTGAAGGATAAAAGAGTCTTCTAATACTCTGAACAAAAAACACTGGCAACCAAGCGTGTAAAGATCAGATCTGGCGGGAGATTATTCAAGAGCCTTGAGCTTAATCCTTCCAGTACAAGCATACTTTATCCGTTCAACTACTCACAGACAAACCACACTGGTTAGTGCCAGTTTAATTAATTTAAATAGCGAAATATTAATTCATGATCAATAAAGTAGAAGTTTTCCTTCTACTTCGTACATGCTTGATGAGACTTCGGCGTGTAAAAGAAGGATTGTGAGAGCGAAAGTGAGGGATCAATCACATTCTACCCTTAGCTTCTTACGATATTCTAACGTAAAGTTTATCACCTGAAAAGGCTACCAGATACCTTGGCTCGGTAAGTCAGCTGAATGAATTCCGTGTCTCCAGTTTGGAAGACCAGTCGTTTCTGTTAATTAGTAACCCACGTTTATTATTCCCTCACTGAACTACTCATTGTATACGGAGTGTTAAAGACTATTCTAAATGAGTCACAAATTTAACTGCGGTTAACGGAGCAAGTCCAATATGCATAGATGTACAACTTCTACATCTAGAAGTACCACCTTGCCTAACAATCAAGTTACACCAACATTTTTTTCATACCATAAATACCCTAACCATCATTGGTGTTTATAAGATTTTAGAAAAGGATGGAACAATAATATTATTGTTATTGATCCTAAAAATATGGAGAGGAAAAAGCTCAGCCAAGTATAACTCCGTCAACCAACGTAACATGCACGTTTAGAAAATAGTTGAGAACCCACTTGGTCAATTAAGCGCTCGGTCATTAGCAAATTAGATACGGAGTAATTAAATAAATAAAAAATATTTATTTGAAATATTCTAAATAATTCCAACAAAATTTACCCGTTGGGACGGTTATGGTTTGAATAAAAATTACTCGTTGGGTAATGAGACGGTTACGGGACGGGAAATTATCCAATGAGGCGAGTACGGTTATATGTAAAACCGTTCCAGATCCGCCTCGTTGTCATCCCTATCCCTATCGGACACCGAAGTTAATCAATTCACAAATTCTCCACATTTCACCACTGTTTCATCATTTCAAAAAGGGATAAGGGTCAGATAGGGCCTCGAACTCGAAAAAAAATGTCAAATAAGGTCATATTTCGGATGCTCTGTCTGGCCGACGCCATTTGGGGCGGTTCCCGATGGAATTTTTTGATGAAATTTTTTGAGCATCTTCCTCATTAAGTCTAGTTTACCCATACCAAATTTCAGCTAAAAACTCAACCGAGAAGGTAGTCAAATGAGTTTTTGAAGATAACTGTGAAGTTAAACAACGCCGTACATTTCGGAAAATTATTTGACTACCTTCCCGGTTGAATTTTTAGCTGAAATTTGGTATGGGTAAACTAGACTTAATGAGGAAGATGCTCAAAAAATTTCATCAAAAAATTCCATCGGGAACCGCCCCAAATGGCGTCGGCCAGACAGAGCATCCGAAATATGACCTTATTTGACATTTTTTTTCGAGTTCGGGGCCCTATATGACCCTTATCCCTTTCAAAAAACTGTCTTTCATTCAAATGAACTTGAAATGGTATTTTCATTAAGAGCCCGTTTGGTAGCACCAAAATCGGCTGTTTTGGCTGATTCTGCTGAAATTTATGATATTGTGGCTGGAGTGGCTGTTTTGGCTGATTCTGCTGATTTAAGAAAAAAATATTTTAAAAATATATTTTATTAATAAATTAAAGAAAAAATTATATGTAAAAATAGTTAAAATGATCCTCTACAGTAACTTCAGCCAATACAGCCAGAAAAGTAACTCCAACCTTACTTTTTCGGCTTATTACACAATTCAGCGCGCGAAAGTAAAAGTTACGTGTTTGGTAAAAAAGCTGGCTGATAAGCCTGATAAGCCGAAAACAGAGTTCTCCAAACGGGCTCTAATAGTATAAACGACATGGTCAATAAAGTTGAGCAGTATATTCTAGGGCCTAGGCTATAGGTCATTGGAGGAGAAGGCACGGAACCCCCTAAAAAAGCTCGTGTTTTGTCATTCATCCCATTGATCTACGGTGAGTGATTAGTTACACGTTCATGATTTTGTTTGTTCTATTATAAAAATTTACCTTTCAGTTTCATGTAGACCCCAATGATCTTTGGGTTTTCATCATTCTTGAACACCCAATAATTACAGTACTTGAAAGTTGATTTCCTTTTTTTGAATTTGTTTTTGGAATCACAGAATCTGCAGTTGTGGCTACTGCTAGGCGGCTGCTGTTCTTGCAACCTGGAGATAGCAATATAGCAGACTGGGCTGTGGCGTCTTCCTCTGCCTCTCATTCCTCTGCCGCCGCAGCTTTTGGGGACCTTTCTTTGGGTTTTAATGCCGCTCAAGATTCTGTCAGCGCCGCCGTCGACGGTGGCAGCGCGGCAGCCGCCCATGATGGGCAGTGGAGCTCCTCTGCCGCTAGGCAGATGCAGATCAACAATGGGTTGTCGCCGGATATGGGTATGTTTGTGGTGGCGCCGGCAGCCACTTTCCTCCACCACCACAGCGGGTTCAACGGTGGTCAACCCCAACATTATCACAGCCAGAGCCCCTCCGGTTTCATCGGCTTCGACGGCGGATCCACCCCTGCTCTCGGCGTCGGGGTGGGTGTGATCCCTTTGGCCGCCGATGACTTGTTTGTGAACACCTGCAACAGAGGACGCGGAAATGGAGGTGGATTTCAGTTGTGGCAGAACCAACACGCCGCCGCAGCTGCGGCGGCTGATGCGGCGGAGGGATATAACTCTCCAAGGGCTAGTGTTACAGATAACGATTATACCAAGAAGGCGAACGAAGCAGGAGTTGAGCTGGAGCAGACCCACGGAAGCACTTGCGTTGACCGTCAAGAATTTCCTCCGGTCCACGGCGGCGGAAATGGGATTGAGTGTGTCGGATTTTCATCATCTGCGGCGGCGGCCACTTGCCAAGACTGCGGAAACCAGGCCAAAAAGGACTGCATCCACCAGAGGTGCAGGACTTGCTGCAAGAATCGAGGGCTGCCCTGTTCCACCCACGTGAAGAGCACGTGGGTTCCCGCCGCTCGCCGCCGCGAGCGCCACCTCTATTCCAACTCCGCCGTGACGGCATCTTGCTCGCAGTCTGCTTCTTCCGGCGCGAAGAAACCCAGGCTTGTCCTCGGTAACCAATCCCAAACATCGCACACTTCAACGTCGAACAACACGGCGGCGACTGCCACCACGGGAGACAGCGGCGGCGGTTCTATGCCGAAGCAGGTGACAGCTCCGGCGGAGTTCCGGTGCGTTAGGGTGAGTCCCTTGGACGGCGGAGAGGACGACGAATACGCTTTCCAGGCGGTGGTGAGAATCGGCGGCCACGTATTCAAAGGGTTCCTCTACGACCAGGGGCTGGATCCAGGCGAGAGCTCCGGGAAAGCTGTAAACCGCTCCGAACAATTCAACACCGCCACGTCGCCACCCATAGTTGCAGCTTCATCTGAATCGCATGATATTTATGGGGGCGGCGCTGCCACCTCAGCGGAGGTCGGAATGTTGGGAATTGGAGGTTCTAACTTCGGTCTTGGAAACCTGTTTCAATAGGCTGAATTTTGGTCTTTTTTTTTTCTTATTTTGTGTGGATTTTAGCAGTCGTTCTGTTACTGATTAAAATCGCTCTTCAATGCCATTAATTTTGACTTTTGACCTATAAGATTATTCGATAGAGCATTTTAAGATGGATCCATCTCTGCATCGTTTTAGAGCAAGGTGGGGGTGCGTGGCTCTTCACAATTGGCCAATCGAAAATCTAAATTTCATGGAGATTTTGGTGTCACTCTTTCATCGATCTCAAGGTGGTCCTCGGTGCTATCTGGTCTGATGTAGAAGAGAATCAGAAACACTATTTATGGTAATGACTTTTGGTCAGTCATGCGATTTGTTAAACTTGCTTCCCTTGCAAAGGACTCCATTAAGAATTTAAGATGTCTACTTCAACGTTTTGTTTTAATAAAAATTTGACACATTAGTATCGAGATTTGATTATTGGATGGGACACATGATATGTTACTTGTTAAATTTATGATAAAAATGTTTAGAAAAAAAAATGTTTAGAAGAATTTATGAGATAGGAAAGATTAGATATACGGAAATACCTTCAAGAAATACGGAAATACCAATCCCGGCACCTCGGAAAGGCTGGACGTGGATGCATGTGCTATTGATTTTGCTCTATAGAAGTTGAAATAAATTTTTGATGTCATGATTGTTTTCATATTTGCTAAAATCACAATCAAGATCATCTATTTATTACTACGTATATTCGGAATATGTTTGATGTTTGTGAGATCGTTATTGAGTGCTCAATTTATTCATGATTCGAAAAAGAATTTTATTAACAATGAGGAATAATATGTTGGGTGTGTTTCGAAAAAAAAAAAAGAAAATTAATTAACAAAAATTAATTAAATAAAATGACTAAACGAAAACAGGAAATAGATGAAGCAGAAAATAATCAAAGCTCGTGCTACGCATGATGTCCTTAAAACGTATTAGTTGCCCCTTAGGGTGGTAGGAGCGTTGTAATTTAATGACTGTTTCCGAGTATACGATTACGAGCTATTCATTAAGCACTTAACCGAATAGTTCCAGCAAACAAGAACTAAGCAAGAACACAAAGGATCGGAGAAAGCTGGAGTGTTTTCGAGTTAGAGAAATGTGGATTTCGTGTATGAATGATATCTTTTTGCAAAGCATCTGCTACCCTTTTATAGGGTAGAATTTGCAATATGAACGTTGGAGAAAAAAACAGGTACGTAAATGAAGAACAAAAATTAATGTTATCTTTAGAAGATAGATAACCACACTAGTTTTTTCCATTTCAACGAGTGAACTTCAATAATTAATTTCTAATTCACCTGTTATCCGTTTTGAGCGTATCATATATCGAATTGCAGTCTTAAGAAAAGACAATCCGAACCCACTTTGACCCGATCCAAATCGGAAGTGGACTCCACTCAAAAAATTTCCCCAAAATGACCATTTAATGCAATTTATTAACACATTTTCCAACGTAATATAGGTGAAGATTTGATCACTTTCAATTTTGACGAATCAGAGTTTGTTTTTCTCCCGGTAGTGCACAATGTCTGAATTAGGCTAGAGTGGGATGACTCAGCATCTTATCTTTTCTTATGATGTTCAGTGTTGGCCAAATGTCAATTGTGTGGTGTGTTGGATTTGATTTCGAAGATAGATGATCTGGTCTACCTCATAGAGGACGGCCCCTCCCTAGCTATCCTTGTGGCCCTGGACAATGTCATGGTTTCTCTAGACTTCTCCTGCAATGATCGAGTGGCCCGAGTGGGATTGGGTTGCATGGAGCATCTTGTGTCCCATTTCGTTTGAAGGTGTGTTAGGGTCTGTTTGCAACAGCTTCTACTTTTAAAAAAGTGCTTTTTAATTGTGCTTTCATTATTTCATCTCTTAATGAAAACACTAAATGATAATTATACGGTAAACTGCTAATGTATTATAGAGAGAAAGTAGAGTTAAGTAAAAAATTAAAAAGAAAGTGATAATATGTAATATTGAATGTTCACTATCAAAGTGAGGGTATTTATAGTTGCAATAAATGAGAGGCATTTAATGCACTATACACGTGTTGCATTCTATGTGCAAAGGTCTTGTGCATATGCGGAGACGACATGTAGGCTAATAAAAACATCTTCAACTAGGAAGGCGCCTAGGTTGAGGTTGTTCCTGGCGTATATTTCAGTCGGGTTGGGGGTGTGTTGTGAGTGTGTGGCCCGTGGTTTCAGGCTCATATTTTAAAGGTAGTGGTTCTTGTCTGTACCTCGTCATCCTCGTCCTTGGATGTGTTGCTGAGGCGGAGTCCCCTACTTCCTCTAGGTCGACTGTGTCCTCATATAGAGAGGAGTGGTTCTCTTTCCAAGCCGAGGTGCCTTTTCGATACCTCGGTCAGTAATATGGTTATGGCCGAGAAAATCCTATGGGAACAAACCTCAATCAAATGTTGCAGCCGGAGATCATCACCATTGGTATTGGTAATTGGGAGATTATCGCAGTTTACTCAAAGGTTTTTATAAATGTGATCAAGGGTCTATGCTTTGCTCCCCACCTTTGCGAGTCAAGAATTTAAAAGATATTCGTATTTCTTAACTCGCGAACTTGTGACTATTGTCTAGACTAACTTTGTATCTTGAAGACTTGAATGCCCAGGAAATAACAAATTGTGTCTCTTTCACATGTTGCTTTTTTTTTTGAAATCCTATGGTATGAAACTGGTTGTATGAAAGGGAAGATATGGCACAGCCCTCCTAATGCTTCATGGTAAAACTGAGTGATAGAGTATATGGGCCTCGACCCCATGGCCCACATACTCAACGGCCCAAAGGACGCCAGCAGGGCACCCACGTGGCACGCATCGGCCAGAGGCCCACAACGGCCAAGGAAGAGGATATCACCCGGGCTCCTAAAGGCATCGGCTATGGACCGCATCGGCCAAAGTGTGCCGCATCGGCCAGACTTCGTCCTGGCAGAATATATTCCCCTATTTTATTTACTAAGTGTTGTACTCAGCCCATTAGTGCCTCTATTCGCCCATAGAAGGCATGATTATTGTAATGGGCCTCATAAGCCCAAGGCTAGGGGCCCGGAATCCACTTTTTTACCTATAAATAAACCCCAAGGACTAATTATAGGGGTTGAGATATATAAGTACTTACTTTCTCTCTCTAGCTCTCACCTCTCTAGAATTAAATACTCTATCAAATGGTGCTTTCATCGAGAGTTTGAGCATAATCAAGTGAGAAATCCTCCCAAAAACATTCAAAAATCATTCCATTTTACCAAAAATCTAGCCAAAAAGTGTTCTGGAAAATAAAAAAAAAAGGAAGTTCGAATGGAATTTCCCGGATAATATAATTTTGCACTTTTATATATGATTTGTCATTTATAGATTATCATTGCTTTTGATTCTAAATTATTAAAATATTTCATTTAATGATTTGTTTGTTTTTTTTGGAACTTTTAATTCGATCACAATAAAAGTGCAAAATTTTTAAACTCACAATTAAAATATTTCATTTAATGATTTGTTTGTCATACGAACTTTTAATAAGTTCGAATGGAATTTCCCGGATAATCTATAACAAATCATTTATACTATAAATGACTTTTTTTGTGAAGTCTTTAAAAGTAATGATAATAAATTAATAATCTAGCTCAACTTGTCACTCAAGTTCGTAGTTTGAATCCGCCAGTCCACGTTTTTCGGGATCTTTTAACGGATGGCTCGCCCCTTTTATATCTAAAAGCAAATATTTTTAACTATATAATTTTTAAAAATATTTTTGATCACTTTTATTATCTATATATGCACATTTATTCATAACAAAACTATTGCATGTGCCTTTTATAGTATAAATGTTTTAGCAATATATTATGTGATCTAGTTTAGTTCATAAAAAACTCATTTTTAAGTGGGTCATTTAATTCGTAGAAATTCTTATCGTAAGTGGTAATATTTTCTCCAAAATATGCATATATATTATTTTAGTTGTGCACTGATATTGCAAAGTTATGCACTTTTATCTTTAATTATACAGTTGTGCACTTACATGTCTAAAAGAAATAAATATGCACTTTTAAAATATTTTTGGTCACTTTTATGATTTGTATCTACACGTTTATTCTTAAACTAAATATTATGCACTTTATGATATAAATGTTTTAACAATATATATGTGATCTAGTGGTTTAGTTCGTTAAAAGAAACTCGTTCAGATATGAGTCATAATATAGTTTCAATCTTTATATTAAAATGAATAAATGTGCAACTTAAGTATGTAGTACGTACACCCATATCAGCAAAATTATGCACTTTTATCTCTAATGTAATTTTCTTATTGGAACATATCTCTAATGTAATTATTATACTGTAAAATTGCATACCTAGAAGTACTACATTGCACTTTTAGAAATATTATTGCGCTTTTATCATTTATATGTTTACATTTATTTTTTACCACTTACGATAAGACTTTCTTAACTTGACAGTCGAAAAATAGTTTGTACTAAAACGAGTCATAATATTTTTTCCCATTCAAATGAAAATTAATGTGTTACCTATTTGTATTGCTAGCCATTTGGCTAATGACTTGTTGAGTTAATAAGATTTATTGGAGTTGATGACAAAAGAAAAAAAAAACAATCCGGACTTCGACGAAAAACATGCATTTAATAGTTAATAAGCTATGCTTTAGTCAAATCGAAACATATTCAAACGGCCCCCGCCTTTTATACCTAGTCCATATCCATCCCTAATTGTAGTGTATGTGACGCCACTTCCACATTACAAGTTCAACATATCTTCCTCTTCCTCTTCAAAGAGAGCCTTCTCCAATAGCAATACTTTACGATCGTACTCTCTATAGAGCTTAACTAATTCAGGACCATAACTGTGGTCCTTCATGCCAAGATATTTTTTACCTAATTCTCGAAGGTCTCTTCCAAACTCTTCTGAAAGGGCTAACAATTCTACTTCGATGGGAGATTTAGGCTTGCGCTATAAGTAAAAGAAGATAATAAAACATTAGAATGTTTTTAAATGAACTAATTTCAATCTCAAACCAAACAAGACCGGACTTAAACAGATCAAAACACAACTACACCAAGCTCAAACAGTGGTAATTACACATAAAATAGACATCTACTATACTGAACCGACCCTATTCAGTCTAGGCCAAACAAATTCAATCGAATTATAAATATCCTAACTCACAGCATCATGGCAATTAAACTTGAAATCCTAACGTGGATCAGTAAGGGCTTGATGGATCTTAACATAGATAGTAAGATCTTAGAGTCCAAGTAATATTTTAAATTTTTAGCTAGTACATTAATTTAATTTAATGACTTAAACTCATAATAATAATAGTAATTGGATCAAGTATCATAACTTCATACATGGCCGGAGAATAAGAGGTTAATTAGGTTATGAGTCGCTAGACCCCACTAATTATCGGGCCTCATATTTTAAAAATATATTCGTACTATAAACATAATATATGTACAATAATATACAATCATACAAATACCAATAAATACAAATACTATGTATTTATATAAATACATAGTATTTATATTTATATTTAATAAATATACATATTAAATTATTCTTTTAGTAAATAAGCATATACAAAACCATAAAACTCAATAAACACCAAATAAGTTTATAGTAATCATCTCCAATGGTTGGGTGTTGACTCTTACACATTATTACACATACATGAGTTCCATTTTTACCTAAGTCTACAATTTATCTCTATCTTACTCCTCTTTTTAATTTATTTTAAATTTTCCCTACACACCAGTTTCTCTATTGAAATCAACACAATCATCCTATCTTTATCTCTCTCATATAGCAGTTAGGATGGCCCTTAGTTCAATCCACTCTACGATTGGAGATGCCAGCATACAGCAAAAGAATGACTATTAGGACATGAAAAACATTACACTTCTCCAAAGATGCATGATCAGTCTTTGGCACCATCCTAACAAAAATCCAATTGCAAACGCCTTGAAATGATCACCCATTCCAAGATGAATGAGGAGTCCTTAAAAAAAGACAAACGGATATCATTTACCGCGTATCAGATAACATTATGTGTGTGTGTATATATATATATATATGGGTCAGTTCAAGTAAAAAGTAGTCTTCCCATGAAAAGTGAGAATAAATATTGACCTTTGATCACTTGAAAATAGATGGATGAGATGAACTTTAATCACAATAGACCATTTCAATAAATGTGCAAATGTTTGTACTATAAAGCAGCGGCGGCGGCGGCAGGAGCAGGAGGAGCAAGAGGAGGTGGAGCAACGGTGAAGCTGTGACTGACGGATGAGAGATGAAATCGTGACAATCGAAGGGTGGGAGACAAACCAGTGACGAATGGGTGAGAGATGAAGCGGCGACGGCGGCTGGGTGGGAACTGAGGCGGCGTGTGGAAGATGTGGCGGCGGCGGCGGACGTAGTGAGAGAGGAGATGCGAAGCTGCCGATCGATTCCGATAGATTGTGTTAGGGTTTTGTTTGATTCCTTATTTAGAGTTTTTATTTAGCCCACTCATTTAAAATGAGTCACATTTGTGGAAAAGGTCAAACATCTCATATATTTGGAAATGAGTCACATTTGTGGAAAAGGTAAAACATCTCATATATTTGGAAATCAAAACTCTAATAGTAATTTCCCTGCCATTTTTTCTAGATTATTTGTATCAATCTGAATACCGTATCATTTTAAACCCGTTTGTTAACCATTATTTTTAATTTATCATTCTTATTTTTTAACTTTTTCCTCAAACACTTAGCTTTCGATTTCACATGCAGAAAAATGAAATAATAAAAATAAGTGAGATTTTAGTTACTTTTCAGATTGAACTGGCTGAAGGTGTGTAGATGATCAATTTAGATAATTTTTTAAAATTTTCATTATTCATTAATAAACTATTACGTATAGTATATTTAAATATAAATTTTTATAATTCAACCAGTTCACCCGCTTCATTCAAAATTTCATCAATTATGGCATATTCATCTGATTGAACCAATTTTAGTAGTGTTGCTGAATAGGGTATTATATTACTATGTATTTTGGCCCCCTCTATATATACATATACATACACACAGGGGCGGAACCAGGGGGAGCGAGCCGGTGCCGGCGCCACCCCTTTCGCCGGAGGTTTTTCTTTACTAGTATTGGGTATTTATAGTGCCGCCCCTGTAGATTCACCTTCTTCGAAGAGACCTGCGGCCAGTGCTCTATTCAGCGAAGCAGAGAGAAAGAAACGTCCAGCCTGTTCTTTTTTAATTTAATCAATCCGCCAAACGACGTCGTTTGTTTAAGTGCACGGGAATAAAGGAAACGACGTCGTTTTGGCCCCAAATCTTATCTACCCGTTTCACCTTCCCTTGCGATGTTGCGCGTCGTTCCTTCGTCTACAGACCACATCCCCGTCCGGCATCCAGCAGAGTCGCAGTCCCGCCTTGGCCCCTTCATCCTCCTCGCCGCACTCGTATCTGGACTCTCTGTCCCAGTGTCTAAGATTCGCCGCCGGCCGCCCTATCTTGTTTCTCAGAGTCTCCGACATCGAAGTCCAAACTCTGAAGTCTGAACTCCTATTCTCCGAATTTCCGAAGTCAGTTGCCTAGTTTCAGGAGTTTGGTAATACTTTCATAATTGTTTTTTTTAAATTGGTATAATTGCTTGCTTTTGCTAATTGCTTGAATTACTTATTTAATTTAAAATTGAATTGATTAATTGCCTTATAGTTTAAATTCTTTTGTAATTTTATTGATTACTTACTTTTATTGCTTTAAAGTTAATTGATACGTAGTAATTGCTTGAATTGGTATAAATTTGAAATTGTTTGTGCAATTTTTTTTTATTTTTTGATTAATTACCTTCATTGCTTGACTTGTTTTGAATTTTAATTGATTAATTGCTTTAACTTTAAGAATTCAATGTTGAAAACATTTTTAACTTGTTAGGTTGCTCATGTCATCTAACACGAGCCGTTGGGGTCTGATCCTGGATTACGTAAACCAATCTTCTTCTAACAATTAATTGTTGTTCAATGTCCTCTTCTCACAAATTTTATAAGAATATTACTAAAATAAAACTTATTTACATAAATATGACTATTCATTACTAAAACTTAATGCTGTGGTAACTTAAGTTCAAAACTTGAACATGGATTACTATAATTTCATTACTACTCTAGTAATGAATCATATTAGTGTAAACCATATTTATTTTGGTCATATTTATGTAATTATTTCTTAAAAAATTTATCAACATCCAAGAATTGAAGGGTTAAAGGAGTCATTGTTCAAACTCTAAAAACGTTTTATCACTATATTTTGCATTAAAAAATGTCCTGTGAAGAAACTAACGTAATAGAGCACTGAGCATAATAAAAGTAAAAAAAAGAATATTTTAGAAGATGCATGCTTAAATGTTTGATGATATAAATCAGAAATTGTCCTAAATAGGAGTAAAAACGTTTTGAAATTCCAAAATAAGAGTATCATGTTTTTTATTCTCTGAATAAGAGTAATCTGCCAAGTTTGAAAAAAATGTCATGTTTAAAGCCTGTAATGCAAAACTTGGCAGAAATTTACTCATTTTCTAGGAATAAAAAACATGATATTCCTATTTTGGAATTTTAAAACATTTTTACTCCTATTTAGGGAATTCTCTCTATAAAATCTGAAAAATTACAACACGCTGACACGAATATACATAACGGAAAGTTTCTTTTGTACACGGCATGTTTTAAACGCCAGTAAAATTATCTGGACAATTTCACCGGCGTTTTATGAAGAAAACCGATTATCGCACAGAGAAAAATAAAAAATTGTCCATATCACAGACACTTTATGAAAATTTCGGTCTAAAATGTTTGTGATACAGATAATTTTTACTTTTTGTCTGTGTAAAAATTGATTTTCTTCGTAAAACGCCGATCAAATTGTCTGTGTAGCCGTCCGAATTGTCTGTACACAAACAATTTGACCGACATGTTACCCGCATGTACACAAAAGGGACTATACATAACCGACAAAACCTTGGAAAATATAATAAAGAAAATACTGATATATCGGGCGATATCCTAAGTGCGGAAATAAGATTGGGAATTAGAGCGGTGTTCCAGAAACGGGGAACTTCTTCAGTAGATCTAAAAATTCATATTGAAGCAATACTTAATTTTTGTTTGAGATTAATTTATCCGGTTAGAGATTGAGGCAGCGAAAATTGATATCGGAGCAGGGAAGATGATACCTGGCGGAAGAAGATCTAAACGGCGCTAATACGAAGTGAGCTCCCAATCCGAATGTGCTACTAGGGTATTAATTAATGTGAGAACTCCGTTACCCATTTTAAAAATGGGGGTACCAATCATTCATTTGATTGGTTCAAATAGGTATATCATTTTTAATTTCAACTTAAATAATTCAACTGTAATATTCTGAGTGGTCCACGTGTACAAATGTATGATACCTTATAGCTACCATAGAATCTACCATTAATTAATAGGGTATTAAGGATGTTTAAGGGGGTGTATTGAATATGGATTTTGGTGAACTTTTTTAATTTATGGACTTCTAAAAAAGCATATGGACTATTAAATTCATAGACTTTTAATCGGCTGACTTTTAAATCCGTAGATTTTTAAATTCGTGGACTTTTAAAATGAATAACTTTTAAATGAATGACTTCTACGAATTTCAATAAATCCATAGACTTTTACTTGGACTTATTTCAGACCAGATCCAACTAAATCAGACTTTAACAAAGCAAACCAGGTTTTAATAAATAAGAATCGCTACATAGAAAATATGACAAATATAATAGCTAATGATCTCTATTTCGAACTATGGATCAAAATTATTCATTTTCTGCAGCTGCTCACATTTGAGTTGCAAGATTCATCCTCCATTCATTGGTTTTTTCCCTCTGTTGATCTTGTGTCTGAAAATTATCTCAACCGAACCTATAATTATCAAATTAAATCCTAGATACTACCTAGAAATTTTGTACAAACCACACTACATTTACAGTTCTAAGTTACATTTTCTTCTAGTCTAATCTCACTTACTACCCAATTGTTAATGATATTAGTTATTCAAGTAACTACTATAACAGTATGTACAAAGTGACTACTGAACAACTGCCCCTTTACTACTCATTACTCACTCCAGCTACATTACAATCTACAAATTAGTGCTGCTTGTATTGATCTCAAAGAAGACATACGGATAGCAACAAAACAATCACCACTAAAATAACCTATCAAAATCATCAAAAACATGACAAGCAAGGAAAAAACATGGGGAAGTGGGAACACAAAGTACTTAGAGGGGAGCCTTTTGAATCAGATAAGGACACACAAACATGAAAGAGAATAAAAGTATTGGAAAATGATTTATGATGGGGGGAAAGTGAACGAGAGAGGCATCCTTGGTAGTAAGAAAAGGATTTAATATTTGAGCAAACTATTTTGTACATGGGAGCAGTGGTGAAGCCAGGACTGACGGTTACAGGAGCCGGAACTTAAAGAATTTATATAGAATAGGCCTAAACTTAAATTTTCACTTTTTTTTTACTACTTATAAATATTTATACTTTTTATATATATACATCACAATTTTTTTCTTGCAGAAGCCATGCCCACCGCCAGCCTCCCCTGTCTCCACCCCTGCGTGGGAGCATCCTTGTTAGTACGAAAAGTGAATACAGTACCACAGTGGCGGACCCATAGATTTGTGAGAAGGGGGCACACTAGACACTAAAGTAAGTCTGTAATAAAAACTCTAAATGTAATAAAAATGGTAAAAAAATGTATTAAATTATATAGAATAGTTAATTACATATTAAATAGTTCAGTGCTGCAATTTTGGTAAATCAAGCCTGTGAGTTTTCATATTCTGAAAATGTTGCATAATAGTTCATTATCGATGCTTCTAAAAACATCTCTCTCGATGTAGTACACCAAGCAATCCGTAAGATAGTCATCTCCCATCTTATTGCGAAGATCTGTCTTGATTATCAACAATTTTAATTTTTAAAATAATCCCCCAACTAAAAAGCAGGTGTCGTCAATGCAGAATAAATTGAAAACAAACTTACAAATCAAGGAAATATGGGAGGATTGAGCGGTGCGGGCGGCGGTGCAGCGTCAATTCAGCTAGACAGTGAAATCCCCGGAGGACAGAGCTAAGGCAGCGACATCCCCTAAAGTCGTAATTTGTAAACCGTCCGCGTGATTTTTATCATTCTAGTCTTCCAAATGTTAGTGGGTTTTTAGACTTTTAATACTCCATAGTTTTAGTTGCCTGCACATTGGCTACTTTTTTTCATTTTAACTTTTTTGTTACTTTTTGTTTTCAATTCTTAATTATTATTTTTTTGTTTTTTGATAATTCTATATCTTTTATTTTAATTCAGCTAAAATTTAAATGTTTTGTATTAAATTTTCATTTATATAACCGTAACATTTTAGTATCTTAATTATCAAATACAGGTAAGAAGCCGAGGCACTCATTTTTATCCTATATACTACTAGTGAAATTTCGGGCTCGAAGCTGGGGCACGCGCCCCACCTAGCCCCCCTTAGGTCCTCCACTGAGTACCATCATTGACAACAAACTCATAAGAGAGGTAACAAAGAGTTTGGTAAAAAGGGAGCTTGTCATTTGTTTCATTACAACCCTCAAGCACATTAGTGAGTGCAAAATATACTTGTTCAATAGATTGAATGAGTGAATGACAACCTGGCGAAGAAAAAAAGGGAAAACTGTCAAATAGGTCTTCGAACTTTCATAAAAAGGTCAATTAAGTCCTTCTATACGAGGTTCAGTCCGGCCGTCGCGATTTGGGGCAATTCCCGGTGTAATTTTTTTATGAAATTTTTTGAGCATCTTATTCACCAAGTCTAGTTTACTCATACCAAATTTTATCTAAAAATTCAATCATGAACACATTCAAATTAATTCTTGAAGATAACTGCGCATTTTTGCGTTCTCGAATTAATTTGAATGCGCTCCCGATTAAATTTTTAGCTAAAATTTGGTATGAGTAAACTAGACTTGATGAATAAAATTCTCAAAACAATTCATCAAAAAATTCCCCCCAAATCGCGACGACCAGACAAAGTCTCCTATAGAAGGACTTGATTGAATTTTTTATGAAAGTTCGAGGACCTATTTGATAGTTTTCCCAAGAAAAAAAATTAGAAGTTATATATTTGCATTGCTAAAAAAACATTCAAGATTTGACACAAATATATGATTATGGTGTGATCTTGTCCATGCAACTAACGTACTCAACTTTTCCAAACCTTAATTGAGATAATTCAAAAGTACTTAGGAAGTAATTTTCTTACAAGAGAATTTCAATAAGATAAACAAAATTAAGTTTCGCAATGTACCCTTGTATAACAAAAGCATAGCAAAAAAACATATATAATCGTAACACTACATGAGCTCAATCAATTACTCTAATGTAGAGTGCATGTAAATAGCAAAAAGTTACATCCATTGTGTTACAGAAATTTGTTGATTTAGTCCTGTAACTTATAGCTATACCCGTTATTGGTCCTGTAACTTTAGTGACTTGCAGATTACATCCCGTAACTAATAAGTTGGTGCAATTTTGGTCCTTCTTTGCCGGAACTTACCAATTTCGCCGGAAAAATAGATGTCACTTGCCAGCTAGTCAATTATTTGGAACCCATCTGCTGACTCAACTTTGGCCCTTTCGTTTTAAAATTCACGATCTTGGACCAACAAACAGAACATGGCACATTTATTAGCAGAATCTAAAATTTTAAATATACTTTAATTTTTAAACGAGTTAATTATAAATTTCACATGCAAATGTTATTCTTAAATTTCTTGTTTGTTTAGTAAAAAGTAGAAGCAAACCAACTAAATTGTTGGAGTATTTCCAACATGAAAGACCACCTTTAGTCCTACATTGGTGGAAGTATAATAAAGTATCAACTTTATTAAGTAAAGTCTCTAAATGAATAGTAACATTATGATTAATGGGCTATTGGACTCATGAGTGTTGTGGGCTGAGTTTAATATGTTTATATATATTTTTATATACATAAATGATTATATTAATTACTAAGGCAAATGCTGAAATTTTGAAAGCACAAATGATTATAGGTGGTTTCTACGGTGCCCTATTTGATTCCTAGGGTACGGTGCCCTGCCTATGTGGTCAAATAAGTTATCGCCATGTGGATTATTAAAATGCTGACCAAGCATTCAATTTAAGAAGCAAAATTTGCACATCAGTCCTTACGTGATAAAGGGAAATTAACGTTAACGGAGGACCTAGTTACCTACTATTCACCACAACCCAGAGTCCCCGGACAGCAGCCCCTTCTCTCCAACACCAGAACGGTCGTTGCCTACTACCCACCGCAACCAGACGGCAGCTTCTTCTCTTCGCAACCGACGACACAACGCCGTTTCCTTCGCTCCCTGGCTGCTGGAGCATTATTGCGGAAGAGTATCGCAACCGCGACAAGTTTTGTAACGGGATTCAATCTCAATTAGGGATTTTCTTGAGATTATCTAGCATCGGAAGGTTTCTCTTGAGCAAATTCTAAGAAATTCGGTAAGTACTTGGTTTATTAATCACATCTAATTTAGGGATTCTCTTGAGAAAGATGTTGGGGTTTTCTCACAAGCTCTTAATCTCAGGGTTTATTTGTCCAAATAAGCTTTTGTTTTCTGTGTCAAATAAGCATTTTTTCTGTTTCTTGTTTTGCTTATTTCTGTTTTGGCAGAAGGGATTTTCTTCTTCTTCTTCTTTTGTTTTTGCTTGATAATTAACAATTGCTTATTGCTCCGTAATCTATATCGGAGTATTGCTTATTGCTCCGAAATTTGGTTAAGTTTTATGGAAGCTTTTGTTTTCTGTGTCAAATTAGCATTTTGTTGTTTCTGATTAATTTGTTTCTGGTTTTAGACTATTAGTTCTTAAACCGCCAATGGGTTATTGGAATTAATTCTACACAATGAGATTGATACTCACTAATCACCAATCACATTCTTATTAATACCATTGTGAATCTGAGTTTAATACTAAACTATAGAATTTTAAAAACATGAGGATGAATTGAAATTGAAACTGGTGAAGCTTTGTATAGCCCATATAAAAGTCATCACCTTGAACTTTTTGATTTATCACTATTTGCATTTGCTGCAATTTAATTGGGCTCCATTAATTGCTGTGTTTTTGCTTAACTTCATATCAGATTCATATACGGAGTATGTTTCTTGTTAAACTTCCAAGATTGTATTTGTAAATAAATTGCAGGTCACAATTGTTTATGAAGTTTGCAACTTATGCACCAGGATGTAGATCTGATAATGATTCACACCAATACCCCATTATCATACAAATCAGATGAAAAGTATATGACTCTCTTGATTAAACGCTGCCAATTAATTATTAGTTATCCATAAAATAGCAGCTAAAAAACCCAAGTCTTATAGCCTTATTGTCGGTCTAAGAAAATAATTACCTGAAACTAAAGCTTACCTTAGTCTTCAAAGAAACTTTTTATCGATACACATATGAACAACACAATTGATGACTATTAGTCTCCAAAAAGTCTACTCTGTTGGTCTTCATCCTAGTGAGTAGTTAGTATAAGTTGATCAAAAGTCAACTACACCAACCTAGGATAATTGGGATCAAAGAAAATATAACAAACAGAGCATCAGATCAGAAAGCAAAGTTAAAAAGCAAACAAATCCAAATTGAAGTAACATGGTCTTGTTTTAATCTAGTAATCATTTCCCGAACTTGTATGGAACCTGAGATAACACCTGATGATATTATGAGGGCTGGAGGGTTAGGAGCTAGAGACAATATTGGCAGTTTCCTCCCTACAACCATTGTCACAACTAACTTTGAAGCCTTTTAGATCAGACGTAGATTCATACCACATAGCAATATGAAAAATTAAACAAATGCACAAAACTAGATAACTAGTCATTGGCATTTGGCAATCATTATGGTGATAAGTCAGAAAATTGTCCAACACCGTAAATAACTATGGTACATAATTGCATATACTCCGTATATGTATGTAAATTGAAAATTAAAATAATAATAATTTTGTTCTAACTTCTTGTTAAAGTTCTTGATTTAACTGAAATCTCTCCTGAGCAAAAAATGCTCCTGGATGGCACTGATGATTTTACAAAGTGCTTTATTTAACTGAAATCTCTCCTGAGCAAAGAATGATCCTGGAAGACCCTTAATTTAATGAAAGTATAGCATTCAGTTCAACATTCTGTCGTAGTATAAGTACTTGATCATCTGTTTTTTATATTTAGCATTGAATTTAACATCCTGTCTTTTAAGCATTATTGTTATGTTCATAATTTCAAAAATATGTTTCAACATTAATATTTTCGGCAAATCAAATTCAATGGCCTGCTCAGGTTAGTGAGGCATATAGACTTGAAAATGTTTTGTTGGTTAAGTTATCTGCACTTCCTTATTTCTTATACTTAGTAAAGCCATTGCCTCCCTTTTGAAATCTTATATTTCCGAGTCTGAATCAGCAGTCATTTTCACAGAATATGTTGAATCACCGGTCTTATTATAGATTTCGTTTTTATTTTTATAATGAATCATATTTTTCTTCTTCAGGACCTTTTTCCAGTCATTCGAAAATGTCAGAGCATTGTGAAGAAGTCCAAGTCATTTTCAATGAAGAGGTAGATAAAAGTCTGAATGAAGAGGGTTATAAAAAAATTTCTGATTTGACACCTACTGATATTAAGAGACTCGAATTTGACTCAGAGGATGAAGTTTATGACTTTTATTCTTGTTATGCCCAAATTAATGGCTTTTCTGTCAGAAGAGATGATGTGCGTCGTGAGTCAAATAATAATATTATAATGAGAAATTTGGTTTGCAGTCGGGAGGGATTGAGAAGTAAGAAGCACATGGAAAGGAACGATCGTGTTAGGGAGCCAAAGCCTATCACGCGTACCAACTGTATGGCACGACTTCGCGCAGAGTTCGATAATCATACAAGAAAGTGGATGATTATTGATTTCGAGGATACTCACAATCATGAGATGACCCCATCACAGTATGTCCATTTAATGCCAGCTTACAGAAGCATTAGTGACGGCATTAAAGCACAGGTAGATAGTTTACGGTTGCATGGAGTTAGAACTTGTCACATCATGGGGCTGATTAATTGTCAAAAGGGTGGGCACGCCGATGTTGGGTTCTGCAAGAAGGATTTGTACAACTACATTGATCAGCAAAAGAGAGCTAAGATAAATGATGGCGATGCATTTGCTGCATTATCTTATCTCCAAGCCAAAGCAGATAGTGATAGTTTTATGTTTTCCAAGTTCACAACCACAGAAGAGGGGAGGCTTGATAACTTGTTTTGGTCGGATGGTGTAAGTAGGCTTGATTACCATTGCTTTGGAGATGTTGTTGCTTTTGACACTACGTACAAAAAGAACAAGTATAACAAGCCTTTGGTTATTTTTTCTGGGTACAATCATCACGGCGAAACAGTTATCTTTGCGTGTGCCTTAGTATCCGATGAGAAGACAGAAACGTACAAGTGGGTTCTGGAAACTTTTTGTGAATGCATGTTTGGTAAACATCCTAAGGCAGTTGTCACTGACGGAGATGGTGCGATGCGTGAAGCGATTAGGGCAGTGCTTCCGAGCTCCTTTCATAGGCTTTGTGCTTGGCATCTTCACAAAAATGCATGCGATAATGTTAAGAACTCGCGTTTTCTAGAAGATCTTAATCCTCTAATTTATGGTAACTTTAGCCCTGATGATTTTGAAAGCAGGTGGAAGAAGACTGTTGATGAACATGGAGTTGCAAACAATAATTGGGTTAATAAAGTTTATGACATGAAGACGATGTGGGCAAGTGCATATATGCGTGACAAGTTTTTTGCCGGTATTCGGACAACGTCTATCTGTGAAGGAATTAATTCATTCATTAAGCGGTATGTGCAGAACAAAAACAGCCTTGTTGATTTTATGCATAATTTTGAAAGAGCCGTAAAAGAGTATAGACACAATGAATTAATTTCTGATTTTAAATCCTTGTATACTGACCCTCTGTTGACCACTCCTCTACATGTCTATGAGTCGTGGGCTTCACAAGTCTTTACAAGGAATAAATTTTGGGAGGTTAGGAAACAGATTGAGAATGTTGTTAAACTTAATTTAGTTGAAAGGGTTGAGCATGGTGGTGATAATACTTGTTTCAGAATGAATAAATTCGGAAGTCCAGACACCGAGTTCCTTGTTATGTATGATAAGGGTGGCTGTAATTTTGCGTGTGATTGTCGATTGTACGAGTCTCATGGTATTCCTTGTGCACACATATTTTGCGCTATGAGGCATGAAAATATTGATTCAGTTCCGAGTAGTCTTATTTGCCAAAGATGGACAAAAAAAGCTAAACTTGATTCCATGTCCTCAATTGATGATAACGGTGACGATTCTGAATTATCCAACTTGGACATGTTGAGGTCTTGTGCTATCTCTGCGGCATGTAACAGGTTATATAGAGCAGCTTGTAAAAAACCATCACTTTATTCCGAGTTCATTGCCGACATTGAGAGCTTGATAGGCAAGTTTGAAAAGTGTGGTGGTGATGCACTTAATCTGAATAATGGCTCTAAGGTTCTTGATCCAACAATTGTGAAGACTAAAGGTGCTCCTCGTAAGGACAGAAATACTAGAAAGAGGAGAAGATGCGGACATTGTCAGCGACATGGTCATACGAAACGCAAGTGTCCTACGTTGATTAATCGTGATCAACTACATGTGCTTGAGGAGGAGGAGGAGGAGGAGGATGAGGGGGAGGGCAACGACGAGTCATCTGAGCAATCTGATGATACCGGCACCACTAATAATGTAAGATCACTTTGCTTCTATAACCATTACATTATAAGTAAGCAATTGGATTAAATATTTTTCTTTTAATCATTTATTTGTTATTATTAAGGGCAATGCTCATATGCTTGGAAGTAAAGGACACAAAAATAAAAAGAAGAGGAAAAACACAGAAGATCCTGCTAGATGTGCAAACACTAATGATGTAAGTTCTTAAATGGAGTTTGAAATTATTTTTAGTTATAGTGTTTTGAAATTGTATTAACTATGTATAAATGGATATGGCATAGGCTGCTGATAGAGGGAATAATAGTCATATCAATTTACCAGTGACTAATGCTAATGTAAGACACCCTTTTATCGTGTCTTCACTTTTTTTAACAGAGTAAAAATGCATTTTATCATATCTTCACTATTTTTATAGGATGAACTTGCAAATGGCATAATGCTTGCACAAGATCGTCATCACCAAGGAGGACATATACAAATGCCTGCTTATAACAACATACCAGTCCATCATACTAATTACAATGGTTATATGACATCCAATTGGCAATTTCATCCTCAATATCCGACTCAGCCTGCTGCAATGTTTCATGCGCACTCTTATGGAGGATTGCATCAGGGATATCCATACCATGGATATCATAATTCGGTGATTATTTTGTTATCGTTTATTGAACGATTACATACATAGTATTGATTTTGAAAGTATTCGTATATATAATTCATTTTTTGTCTTTGCAGTTTGTGAGTACTCTAAAGGAGGTTGAAAGAAATGCAAAAGATGGAATAAAGAATGGAAAAGGAGGTTGATACGTGTGTAAGTGTGTATATATGGAGTATGTTTGTGGTATATGTTATAAGTGTATATATGTTAATGTCAATGCTCTGCACACATTTCTCATTTAGTCTGGAGTATGTTTTGTTGCCGACTTTACTTATAACTGTATTTGTATTTGTGTAAATGCTGCAGTTTTAGTATGTTACATACTGACTATTTTTTGTGTCATTTCATTCATTCCACAGGATATGTTGCTTCCATACCTAGAAGATTATGAAGACGGATGTAGCTTTACTGAGATTGTTGACATTTTTAAATTTGATGATTCTGCTTCCAATTATACCACTGATGTTCTGACTTCTATGAGACTTCTTCGAGGGTTCAAAAAGGCTCGATGAGTTATGGGTCTTTTTGGGAATTATAATCGATGACAAGGATAGACTATGCAATTCACATTGTTGATTGAGGCAGAAGCAAACCACATGCAATTTTTTATTGTGAATTTTGTTTATTCTATATATTAATATATAGCATCAACATCGTATGTTTTCTCTAC